>JAPSGF010000008.1:17675826-17843168 GCA_035772895.1 Perdix hodgsoniae
AGGAAAGGAAAGGAAAGGAAAGGAAAGGAAAGGAAAGGAAAGGAAAGGAAAGGAAAGGAAAGGAAAGGAAAGGAAAGGAAAGGAAAGGAAGAGTTGTTTTCCTTTAAAGTCAAAAGCCACACAAAACATCCTAGATTCATATTTGTCCTCAGTATTTTCAAAGAAGATTTTGTCACTTTAAATTCCCTTAATGTCTCTCAGCAGTTAGTTTTCCTCTGGTTACACAAGCAACCCTTTTGCCATTAGCATGATGGGAGTATTTTGTAGACATCAGTCTTTATCCTGAGTCACAGCAGCACTAAAGCATCCTGACTGTGGCACTGGATGCAAAACACAGAGTGATTTGATTAAATTCCCTCTTGAAAATCTGATATGGGCAGCTTTTCTGTACTATCTTATAATGTGAAAACAAAATGAAAATCTGAAATTAATAGGCTATGGAGAATTGAATCAGCTGCATGAGAGATTAGCTAGCACTGCAGTCCGCTATACTTAGTGTAAGAGCATGCTGACCACATACAGCAGAGATAATGGTTATTTTCAGGCTGGTATTTATCAAAAAGGCTCATGATGTTTAGGTACAATAATTTATAATACAACAAAGGTTTAAATTGGTGAATGGATTAACAAACCTGGAAATAGGTGATGATAGCCTGGAGTCCTTCAGCAAGATGGCAAAAATATTCAGTGCCTGTGCATTTTCCTTCTCCAGAAGATACAAAATGTCCCAAAAGCACATCTCAGTGGTAAGACAAACACGTTGGTATTTTCACAAACAGCACAGAAAGGGACAGAGGTTTGTCAAGAGCCATGAGAAGGCAGAAGGGCCTAGAGGAAATCATATTGATTATTGTAAGCACAGTCCCAAGTATGTATCATACTACTCACCACTGAACAGAGACTATATTGTGAATCTATGAAGAAGACATGTATGAGTTCTTGAAAGGCTGAATGCATCATGAAAATTAAAAGATCCTAAGCAAAACGTAATTAAATTCTACTCAAATGGACATCCTTAGGACTCTCCAACAAAAGAGAGCGTGTCAAAGGCCACCGATGCAATACATCTATTTATATAACTACTGTAGTTCACAGACATAGTGTTGGTACATATTATGAGACGGGTCGAATGAAGTATGTTCCTTGTCAATGCTGTGAATCTAAGAATGATTTATAAATACTATTTTTTCCTGGTTTATGTTGCTTACATTGTTAGACCAAAGACATCTTTCTAGGGAACATGCTGCTAAACATATTGATTGATTTGAGTTATATCACTCAACCTCCTGGCATGATAAAAGAGGTTCATCAATTTGAAAAATCTCCTTATAACTCCCCTTTAGATGCTGAAAGGTTGTTCTCAGGTCTCCCCAAGCGCCTTCCCCTCTCCAGGCTGAACAGCCCTAGCTCTCTCAACCTATCCTTGTAGGAGAAGTGTTCCATCCCTTGGATCATTTTTGTGGCTTTCCTCTGGACATATTTCAACAGGCCTGTGTCTCTCCTGTATTGAGGACTTCACTTCTGGACACAATACTCTAGGTGAAGTCTCATCAGCACGGAGTAGAAGGGCAGGATCACCTCCCCCAGCCTGCTTGCCATGCTTCTTTTTATGCAGCCCAGAATACAGCTGGCTACTGTGCATCCTCTGGTCAGATAGTTGTAGACGTCAGTAAGATCTCCCTGAGCCTATGTATCTCCAGTTCTTCTAGGCAGTCTTCAGCCTCCCTTGTTTCTCTCCAGGTGCAAGACTTGGCATTCCTCCTTTCTGATCTTTGCTATCTTCCCACAGACCATTTCTCCACACTATCCAAGTCACTCTGAATAGCAGGCCTGCCCTGCACCTATTGATCAAGAAATTACTGGAAAAGTACAATGCTTTAAATATGGTGACATCGTCTGAAGACTTGACAAGATCTTTGGTTGTCACTGCTAGTAAGGAGTGGGAAGTCATGCTGGTCTAGCACCGAGTGCCGAACATCAGCATTGCCAGTTTTATTCTCTGGCATCCTGAAAGTGTTTAGGCTGGGACTGAGAGCAGCCAGCACCTGCCTACATGCCCAGTGCCAATACCTTACTGCCTACTGGTGTTTCTTAGGGTGGTGCTAAGATTCTACCGCAGGCTGTGATGTAACAGTAAATGAAACAGTCTTATTTCTATACTTCCAGTGCTACCCCATGGATACTGACTTTTCTCATTGTACTTCTCTTTTCTTTTCCTAAGGTATATCTGAGCAGTTTTCACTTTCCTGAAAAACTACTATGAGCCACTCAGCACTGAAAGTAGTAGCTCACAGGTGATGATCAGCATGTTTGTTCCCAGTGAAATGAACAATCAAGATGATATAAAAAGAAATTTTTACTTAGAGAACATTTACAGGAAAAGTGGGAGGTGGGCATTTGAAATACTGAAGTGCACAAAGGTTAACTACACCTGATTTTAAACTTCTGGCAGAATATTTGTACTTTGAGGGGAAAAAAAATGGCTATTTTACAACATAGCAGTACTGAAATTCTTGTTCAGTGGAACCAGGGAAACCATGGAGCTGGGAGATAATGCTGGTTTAATCTGTGACTAGCAGACACTGAATTTCATTGAGAGTAGAGGTAGGGAAAATACTAATGTAATTGTTTTCCTTTGGAACAATACTGTCTAAGTGAAATAGCAAATCTGTATTTCATTTAGTAGGTTTTTTGTACAGTAGTTAATAATATAGAAGGTAAAATATCTGGCTGTTAGAAATATTCAGATTTTATTTTACTCTACAAGAAAAACCCCTGCATAATTCAGCAACATTTTTTCTATATGCTGTATTTCTGAAACTAAGATCTGACACCCGACAAGCATGATTTACTTGTCCTCTGCAATTTAAACACTGGCTTGGGTAAGGTTTATTGTAACTCTGTGACTCTTTATGGTGTGCCCATTGCCTACAGAAGGCACAGATTTATAGGCCGAACAGATATTATAAGAAGCAATCGCCTTAACTTAATTGCTGTAATGAATTTTAAATTAATTGTCATAATTTTTGTATGGTTTAGAGGTCACAATGGAGAGAACTGATTAGATAGTGTGATTTGCTGCATTGTACAGGCCACAACTGAAAGCCTAACACTGACTACACTCTGTAGTTACATGGCAAAATGAATACTGCTGTTTTTCCACTTTTAGTACACAAAGTCTATTAAGAGGGAGACTTGAAGAACGGTTAGAAAAATAAAGAAATAAAAAAGAAAAAGTATATTAGAATTTGGAAATTGTTTCATAGAATCATATAGTGGTTTGGGTTGGAAGATCATCTAGTTCCATTCCTTCTGCTATAGGCAGGGACACTTCCCTCTAGACCAGGTTGCTCAAAGTACCGTCCAGCCTGGCCTTGATCACTTCCAGGGACGGGGCAATCACAGCCTTACTGAGCAACCTGTTCCAGTGTCTCACCACCCTCACAGTAAAGAATTTCTTCCTAATATCTAGTCTAAATCCACTTTCTTCTAGTTTAAAGGCATTTCCCCTTGTCCTGTATCTGCATGCCCTTATAAAACGAAGTCCCTCCTTGGCTTTCCTATAGAGCCCCTTCAGATACTGGAAGGCTACTGTAAGTTGCCCCCACAGCAATGTGAAGGGCCCCAACTCTCTCAGCCTTTTCCATAGCGAAGGTGCTCCATCCCTCTGATCATCGTTGTGGTCCTACTCTGGAGGCACTCCAACAGCTCCATGTTGTTGCTTGTGTTGGGGGCCTCAGAACTGGACATGGTACTCCAGGTGGGGCCTCGCAAGAGCAGAGTAGAGGGTGAGAATCACAGTATTATAGGAATTGGAAGGGACCTCTGGAGATAATCAAGTCCACTTCCTGCTCAAGCAGGTTACCTATAGTAGGAAAGTGTCCAGGGAGGCCTTGAATATCTCCAGGGAAGTCTCCACAACCTCTCTGGGCAGCCTGATCCAGTGCTCTGTCACCTTCACAGTAGAGATTTTTTTCTGATGTTCATGAGAACTTTACATGCTCCAATTTGTGTCCATTATTTCTTGTTCTGTCATTGGGCATCTCTGAAAAGAGCCAGGTCCAACCATTCGGTGTTTACTAGAAATTATACCTTTCTCTATACTGCTATAGATAGGCATTCAAAATTTGTGTTAGTATTCTTGATTAAGAAACTCTGATATCATTCTGGTTTCTTGAAAGTAAACTAACATCACACAGTTCTGATTGCTGGCATTTCACTTTGAGCAATAAGCTGAATTTTCTTAAGTTACATTTCAACAGATTTATGTTATGATTAAGGAAAGAAAAATAGATAGTCTTACCAGCAGATCTCTGTTAGCTAAGCTAGATCTTTGGGTGTCTTGTCAGCATCTTAAGCATTATTAAAAGGCCCTTGCAGAATGGATGTTAAAACTCAGTACTTGAAAGAGACTGTGATATCACCTCCCTTGCCCTGCTGGTCACGCTTCTCTTGATGCAGCCCAGGATACAGTTGGCCTTCTGGGCTGCAAGCGCACATTGCTGGTTCACATTGAGGCTTTCATCAGCTGACACCCCCAAATCCTTTTCCTCAGGGCTGCTCTCAAGCCATTCTCTGCCTAATCTGCATCTGTACTTCAGATTGCTCCTACCCAGATGCAGGACCTTACATTTAGCCTTGGTGAACTTCATGAGATTGTCATGGACCCACTTCTCAAGCCTGTCTAGGTCCTTTTGGATGGCATCTCTTTCCTCTAGACAGTCAACTGCACAATTCAGCTTGGTGTCATCTGCAAACTTGCTGCGGGTGTACTTGATCCCACTGTCGATATCACCTACAAAGACATTAAATAGAATTGGTCCCAACACTGATCCCTAAGGAATGTCGCTCATCCCTGACCTCCATTTGGACACTGAGACATTGATCACAACTCTCTCACTGTGGCCATCCAGCCAATTCCTTATCCAGAATGTTGCCCATCCATCAAATCAATTTTTCTCAAATTTGGAAACCAGAATCACATGACAGTATCAAATGCTTTGCATGAGACCAGGCAAGTGATGTCAGTTGCTCTTCCTTTATCCATTGACACTGTAACTCCACCATAAAAAGCCAAGTTTGTCAGGCTTGATTTGCCCTTGGTGAAGTTGTGTTGGTTACCACCCATCTTTATTTTCCATGTGCCTTTGTAAGGCCTTCAGAAGGATTGAGATTAAGTGTTCCTCGAAAATGATTTGGGAGAAATTGAGAGGTGCTGAAGACCCCAGGGGCACCTGCTTGCTGTTTTGCTGTCTTTCAGGCCTCTTGAAATGTGTAGGTATTTTTTTCTGCTAAGAGAGGCAGTTCCCTGAAGTTCTGCCAGTAGTGGCAAACAATAGGCCCATTTCAGGCATAGCCTCCAGCAACAGCAACATTTCAAGCTCTCATTTATCTAAGTGAACCAGCAATCTTAGTCATGGTTTCAAGAGCTGAAGACAGTTAATACAATTGGACTTTGGTATCCATAATTTTTCATGTTCACTGTTTTTAGCAAAGAAGATGAATGTACATAAGAATTTGAATAGACTGATACAAACCATTTACATTTGAGAACATCCTTTTGGAAGAAAAAAAAGTTCAGAGCATGACTACTCTACGTTGGAGAGATCTTCATGAAAACAAACACCATAAGTCACCTGTAAGACTGCTGAGCTTGCAAGAAAATATTAAATGAGTTTTTTAGTAGAGCACAGATTTCTAATACTAATAACTTACACTCAATCTGCTGGTGCAGAAGGAATTCACTTTACAAATATTACATGCATACATTTTTCTTCTAACACAGCAAAAACAATGCTATAGCGCACATGAAAGACTCCTTTGCATGTACTGCCTCATTATTTTACACCTGCTGAGGTCTCCAAAATTTTGTCTACTCTATCAAAGAAAGATTCAGACCCTGAAAGGTCTTATAATAGTTATGTAAGACAAAATGTCCTCAGGCATGCATCCTTTTGAAATAAAGTGACAAGTGATCTTTCTTGGATAAAGGGAAATGGAGAGTTGAGATAAATTTTCTAAGTGTCAATAATAAGAAAGTTTTAGGAAAAAAATCTTTTGTCTAAAAGATTGCATGGCATAAATTATGAACTATAACAACATTCTGTCTGTCTTATTAGAAAATGTTTCTAAATCACAAAAATATATTTTCATCACTACTTCACTGGGAAATAACCTTCAAGTAATGCATCTACATCAGTCTGTCTTGTAGGAGTGGGTGAATCAGGCAAACTAAAAACAAACTTGTTTATGTAATTCCTCCCAAGTCATACAGTGTAATGGACTCAATCTGCTAATGTCTCCTTCTGGATCAATGTTAAGAGATAAATATTACCATCAATTGATTTAGATGTGGATATTGAGCAGATGAGGCAAAAAAAAAGGTAGAAGCATGAGTGCTGGTCAAGAGGAAGACCACAGATAGCAATGTGGGAAACACCTGAACAAATAAAGTTTGGGAGGAGCTGAGGTGTTCCTGACTTTGTCTTGGGAAAAAAAAATAAACATAAAGTTGAGCTATTTCCCCCCAGAACAGAGGGTTGTGCCAAGAGCATGTGCCACCAGGGAGAACTATGCCTCACAGGTCAGGAGCTGGGGCTGGAGCAGGACTGCTGGAGTTGGGTGAGAGGAAAAGGCAATGAACAGGACACCGGTGGACTGTCTGCCCTGGGAAATACTGCCAGGAGTGCACCTAGCAGGAGCCCTCACATGAACAATACTGCATTTCTAGGAACAGTGTCCTTTGGGAATGTTATCCTTGTGGAAATGGAGCTGAGTGGTGTTCCCTCTCCCTTTCCTTTATTTTTTCCTTGCTTTTCCTCCAAACAGTTTCCTCCTCTCAGAATGATATTTGCTTCCCACACAAAGGCTTTTTAAAACACAAATGATGTCTCTATGCAGAATAGAGGCCACAGGCATGCTTCTCTAAGGACTTAACCCCCAGAAGCATAGTGAGCAGTGCTTTCTTCTTAGGTATTGTGGTTTCCTACAGATGCTGTTTAACTATCCTGCCACTCACACATAGCAGCAAAGCCAAGTTTCCTTTTTGCTGCTGAAAATTATGAGCATTTCTGAACTCATTGCTGTAATTTCTGGATGTGCTGCTTCACAGTTCTAAAACCCTTTATTCAACAGCCTGAAAGATGTGCAAAGGAACAAACCAAACATGTTATATGAAAAGAGCATGAACTAAGAAATTCTGGAAGGTTTGATCTTCTCTATCCCCATCCAGTAACAATTAGTAACATCAACCGATTCATCAACTTAGCAAGGCTGACGTGGTCCATAACCCACCCTTTAACTTGATGACCAGAAAGCCCTGAGATGACTCCATCTGACAGGAAATTCAAGAGGAAAACTGATGTTGGTCAATTTTTCTGCTACACCTCTCCTTGTGGAAATGACCAGTTCTCAAATAGCTTGTGTCATTCCCCCTAAATTGATGCTATCAATACATTCGTGTCTGAACAGAAATGTCACACAGTTTATTTTTTGCGCCTTTTGAGATAAAAGCCAATATAGAATTAAAACAGAATATTTACCATCTCAAAAGTGATGACTTCAGATGTATTTAGATTACTGTGCCTTTTAGTTAACAAAGGTTGAATTTTAGCAGTGGTGAAATGAAGAAATTATTTCACTTTTTTTTTTTTTTTTCTTTAATATAAATCAATACTGAAATAATGATGCCAACATCAGACCTGAATCCTTATGGTCTATTAGATGACTAATGTCTGAATAAAAAGTAAGCATTAAAATAAATGAAAAATAGTTTCCAGATATAAACATACATAGCTACTAGAAAGAAACAACAATCCCTAACTCCTCCATATTATGTAACACTAAGATAGGACTATATCCTGCTTGTGTTATCTTGCAACATGTATGATTTATGATTCTGTAATTGTAGAAAAAAAAATAGGCTTGAATATTGTCACAGAGTAGTCTACAGGCTAAGATGATGGATGAACTAACCAGGGGCAGTCCTAAGTGGAAGCAAATAGAAGTCATGACCCTCCTATATGGATGGACCCCTAAGGAAGGCTCATGTGATTCTCCTTTTGCACAACTTCCTGCTACACTGCTTTTCTTAGTAGTTCATCTTTAGTAGCAGTGTTCTGCCCCATTCTTCCCCTTCTCTGTCGATGACCCATAGCCCAAGCTGCCAGCTGTTTGGAAACCTCAGCTGAGTTAGGAATATAGGGTGGCTGTGAAGTACATATTCACTCTAGCATCTCAGTGTGAGTGCTTTTGTTGAACAGCATAACACATGGGATAGTTCTGTCCACTAATAAGAAGAGATGCACAAGATGAATTCTTACTCCTGATAACTCCCATGCAGTGTCTTTTTACCATCCCGTGTTAAACATCACTAGATGATCCTTGGGCCAAATTGTGACTTTACACTTGTTGGGTCTATATGTTCTCTGCACATATGCTCATTCTGCATTGCCTAGGTCAAGCTTAAAGCTCATCCACACTGTGTTTAAGAAGAGCCCAAGAAGGGTTCACTGTGGCATGCTCAGTGAAGATCAGATACCCTAATGATCTAGGCTGTGTTAATACCTAATGATCTGGGCTGTGTTAAATCTCTGAGATCTCCTGACACTGTCCTGGGAAGCATGGGAAAGCAGAATGGATTTTGAGGCTTCTCTTTGAGCTTCAAACAAGTTGGCACCTAAAAGACACTTTAGAAGTTTGTGTTACTTTATGAAACAATGAAAGAACTGCCTTGGGAGCAACCTGCCTTGCTTATTACCTGTACAGCACAACACTTGGGTGAAATGCTAGCAGTGCATGAGTATGTGTGGAAAAAAAAAAGGCTTTCTGGAATACTCTCAGAAGACCAGCCTAAGCCAAAGCACCAGGATTTGGTACAGCACCTCTCATACGGCCAGGTGGTGCAATCTTTAGACCAGTCCCACTACCAAACCACACACAGCTCTTTCCTACCTATCTTTTCCATCTTCAAGGAAATGTTCTGAGTAATACAGCATGCAGACCATGGCTGACAGGATCTTGGAATGAAACAAGAGGCAATACAAACTGGTGGAGTGAGTTAGTACAGCCAATGGCTGCAACACTGATACAAATGCTGCACTAATCATTCCTTTTCAAATTCTGTATTTATTTATTTATTTGTTTGTTATTATTATTTATAGGAACTGTGACAGAACTGCTGATGATCCGTGTAGGAATGTTTCAAGCATGGTTCGAAGGCTTTCTGATTTCTGCCTTGCTGCTCAGCCCAGCCCAGCTCTCACATAGACTATTCTGAGCCATACCCCTTGGTCCATGGCTATCTAGACATAGATAATTTATTATAAAAATGGATATAAATATGGATTCCACAGAGATTCTCACAGAGCATGGACAATAATAGATCTCCTTTGCTTTCTCTTTCCTCAGCTGAGGCTTTAACTTAAAGCTACACATGTCTGTAAAATTACTTCTGGAAGAATTTAATTTCCCTGTTCACTAGTTTCACTTGTATTAATTAAAAGAAAATTCTCAGTCACATATTATTTGGCTGGGACAAATTACCACAGCATACAGATCTTTTTGAATAAAATATCCTGATTACTTAAAGTTCTTTCTTCAACAACTCCAGTTAAATTATCTGTTTATGCACATTTAATGAGCTCATCCCATTAACATTTAGTCATCAGTCAAAAACCTAAAATCCAGAACAAATTCTATTTATATTGCAACATTATGACACTACTGAGATCTGTGTATGTTCCATGAAAGTCTGACTGGCTCTTTCTGAAACCTGACTGGATAGGACTGGATACTTTTTTGGATAGTTTTAGATTGGACACTTTTACTTGGATTATTATTATTTTTTTTTTAATTGGGTTCTTTATTCCTTGCCTTAAATTGACATCTTCGAATAGTATTTCAGTTTCTGATTGCAAAGCATGCCAAAGTCTTTGGCCATTTTGAAAAATGTTTTTCCTCCTGGTCAGTCTCAAGAGACTTACTTGGGCAAGAGAGGATCTTTCAGAGAATTGAGACTTGGGAGGGAAATCAGTGTGGGATTCTGATAAATCCTGCTTTTTAATGTTCATTTCTAGTTGTCTTTTTCATGAAGAATTCTATTTCATGAAAAAGAACTGGTCATTTTAACATGATTTTCTCTTTAATCAAACATTGTAATTTTCCAGGCAATATAAGTCAGACTATTCTACTTCTCTACAAAAACATTTTTTACTAAAAATGACAGTGGAGAGTGCATTTGTATGTCCACAAATTGAGTCTATTTTTTTCTCCAACAGTACACAACAAAAGAATAGCAAAAATGTCAGAGATCTATAGTGTTCATTAAGATCTGGTTAAGCAGACAGTAAATATGCAAATGCTACACAAGTGTTTAGCAGTGAACATGGCAGTTACTTTTCATTGCAGAGCTTACTTAACACAAATGATAAAGGCAGACGGCCTTTCAGATACAGGTTGAAATCTTATCATACCCAAATCTTATCACACACAGAGAGATGTACTGAGCTTCTTATCATTAATATGGTCACAATGGTCACTGTAGCTTTCTTAAATGCATCTTTCTACTGAAACAGTATACTTTCATGCAATTGAGTTCATGACATGACTTGATCAACAGCCCTAGATTGATCCCTGCTGTTATACCTCTCTCTCAAGTTAGCAAAAACCAGTAGGGTTCACAATCTGTATCATTGTGTTCCTATTTGTCTTTTGCTGTAATATAAAGTTTCCATGATTCTAAGAGTTCTTCCTGACAAGGAAGTGGTAGACATCATGGGCTTAATCCTCTTTGCTCCCTAATGGGGTGCTTCTTGGATATTCAGAGGTGTTTTAAATCAGACCCAAGTTATGCATTCAAGGTTCCAATGCCCTGAGCAGAAAAGGTGCAGGTCTGTA
Organism: Perdix hodgsoniae; assembly: GCA_035772895.1. Classification (NCBI taxonomy): domain Eukaryota; kingdom Metazoa; phylum Chordata; class Aves; order Galliformes; family Phasianidae; genus Perdix; species Perdix hodgsoniae. The sequence goes on from JAPSGF010000008.1 coordinate 17,686,723, forward strand.
CTGCACAGACTGTGGTTGCACTCATATTCCATGGGTTTACAAATCTTGCCGAACAACTATTACTACAACCTCAGCATAGCTAGTGAACTTCTGTTATGGTAGAATGTTCAGCTTGTAGAATGGCTGCCTTTGTCACTAATGGAGTGGGGTCTCTGTCAGAATCATCTCTCTTACTGTGACTGCTTTTATTCCTTGTAACACAACACTGTCAGAGACTATTTATTACCCACGAGGTGTGTTATTATCATAAAATATCACGGAAACTATTGACTGGAAAAAACTAAATCTTTTTAAGATATAATCAAAAAGTACAACAAAATTACAAATTGACATAAGAGATAATGTATGTAATATTAATTCCTCAATAGACAGCTATCATAAAGGTCATTGGATCGAAATTCTCCTGTGTGTGTAATACACCAGGCCTGCAGTGGTCCCAGAGACAAGAACAGCTGTGTAATACAAGCTGACATCTGTCTGGATGCACTATCAACTCATCCCTTACATTCCTAGATGCTGGTCTAAGACGTTTATTCACATCCATGAGCTCTGAATGAACAATTCCCTCCCAAGACAGGTGTCCATTAGCAAAACGGCATGCCTCATTTGGCCTTAAGCACGAGTGACAGCTAATAAAAGCATATGAACATGTGTTATGCATACATGCCATAAGGCATAATCCTCTTTGCTCCATGCAGAAATATTTTCGATTGCCCCAATTATTGTGAATGCTGGAGAGTATTTCAGCATGGACAATTATGTCCATAACATCTGTGTCAAGGCTGGGAACAAGCAAATATTGCAGAGCACTATTCACAAACATCCATTTAGAGGTCATGCAGTTCCTGATGCCTGTTGACAATATAAGCCATATAAAGACAATTTACTGACACGTGTTGCTTTTGTGCCAGCTGTTGCAGTAACTGCTGCTGGTCCCTGACACTGTGCTGGATCCAACGAGCAGCACAAAGCTGATGCTCTTTTTAGTGCAAAGCTGCAGTGCAGATTTTTTATTTTATTTTTTCTTTTCCTGGGCTACTTCCTGAAGCAAAATCTTGAATGGAGCATCTACTCAATAATCCACCAGGTAGATTTCAGCATTTGTGTCCAATTTCTTGCCCAGTGCCATAACCAGAAAGAAATGTTCAAGCTCCTAATCTGCTCCCTGATCAGAAAGATACATTTGGTTTTAAATCTTTTATGTGCCAATATGTTTCACCAAGTAGATCATAAAAATTTAAATTACTTAAAAGAAGGAAAGAAGACACACAAATGCTATGAAGACTACTAAGAGCTGGTACAGATGCAGCTCTGCAGCACACTTTTCACTTAGGCCGTTGCTTTCTGTCTCTTGAAGAAGAACTCTTCTAACTCAGAAATGCTCCAGCAGTGGACGTCTCTGATTTCAGCTGCATCTCTGCAATTCAGCTAACTGTGATGAATGCGTTTAAGTTGATAACCCAACTGAATCTGAAAGCAAGCTGTTTCAAAGGAGGAAGTGCTCTTGCTAAATGGGTTTTACACTACAAAGCAAGGAAAAACGTTTGCCTAATCAGTGCAGTATTTTTTTCCCAGCTGGCCAAATTAATAGGCCCATGGGAGTGCCTATCTCGGGTACTTCGACAGCAAAGGACTGGTGCCATAGAGCACAAGCTCTGTAAGATCAGAGAAGTGTAGGAAAATGTCCAACATATCAAGAAATTGGTTTATGCATCTGACAGCCCAAGTTAACATTCTCTCTGTCCTGCTGTTAGATTTTTTATCACCTTCAGTCTTTCCTCAGAATTACGTGTAAGTCCCTTTAAACAGTCACAAACACTTCTCAGCATCCCCGTAAAAGAAAGAAAATAAAGATATTGGCATGACTATGCAGTGTTGATTATGAACAGTACAGTTTCACAGCCTCATTGTATGCCACTCTATTTCACAGCGTTATCTGTCTGTACAGATCATCATTGCCTTCTGGATTTGTATACAGCAGGTAGCAAAACAGTAAATTAACTCATGAGGCCTTGCCAGATGATGGAGCAACAGCAGCAGTCTGCTGGACACACAGAGGCAGCTGACAACAAGCTGCTCCAACGGGGCTTCACAAGCAGATAAAAGTCACTGTTTCACAGTCCTGTGCCCATGAGCATTTTTTAGACCTTATTATTCCTGCAGTCTCAGCTGTGGTCTTTTCTTCAGCATCTTGTGTGCTTCTTATTCCCCTCATCAGCCTTCACGTCGTTTTGGTTTCCTGACCCTGGGCTTAGCTTCCAGCCATGTTTCTATCCTTCTGTCTGAATTGCTGCATGTCTTGATTCCCTGATCTCAACCTACAGCCTCTGCCTTGAGCTCCAAACAGCGGCTTAACCCCAGCACCCAGCTATACCAGTCCAAGGCATTGCAGCAGCACTTGTTCCCTAACTGGGACTTGTGGCTACATGAAGGAATAGAAACAGCTCATACCCATGGCAGGTGGATAGGGGTAACACACGTGTTAACCTTTCTGCTGCAGGGAGCATTGGGTAATTGGGCTGTGTGTGCACAGCACAGGGGTGAAGTGGTGAAATTCCTGGGTGCAAATCTTCAAACTGGATTGAAGGATCAAAAAGGTCATAAGAGTTTTCAAAAATGACGATAGCTTTGTTGCTCAGCTTGTAGAATCTTTTGTATTATCATGCTTGGAGACAGACTGCAGAAGAAATAACAGGAAAAAAAAAGAAAGGCACCAATGCAATGCCTTTGCAGTACGGTCCAGAGAGCAGCGTGCTCTATGTCAATAAAACTGCTGTTGTGGAAATTGTAGCCCTCACTGGCATCAATGGTACATGTCCAGCCGACTGCCATCGACTGAGCGTTTAGCCACCAGCTCCATCTTTTGAAGTGATTTAAAAAGAGATCTGATCCACTTGAATTAATTTAGCAAGCAAGATATTTAGCATGCTGTAAGGTATATCCCCAAACGATGTACCACTCTAATCAATGTGCCACTTCAATCAGTGTGCCACCCCAAGCCCTCATTGGGCACACGGGGCGAAGCTGGGCAGAGAGAGCCCCATGCACAAAAGTAACAAAGCCTTCTCCCTTTTTCTGAGAGAACGCGCAGATGTGTGCAGATGTCCTTTCCCTGAATCTGAGGCACAAAAAAACAGGCCAGAAGTGGGGTTGTTTGGAGCACAGAAAACTACCAGTGCTGCAATTTGGAAGGTTTTCAAAACCATTCTCCTCGCTGGAGGCAGATGCCACAAGCCACAGAGTTTAATAAAACAGTCCTGACCCAGGGTTTGCAGCACTAAACTGCACGCTTGAGGCCAGATTAGTAAAAACAGATGGGCAAAATATAAAGCTGCATAGACTAATTGGGCGCCCTGTTGGTGGATGCTTCCCGTAATCAGGGGAATTTTGAATGACATATGTTTATCTTTTCCTCCTCCTTGAGATACCATTTATTATACACAGTAATGAGGTACCTGGCCCCATGATTGCTGGGCTGAAAATCCTTGCTAAGATTTTCACAAGCTGTGGGCAAGCTTTTCTACTGTTAAAATATGGATGCTCTACCCCACTCCCTAGGGTTCAACGGAGGACCAGCTGCCTGGAAATCACCATGATTTGAGATATTAGCATTTGGGAGAGTTCTCTGCCTCCACAGAGAAAGGCACTTGGAGGTCACATTTTTAGTCAGAAAGGAAAGGTGGAATGGGAAAAGGATGAGAAGATGTGGAAATAATTTCAGACATATCACAGATCTTCTGTATAGACTCATGGTGGCTGTGAGTGGTGGGATTATCAAGATTTCAGCTCTCAGTTTGGCAGTAAGCATCCAGCCCAGTGCCCCATGGATATTTGAGAGTCCCATTCCTGCTCAGAGAAGCTGCAGCACTGAGACAGAGTCCCACAGGAAGCACTGGGAGCACTGAAGTTTTGAGATGGGGATTTTTGGTCTTTTAGTGGTTCCCAGGCTTTTCTGTCCATCTCCCCAACCAATGGACCCTCTGATGGACTTTTTCAAAATGTAGTTGTCATTTTGTCTGCCTCAATTTCTGACACATGAAAAGGTATTTCTCTTTTCTGGTGGCAAAATCTCCACCTCGCCTGATGGTCTGGTGGAGCTGAAAGTACATGGCAAGTGTGTTTGTGCCTCTGTCCAGTTCTTCCACCCTTAATCCCTTTACATATGTGTTCATTGCACCTGACGGACACAGGCTCATGCCACCTGTCCTGGAAAGTGTGTCATAGCCAGAGAAATGCAGGTGCAGATCTGCACCCATCCAATGTTGCTGCTAGGATTGAAGGCACAGGACTTGGGAGAGGAGCTGGCTCCAGCCACAAATGCTACACAGAATGCTACTCTGGCTGAATTATTGGAGACAGACATTGAGTAATCATGTTCCTACCTGTATAAACTGGAATCAAATGTGAGTTATTCAGTCAGTGGAAATAAATGGATTTTTCCAGCTGGTGTGGCTGACGTGTACTGTGTATATCACATTTATATATCTTCCTTCCACCAACCAGCTCCCTTTTCAATAATCAAGCTCTATAGCTATAACAATTCTACTGACTGGAAAGAAATGTGTGTTCACAACATGCACCAAGAGATAAATCCTGATACAGCAACGGGAATACATTCCGTGCATTACATGTGCCAAAGAAGTAGGATTTATTCGGGTCATTTATGCTCCACTGGAGTGGAAAAAGGAAAAAAATAGGCCGTTCTGTAATGAATTGAACCCTTTGAGTCCTGCAGAGAATAATCCCTATGCACTGTCTAACAGGGACTGCCATCCATCAAGGCAGCAACCGATGGCTTTGTAGGACAGGTCTATCCTGGACCCACAACCACATTTATACAATGCCTCCCTCAGGCCCTAGCTGGCATCTCCCAGCCTTGCAGCAGTCTCTCACAAAACCAGGGCCAGCACCTTTCCCATGAGGTCTGGGTGCACAGGCTTACCTTCTGCAGTCTATCCCAACAGCAAAATCCCTCTTGACAAGTTCCTTGTCCTTTCTGGACAGGCTGGTCTGAGTGGCGAATTCAGTATTGCACAAGTTATGGTTCATCCTGCAGAAATTCCCTGTGGCTTCATGTGACCATCCTCCATTTGGCTGTGCAGCTGCAGAATCTCTAAGATCTTGTGATCTAAACAGGGAAGAGGCAGAGGGAGGGGAGCACAGCAGGGAGAGCTGCAGCTGAAACCAGGGTTGACATCAAAGGCCCTCACCATTCTCTCCTCCAAAGGAACAGAGACTAAATTATAAACTTCTGGGGGTTTCTGCTACCTCCCCGTTTATCCCTATAGCTGTGAGCGCCCCTCCATGGTGCTGCAGATCAGCACATTGCAGATTGTGCTGTACAGTAACCCTACAGACATGTGCAGGCACGGGGCTGGTATGTCCCAGCTGTTCTAAACAAATAGTGAGTCTATCTATGCCCTGAGGCAGCAGCGTGTTTTGTTTCTCCATAGCACTCACAGTTTGTTGGCACTAATGAAGGAAAGTTGGAGAAGAAGGATAGAGCAGAGAGGAAATGGTCACAGTTGTGTATTTGTGCTTTACCACCAAATAGAATAAATCCACTGGGACATTATGGGCTGTCAGCCCGCAACAGGAGATGGAATAGCAAGCTCACCTCATCTCTGATGGGATCAGCACCAAGGGTGCTTTTAACCTTAATTGGATTGTGACCCCCCCCCCAGGAAACTATGAATGAGGCCAAAAAAGCAACAAATGCTCATGAAACGCTGGTGGGATCCGTGCTCATGGAATATTTATATAAATCCAACCATTTCTGTAGTGTTTGAAAATGAAAACTGAATATATTTATCTAGGTTGCTGTCAGTGCAGTAATGTACATATAGATCCAGAAGGATGCAACCTTTCGTCTTTCACTGTGGAGATATTTCACACAAAGTGTAGATTTTTCCTCTTTTTGAGTAGAACGCTGCAGACTTGCAGAACCATGCACTTCGAAGAACTTCAAGCTACACCAGAAGTCATTATTTACGCATTTGTCATTTTAGCTATCTACTCCACATCTGTATCAAAACAGGGAGGGAGAAACAAGAACTATTGCACTGTGATTAAAAGAGGAGAGATAGAGTCCCTTGGAGAGTGTCAGAAACTGTTCATAGAATCAATAAAGTTAGAAAAGGTTTCTAAGATCATCTACTCCAGCAGTCCACCTATCATCAATATTGCCCACTAAAACATGTCCCTAAGTGCCACATCTACATGTCTCTTGGAAACCTCCAGGGACAGAGATTTCACCGCCTCCCTGTGCAGCCTCATCTATGTCTGTGAGCTATGGACTGAAATAGTTCTGATACAAAAACCTACAAGATGTGACATACCAACTTCTCCTGTTGAAAATCTGCAAATTTTACCCCTAAAATCAATAGTAAGTTTACTCTGGCATGTTCTATAAAGTTTTGTTTGATGCTATTTCCTCCTTGCCTCCTAGTGTTCCAGCTTTTTCTCACTCAGAAATGCTGGGTTTTTGTGTGTAAACAGAATATATTTGCCTAGGGCACTCCTCCCCTCTTCTTTAAATGGAAGACCAATGAGATTTTAATTTTTGACAAGATCTTTGAGAGGACAATAATGTCAAAGGTAAAGAGATGAACACAATACAATATACAGTTTTAAGGTGGGAAAGGCAGTGGTATGAGTATTTTGCATAGAGGTATATGCTGAACTTCAGCACAGGCTAAAATGAGAATGTTATCTATGCATATATATGCATTCCACAATCATGATTTTAGAGAGACAATTATGGAAATTTTTTAGAAACCCAAGAGATTTGCAATGTATTCTCTTCTTTTCAAAGAGAAATGGAACTTAGCCTTAAAACAGAATATGTAAAGCCACACAAAAGAAACTGATTCATGTTTTGTGATGCGTGCAGTGCACATTTATCCCTAAGACAGTAAACACATTACCCAAACCAATAAACACACAACAGCTAAAGCAGATTTTCTGAATATCTATGGGTGCCCTGATACTTCTGCCTTGCTGAACGCAGTAGGAAAACAGAGCAGGAACCTGTAGCTGGGGAACAGCAGTGGCTGCAGCAAAGTCAGCAGAATCCAGTTGCACTGCTGGGCTAGATGGCCAAAAGAAGCACAAAAAATTGTCAGTGAAGCAGTTACTGATGTATTTTTCACAAAAGCCCTCCCAAAATATATTAAATCTTAGAAATATGTCACCAGTGAAGTAACTGCTCTGTTTCTCATACAGTCCTGAACACAAAGTAATCCAGTTCTCTTCCCCAAGTCATTCTGTTGAATATGATGACCAAAGAACACGGAAAGGCTGGGAGGAGATCTAAAGATTTCCACATACAGCTTGCATCCTACCCCACAGTTTGAGGTCTGCTCTTATCATGGGATAACTGAGGAGCATCAGTGTCATCATACGGAGCACCAAAAGGAGTGATAAACCAATGTTACTCATGCCTTTAGATTCATCCAGCAGAAAAGCAAGCCTTTTTCAGGTGAATCTGATAACAGGATCAACAGTGAAACACTTTAGTTTCTCTTCCAACACATCCTCTGTACATGTATTACCTAGACAAATTACTCCAGCAGCAGGAGACTTACACGCTTTATCGGGATAGCATATTAAGTATTCCTGATAATATTCCTGATGCTTTTCTGGGGGGAAAAAAAGACAGATGTAATTGTTCTTGGCAGAATATATTTTCATAACAATGAAATCTCAAAATCAGTCTCCTGTTCATTTCAGCAAAGGAAAAATTAGCATATCTCCAGATATTTGGGGCCAGGGGGGATGCTGTTATCTGAATCTGCAAGATCCATTTCTAGTTGTATTGTTTTACGATGACTCTGTCACTGCAATGTGACAAAATGGCATGGTTTTTGGCCCAGACCAGTAGACAGGGATTAATCAAACTGTTATTCTTGTTCCTGTATACCACGAGTGGAGGCTTTTAACTAACCAGCTGAGACACTTATAAGTATGGAATTTGTTGGCTTTTTTGCATATTCATTAAGAAGGAGAATTGTTCTCCCTTAACGGAAGAGTCTACAGATGAACAGAGAACCAAAGCTTCCAGCGGAAGCATGTACATGGCCCGGTTACAAGTGAGGCCAATCTCTGCCTTTGAAATGAGGTTTTTAGTGCTCTGATAATCTGGACTAGTCCATACGTAACTGGGCATTTTTCTTGCAAACAAAATTCCTGCAGAGTTCCAAGGGACAGCAGGAAACACTAGATTTTCTCCTGAAGCCATATAAAAATAAAGCAAAAAGAGAGGATCTACTGTACACTCATTTCAGCTTTAACATGGGAGACCATTACCTCTACATCTGGGAGAGAATACATTTGTGGGAGCCAAAAAAAACCCAAACCTCTAAAATCTTTACCAATCTCCAGGCTAAAACACTGAAATTCATGGAAGAACACTATAAGCTGCTGCTGGGAACTTGAAATTGAGTTTTGGAGCAAAAGAATGAGAGTCCAAGTGTGACAGACAAAAAGTATGGTCATCTGAACTTGTTGCATGAGACACCTTCATCTTAATCAGCTGAGGTACAGTCAGCACCACGGCAAGGGCCAAACCATAACAAAGTATGTCTGACACATCCGATGAGCTTTGCCCTTAACTGGGCTGTCTCTCTCCACCACCTGTTGCTCCTGAATGTTCCTTCCTAGTTCAGGTGTGGGAACCTGCTTTGTAGAGACCTAAAATTCTGTGAGGTAACAGACACTGCCATATCATTAAGTACAAAAATGAGGCTTGAGATCTTCAGACAGATGGACTTTTTGTGGTCTTCCTGAAGTCTCAATGCTGAGTGCCCCTGTGGGACCCCACCTTCCTAGGATGAGGTGGGGATGGGATGGGACGTTTGGCACTGCAGAGATAGATGCTCTGGACCAAATTCTGCACCATAAGTAAAAAACATTGAATTCTGAGATAGTTTACAACAACAAGTTTAGTGCATTTATTCCCAATGATAGAATTGTTTGATGTTATTTCATAGTCACAGTCACCTGTGCACAGCCTGGGATCCCACTGGACCACTGCCTGTGATCTGTTTTTTTGAAAGGCTGGAGAATACCTCGAGTCCCCTGTGAGCAGCCCAAGGCAAAGCAGGCAGGCTAGAAGAGCAGGTGGTGTTTACATCTCCCATTTGATTCATCTGATAATGTCAAAGGAGCATGGGACTCCCCATTATATCTGCCAAAGGCGCAGATCTCTCAGTCAGCTTGACTGCCCCTTGCTTTCCTCTTGGTCATGGAAGCAGATCATAGAATCATAGAATTGTTAAGGTTGGAAAAGACATCTAAGATCATCTAGTCCAACTGTCAGGCCACCCTCACCATGCCCACTGACCACATCCCTCATTGCCCCATCTCCACAGTTCCTGAACACCTCCAGGGATGGTGACTGCACCACCTCCCTGGGCAGCCCGTGTCATTTCCTCATCACTTTCTGAGAACAAACTCTTGCTACTATCCAACCTGTACCTCTCCTAGTGTAACTTGAGGCCATTCCTTCTCTCCAGTCCTATCAGATCCCTTATCTACACCTGTGATTTATCCCGGCCTGCAAGGGATGTGCACTGAGTCCTTATGAAGCAAGGTATTCCCCAATGAAGGTGTGATAATACATAAAGTTATGTATTCAGAGCAATAACACCATAAATTAGAAGGCCTCATTTTTCTTTAGCCAGTTGACACCAGGATCCTACTCACAGAAACTCCATGCTCTCAGGCTTGGAAATGCTTGGCATCACCACTGGCCCATTTTGTGCAGTGGTTACTATGTGCATTACTCTATGAAGTAAAACCTAAAGGAAGAGAAAATTTACATGAGTTTTCAGACCACTAAAAGGCAGTTTCAAGTAATCGGATTATCAGCCCAGTACACTTGGCTTCTGTGATTTATTGCTGGCTTCAACAGCTGTGGCTCTTCTTAGGATCAGCTTCCTGTGAGCTGGGGAAGCAAAGTATGTTCTTAAGGCACTTTGCATTCCTAATGGGCACTGAAGTAATCCTAGACCTTGTTACATTTCCATTTTTAACTGAATTAGTGAGCCTGTTAATATGTGCAGCAATTAGGCTTTTCCTTGCAAATAGAGATGATTCCAGGAGAAATCTTTTAAAAATGTATCTATCCACATCACTATCAGGAAACCATTTTCTCTACATTAATAATAAGCGCATTTTAATTCCATTTTGAACAAATCCACGACCCTCGAAGGACCGTACCTCTGGGAAAAAGCATCCATAAAAGATGTTTGGACCACTGTAGAATATCGATAGGGAACCAAATTCTGTAGAAAATCCTGGAGTGTTTATGCCTGTTCTTGCAAGAATTTTTATAAGATATTTACGTCTACCTGGAATTGTCATTTTTTAGGGCTATCTTTAAAAATATTCCATAGCAACCTAGGAATTTCAGTTTATCTATTCTGTTTTCATTTTAAAGGGAAACTATGTCTCTCTGAATTTCTAGCATTTACAGAAAATCTGATTTTATACACAGAAAGCATTGCTAAATTCATTGATTAGGTACTGATCATTTTATTTGTACCAACAGAAGATAAAAAACTTGCTGGGACTGAAGTGCTTCTTTCTGCATTCTGTGTTGTACATCAATTCTGGAGAATTTACTTATACAGTTAAGTGAGGTGAGGTTGATGTGACTGCTGCAGTTCACATAATCGAGATTTCTTCATTTCTGTATTGCAGGGAGTCACAGGACAGGAATCTCTGATGCTTGGTCAGTCAGCTGCATAGAGAAGTTAAGGTTTTATAGATTTCTACAATACACTGATCTATCTTCCTTTTCTAATACCTATCTAACTGATTACTCTTAATGAGCCTTGTAAGACAATACCAAATTAATATGTCACTTTGAGCAGCACCCAAACTACAATGGATAAGAAAATCCAAATAAAATGACAAAAACAGGGATCTTCCCTGCCTGAATGGATGCAGGCTGGCTCTGCTCCTATAACAGAAGAGAAAAACCTGTCTAAGCTGACCTGGGTTCTGTATCTGCCGGTGAGAGATAAGATTAGATGAAGCCAAGAGAATAAGCACACTACTTGCTTATTAAGATTCCTTTTTCTCCAACATGCTGTTTCAAATGCTGAAGAAATAAAAGGATAGTTGTTTGGAAAAGTAGTCTCAAAAGTGGAAATAGATGTGCTGAAGCCCCAGGAAGATCCCCCAGGTGAGAAGCAGATATCAAAAAAGAAAGTTCTGTGTGTAAGGAAGTCACAGCAGCTCTTTGTTCTTCCTCTCTCGCACTTTGTTTAGAGAAAAGCTAAAGGTGTTCTTGTGGCAAGATGGCCTGTAGAGGTATGGAGAGAAGAAGTGAAACTCTGAAATGAGTCTGAGACTGGTCAGTATCCATGGCCAAAACCTGGATTGAGATTGATCCAATCTAGAAGAAGATGAAAATGAAAGAGTCTTCAGCTCTTTGATATATCTACCAAAAGGTACACATAATATTATTTCTCTTCCCTACTCAAAGATGTTTTTGATAAAATTTCTGTAAATTTACTGTCTTGGAATTCTCTGCCTAAGAAATCTGAATGAAATTATGTACTTTCCAAAACTGATACTCCAAATGGGGACAGAAAATGGACAAATGACCTCAGTAAATCACAGTATCATGGAATGAATGAGCTGGGAAAGGACCTCATGATCCCTCAGGCCCAAGCCCTCCTCCAGCAGGGGCAGTCAGTACAGGGTGCCCAGGGGAACATCCAGGCAGGTTTGGGAGATCTCCCTGGAGGAAACAGCACAGCCTCTGCCAGCCTGTGCCAGTTCTCAGTCACCTGAACAATAAAAATAGTGTTTCCTGAAAACCTGAGGAAACACAGGTGTTTCCACACCATCATAATGCAGCTGCCACTTGAAGACATGGAAATGTGTGCCCTCAGAGTGGAGAGATGGTGGCTCTGTGCCTGTGGTGTAGCATAACAAGGTATGATTGTGTCTTTGTAGACTCAAATGTTAAGATTTTTCCCAGAGAAGCAAAATGAATGGGGGTTTTCACATACTGAGCTTTATAGGCTTACCTGCTCCTTCCCAAAACCTGTCTGAGATCCCTGAGTCCAAACAGTGCTTTCTTTCACCCCATACCCTGGTCCCACACTGAAACAACTTCCTGACCTTCTATGTGGATAGACTATGGGATATCAGCCCAAGCAATGTGCTTCTTAACGGGTGGCTACAAATCCAGATCAAAATATCTACATCCACCCTGAATATGGCCAGCATCAGCTATGTGAGGCACACAGATGTGGGGCAGTGGTTGCTACACTGCAGTTTCCTCAGAGCACTGAGATGTGCAGTGTGATTCCCTTCAGGAGACTTTGTTATGGCTGAAAAGGTTTCTGAAGTTATTTGTGAGCTAGCCATCCTCTAGTCTGTTTGCATGGGAGACACATTGCTGTTTTGAAAGGAGTCTGAATGAGTTTTATTTATTCACACAGTCTCTAAGAGAATCTCTAGGTAGCTCCTGCACCGAGCCAACAGGGACTTGCCCTGTCACAGAGTCTGCATCAAAACGCAGGTCCAAAAACTGCACAACTGCAGTAACCTTAGTGGTGCCTTGTTGGCTTTGGTGGTGGACACGACATTAGATGCTGAAGATTTGATTGTCATCTCCATCGTAGCTTCACGTTGGGATGCTTGCTGAGCTATGGAAATCTGTCACAGACTAATCTGCTCAGGATGTCAAAGAAGCTGGAGCTGAAGCCTTGATATATGAATCTTCTATGCTGATAACTCTCTGCTGAGCTTTGATGCATGCATAAAGGATTGGCAGATGAGTGGAGTTTTTGATTAACTGTGCCAGTCTGTGCACACTCAAGCTTCAGTGAGATTGTATATTGTCACTCTGCTGTCTCCTGTGCGCTGAATTCTCATTTAAGCTTTTGTATTTAACTGGAAATTCTGATTTCTCTTTCACTATGCAGTTTAAAATGAAGTTCAAATCAAACATAATTTAGAGCATTATAAATACCATGTAATATTTTCTGTCTCTCTGAGTAGCTTTGAGATGAAATTACCTTTAATGTTTATAACTTCTTGTATTCACATTTGCATTAATGCGTTTTCCTTAACAAGATAAAAATATTTCTCTGCCCAAGTGCTGCCGTGCTCGTGAATATTTCTGTCCCAGGTATCAAATTCCTCCATTCTGCAAAAAGAAGTTAACTTCTGGTGCCTTAAAGGGCAACTTGAGTATAATTGAATCATCCAGACACAGATGAGGACATAACAATCTCTAGGAAGATCAGCATTTAGATCACTGCATGCAAAGATGAATAGATACAACCTGAGCAAGGCAAACAAATATAAAGCAAATTCTGTATTCCCAGACCCACATGAGAAGAGAAACAGTGCATCCCATTCTTGTTGTAACAATGCTGTTTGTTGGAGTAGTGCCCAAGCAACCATTAATTTAATTGTGGACAAGCATAACAGGTTATCCAATTCCTGCTCTGCTCTGCCTGCACATGAATTAAAGCGAGGCTGTACAAATGAGGACAGGCTATAACAGAAAAGTCAACATAAGAAGACACAAATTTGGCTCCACAGAAAAGCTGTGCTTGCTGATTTTTTTGCTGTCATGCTGTGGGTTGCAGTTTTGTTTTCCTAAATACTCGATCTGTTCTTACAGCCTTTGCTTTTCATGGCATTTTCAGTGGGTCAGGTTCTATGCTGGTGAGAACCAGCCTGGTGGTGTTTAGCTGACTTGTATTAGTTCAGGTATGGCTCAATGCACTGTACTGAAACTCCTCAGAACCAACATCTGATCCCATTTTTGTAGCCTAATTGCACTGCCTGTGACGCTTAACCCTACTTACAGTCACACAGGTGAGGCGGTCCCCTTTCTGTCCACAGCTTTTTACCTCCCTGTGCTTGACTTAATGCGTCCCTGTAACTGCAGGGATGTATTTATCTGAATCAGATATAAACTGGCTTGATCTGCATTGTTCTTAAGTACACTCCCCCCAGCTGTTATATGTATTCTCCAATATAACAGTATATAACAATATAACAGTGACACAGATTTCACCCAGCACTACGTGTTATTTAATAATTATGGTGATTTATTGTTTCACTGCAGTATCTTGAGACTTCTCTGTCCATTGGTATTAGGAAGTTTTTTATTGGTAGGAATGCCATCTCCTTCAGTTATCCTTTGTGTACAGGAAATCTCTAATCTGTTATTTTAGTTCAGTTAAGCAGAGCATAAAATCAAACTCAATACAACCATCACAACAGGGCAATTTGTTAAGGCAAGTCATCTTCACAGAAGGGTGGTCTTGGAAAGGGAGGGACAAGGCGAGCAGTGTGCAGTGGGTTTTGCCTGCCATGTTCTGCACTGCTCCCTGCACATGTTTTGGAGAAGCCTCAGCCTGGTTTTATTCCCTCTCATTGCGCACAGCAGTGGCAGCACTTATTGCCTGCACCCTCTCCTGTACCATTTACTATTCCTAAGCCATTCAGGACTCCAATCAAAATTTATGGTCCAGAAGTGCTACTGGGGCTTTGCTGGTGTGGTTATTCAGCCTGATGTATTTACAATGCTTAAATGCAGGTGTTTATTGCTTCTGCGTATCCCTTAAGCTGTCCTTTCTGAGGAGGCCCCCAAGAGGTCTTTAGGAAGAATTGGTCATGACTGAGGGTTTTTGAAAACAGTTTCCACCATTCCCTTATGGGGACAGTGCTTGCAGATATTTCTGGTAGAATGTCCCCCTGTGCCCAGCAGAGCCAGGAGAAACCAATGAGCCACGGCTGAAATCTTTCTTTTATTGCAGTAGGGATCCCCCAGGTTTGGGGTTAGACTTGAGGTGTTTGAGAAAATACATTCCAAAACAATTCATTTTTCCTACACTAGGATTAAACAGACATTAAAAGGTCTGTGTCTCCCCAACCAAAATGCAAAATGCATGATTTATTTGCTCTTAAGAGCCAGCATGGCTTTACCAAAGTGTGCTAGCAATTAAACTGAACTAAGACACTAGACAGTGAAAACAAGGAGAAAGAGGAAAAATCTCCCACACTCTGAGTTACCAAAGGCTCTGCTTCAGCACTTTGGAGCATAGCCTTGCATTTCCAACAAACTTCAGTGATTGTTAAGGTGCTTTCCATTATGGCAGAGTGTATTTCAGGGCCCATACACCCACGTTTCTGGATCCTGAGCTCTGGGGACAGCTTTTTTCAGCTGTTTATCATCCAGTCATACCTTAATCATTTTAAGCTATACTTTCATCTTGAAACATCATCCCTTGTTAGGGAGTTTTTAAATAACTTGGGTATTTGTCTACTTAAAGACTCTGCAATTTTTGTGTGACATTATGTGTGACAATATTCTACATATTTATTTTATAAAGCATAAACATTAGAAGACTACAATTTCCTCATTTCTCAGTGCTTTGGTTACCTGGCTCAACACACCTCTAAGGTGAAAACTCACTCCCTTTCAGCAGCAGTCCTTTTAAAAGTGTCTTGGTTGAAGTAGTAAGTGTCTTTAATCACCATAGATCTGACTCACTGTATGTAAATTACTGCTCCAAGAGTAAGGTGCCAAGACATCATGGCTAGTCCTTCAGTATTTACTGAAAGCAATTGGAGAGAAAGGAGGCATCTCTCCAGATTGCAGAGAGACCTCTTACTGAAGACTTCATGAAAGAATATATTTATAAATTCATGAGATGGTTCATTCCACTTGTTATACGTTCTAGTTTTATCAGCTGAATGAAAGAATTGATGAAGGGGTGGGAGTATTTGGTTAGAAAGAAATCTAACTCTCTGTCCATTTCTAATTTTTAACCTACAGGTATATGAAGTGAGACAATTAAAAAAAAGATAAAATATTTTTCTATTCTGTTTCTTGAGAAATTCTTACAAGTGTTTTCTTGGAAACTGGTTGCTCACTGTACCACGTCTGCAGCTCTGCTTGGGTGACACAGGGAGCACTGCTGAAGGCCTGGGCTGTGGTTTGCAGCATCGTTCCCTGAACCTCATTTTGTAGGAGATCACAGGCATCTTGCTAACCAAATTTAAAATTTGAATGGATTTCTTGTCTGCCTGGAAATATACATTTTTTTCATTTTTTTCTTCCAGCACACAGAATAAGCACAACATGTTGTAGGAGCAGTACATTATGGGAAAGCATGACACCTGTCTTAACGAACACTGTATGCAAACTCCTATCATAAGCCTATTTCACTTTATGATACTACTCATACTAGTCTAGTCTGGGCAAAGAGTTTCAAATACCACCTGCTTTGGAATCACATAGACATTCTTTCCAGAAGGAATATAAAATGTTAGCAACATTCTGCATGAAGGGTTATGCTACATATACTGAAAGTGCCCAGACTCTGAAAGCATAAACAGCAGCAGTGGGTCCCCAAAGTCCACCAAAAATGTATTTCTGCACCTTGAGTAAAACTGAGTCTTTATTTGCAAAGCAAATCAATTCTCCTGACATAAAATTTTATCATTATCTGCTTGAAGACCCTTCATTTTTTGATGCTTCACTCATTCTATTTTGGTACTGAGTTTATACAACTTTGCACAGAATTTTAAATATGAAGAAATACATTTAGACTTCAAAGTGGAAAATTCCTTACAACTGAGGAAAAAAAAACACTTAATATTACAGCAGTGTTAGTAGGACTCTCTAAAGCATTATATTTTTTTCTTTTTTGTTCTTTTACTTAGGACTAGTTTTAGTATACTTTCCTTCTCAGGAGCAGCCTTGGTTCTAATGAGCTGTCATTATCAAATGCAGAAAAAAATCATCATGAATTTCTTAACTGGCCCCATGAAAATATACCCCAACCAATGATTTCTGCAGTTCAACACAGCCACAGCCCCATTACACAGAGCTGTTTAATGTTAAATTAATTCTATGAGGCATTTGGTCAGCTTGTGTGAAGCAGCACAGACTCCCTGAAGGCAGAGAGAGATGTTGATTCACACTTGCTGACAGTGTCCACGTAAACTGTTCTCAGTTTTTCCATGACCTTTTACTAGGCCCACGCCTTCTGATGGTTAATGTGACTGATGTTCCCCTAGACATGTTTTCATATTAGAAGATGGGAAAAAAATGATTTCTGTGATATGAGATTTACTGTAAAACTCCCCATGGATTAAGCAGTGCCCAGAACAGGTCAGGTCAAAGCCCCACCTCAAAGTCTTCCATCTGCAGCAACAACCAGCCGCAGATTCTTTGAGATGAGAGCAAAGATGGCTCTTCAAAAGAGATGTCTCTTCCCTTTTGGACCTCCAAAACAACTGCTACAAGTTCTTCCTGTGCTTTGGAAATACCTTCTGTGATATTAAAAAATTATGATATGCTACACTAAGAAAGCAGAAAATGCAGGCAGAAAACTGCATCCCCTGGTTGTCTTTATTTCCTGCTACTCTCCTGCTGTTCTGTTCAAAGTCTGGGGCCTGGCAGCAGTAGGAAAAGTTGTCTGGCTGCTCTGGGAGCTGCTCTGGAAAGTGGAGGGGATCCTCTGCCTGGAAATAACCAAGCATTTATAGCTGCTGGACCTTCTGGTTAACGAGACCAGACAGCAGATAGGGGGCAGGAAACCTGCAATATCACCACCAACAGGGCAGCCCCTAGAAGTGCCAAGAGAGAAGCTCAGCCCTCCAGTTTTGAAAGAAATAATTCCCTTGAGACGCCCAGTGCTATCACAAAATAATGAAGAATTTTCTTTTATTCTGAGTATTGTTGCAGAAAAATTACGGATGACTTCACCTACCTTTGAATTAATTCCATCTGTAGGTGGAAAGGAAACACAATTTACATAAAAATGGCTTTAAAATGAACAAAAAGGTATTTTTTAAGAAAAGTATAAAGCCAACATTGCTTTAAATTAAAAGTGGAAAAAGCAAAAACAAAAACAACCCACCAGCAATTAAAAATAACGCCCTATACATATTGACATAACAGATCTTGGCTAACTCCTTTAATCTAATGAAATATTATGGGCATCTGCTAATGATACCTGACTTGTCTTGTCAATTGAGTGAGGGAGTGTGGGAATGGTGCTGTTCAACAGGGTGTGAAACTTGTATGGAAGCAATTTCCTTGAGAGTGTGGGTATCAAATTAAATTAAAATATGAAACTGTGGTATCTAGAATATTGTGTCCACCTGATCTTTAAAAAAGGAAAATAATGTCTCAGAACTTTGCAAAATGAGTTGGAGATGACGAGGAGGAAAATAAAAACTTTCATCTATCAAGAGACTTTGAGAAGACTGTTGTTATTTAGGAAATTATTGAGAAAGGAGATCACAGACATTAACTAAGAAATATGGAAAGAAAAATACTTTTATTTTCATAATTATAAGCCCACAGTTTCAGAAAACTCAGATTTGTACATACAAATACATAACACAGGAATATTCAGGGACATTGTAGTTAAGAGAAAGAGCCTTGAAAAGAGAATGGAAATCTGCTCTACTGCAAAGCCTAAGCCAACTTCTAATTAACAGCAAAGAGGAGGAAACTTAGATTTACTGTATAAGTTTTGCCTGGTTCTGGGTAAATTACCACAGTTTGTTCTGTCATATTTGATATTGGCTGCTGGCCAATAGTGGCAGCATACTGGATTACTTGGAATATAGTCCTGATGTAAAACAGCAGTTTATACCCTCCATTCCAGACCTGATTGTCTCTTCCTTATTTTGACTCACATAGAATTAGAGAATCCTTAGAGTTAGAAGGGACTATTGAAAGATCATTTAGTCCAACTCCCCTGCAATGAACAGGGACATTCACAGCTCCACCGGGTTGCTCTGAGCTTGGTTCAGCCTGGCCTTGAGCGTCTTCAGGAATGGAGCATCCCCCACATCTCTGGGCAACCGGTGCCAGTCTCTCACTACCCTCACTGTAAAACACTTTTTCTTCATATCCAACG
Source organism: Perdix hodgsoniae (assembly GCA_035772895.1). Lineage (NCBI taxonomy): Eukaryota > Metazoa > Chordata > Aves > Galliformes > Phasianidae > Perdix > Perdix hodgsoniae. Next base: position 17,705,646 of record JAPSGF010000008.1, read on the forward strand.
TAAATCTCCCTCTTAGTTTGAAACCATTTATCCTTCTTTGCATAGTTCTACTGCATGAGTGTTTTCTGTATGGGAAGGCACCAAATACTTGTAAATTTGATATTTTTACACAGCAGATTAAATTCCAGTTTTCAGGGCAGTGCTAGTGGCTGCCTGAGTCTTCAGATTGTTATTGCATCGGGTTCAAGCAGTGAGGCACCCTCTACCATTCCTCAACAAGCACAGCAGATCCTTATTCAGGATTCTGCAAGTATTTCATTGTTTCATTTCATTTTTAGCCTTTTGTTTTTTAATCCAATTCTGCTCTACAGACATTTTTTCATCGCTTTGTTAATTATAATTTTTCACTTGTTTTTTTTGAAGGGTGCATCAGCTTTCTTATACTTCACTGTGGGTTTGTTTCCACTTTTACCAATTTGGATGTTTTCATTTCCATTCAATGGAAGAGAATGAATTCAATGAGTAGTAGAATAAAATGCATTTCAAATATCTATCTTAAGCTATCTAAGAATGAGCTTTACTGGAATTAATTACATTGGCATCACAAATACCTGACAGGGTAATTCTGACTTGCCTGTGGCACTACAAATTTCACATCTCATCAGTTCACTCTCGTAAGTGGCTTTGCACTAGGAAGTGCTCAGCCTAAAATCTTCAGGTCTGTTTTTTCTTGCTTCAGGATTCACACAGGAAGTTCAGTCTGGGTACTTTTATTCACATTAATTCTAGTCATTATGTTGCTTCTGCTCAAGTGATCCCATAGAAGCAGGTGTGATTCAGGCTATTGTTTTGTATGAACTGCATCACAACTGCCATGACAGAAGATCCTTCATTCCCTCCCAACAACTGTTTTGGATAAGTTTTCCCTCATTTTAACTTACCTTAATGGCCAGTGAGTAAAAGACAACTTGGTGAAATGAAGGAATGGACAAATGTGTGGATCTCCCTTCTTACCATTAACATGCTTTTGCACTGATTATTTGACAGAGCAGCAACATCTGCAACATAGAAATTGGATATTAATTATTCAGTGACCAAAAGAGAGGCACAAAGGATACATAAGTTAAAATAAAACCCATCCTTGGGGACGGTGTGACTGAACAAAGTAAAAACAGAAAAATTAGCATAGACTTCTCCTTGAATAAGTATGCCATTGCCTGAAGAGAGACAATTAATATTCTGGCCCAGGATTCCTGTTTTAGTAAAGATCAAGAAAGAAACTGTGATCCCCAGCTGGTGTAAAATGTCACACCACCACTTCATCCCTCTCTCACCTACCACCCCCATGTTCTGTAGTTCAGCTCTTTTTTCTCAACATCTCCCCCATTTTGCAAATCCTATGCACTATAGAATGATTCTCTTGACTCTATCAAAGAAATTTAAAGCTATTTTAAAAAAGTTAGCCGACTGTTTGTCTAAAATCTATGCTGACATCTCTTCATTTTAAAATAGTTGAGTATCTAATATAAATGCGACATGGTTTCAGTACATTTTGCAAGCACAGAAGTACAGCTTTTAAAGGACTGTTAAAGAAAGTGAACCTTTCATTCCTCTTGAACCACAGCCCACTTAAATGATGGGTTAGATATGACGTTGAGTAGTGAGGCAACTTGTAATAGTACATAAGCAGTTGGTACATAAGTTCCTTGAGTTCTTTCAGATCTCTTGGATGAGGACCATCTGGCCCAAATAATTCGTTTGTTACTACTCATTTTCTCAGTGTATTCTAAAATTTCTTATTTGGACAGATGAATTCCAAGGATTCACAGGGTGAGGTTGGAAGGGACCCCTGAGTCCTGCTCCATTGGGGATGCCCAGAGCAGGATGCCCAGGGCCACATACAGGTGGCTTTGGAAGATCTCCAAGGAGGAAACCCCACAGCCTCTGGGCAGCCTGTGCCAGTGCTCCATCACCTCCACAGCACAGCAGTGCTCCTGGTGTTTGGAGGGAACCTACCATGTGCCCCTTTATGTCCACTGCCTCTTGTCCTGGCTTTGGGCACCACTAGGCAGAGCCAGACTCAGTACTCTCTGCAGCCTCCCTTCAGGTACTTATGGATGTTGATGAGATCTCCCTCAGTCTTTTCTTCTCCAAGTGGAGCAGTTCCACCTCTCTCAGCCTCTCCTCACAGGAGAAGTGCTCAAGTCCCCTCATCATCTCAGAGACTCTCTGTTGGATTCTCTTCCGTATGGCCATGTCTATCAGACATTTGAGATGTATGGCAAATAACACAAAAATACAAAATCAGCATTGGAATCTCTCTCAGCTTTTCTGGAACTAATACTGAGGTAAAGATTTTAGATTCATACTGTGGTCTCCTCTCCAGTATTTCTTTTACACCTCAGTTCCTCAATAACACAGCATTCTGCTTGGCACACATTCTGCTTCAGATGTGTTCAGAACATTTATTTTTTATGCCATAAATGAACAGTTTCTCTGAATTGTTTTTGGCCTGCCCCGTTACGGTTTTACATTTCATTCATCCATTTATTCTGTGAACTGCTTTGTTTCCCATTGACTTAACCCTGAACTTGTTGATAGCTTATGAAGCAGCAGTAAAACCGAAGGACTTGTAGGTCATTTGTGTATGGAGCATGAGGTGGAAAGAACAGAGCAACATTACTTTCTGTGATTTATATACTTTGCTTGGAATCATGAACATGTAGCTACCCCACTACTCTTTTCTTCAGAGATAGAAGCACAGTATAATTCAGGGTGGAAGGCAAACTGACAAGTCCCCAAGTGCAGGACTAGCTCTGAAATCAGACCAGGTTGCTCAGCTTTTTATCCAGTCAAGTTTTCAAGGTTTGAGGGTGGTGACTGCACAAATTCTCTGGGCAAACTGTGTCACTGCCTGATGTCATTAAAATATTTTTCCCAATTCAGTCATAACAACCCCTGTCTTCCTGCCATGGGCTATTGAGCGGGCTCTGGCTGCACCTTGCAAAAAACTGCCTTCTAACAACAAGAAGCTGCTAGCAAATCCCTCCCCACAGACCTGCCTTTTCTCCAGGCTGAGCCATCCCAGTTGCTTACACATCTCGGTGGCCTTCACTGGACTGACTCAAGTTTTTAATGTCTTTCACGTACCAGAGGACTCAGAATTGTCCATCCTTAGGCTAACCACTGCTGTGCACCCTCTGCAAACTGCTGGCTTCTAGCAATCTCTTAACAGCTAACCACATTTTTTCATGTCTGAATGCTGCTTATTTTCTCCCACTGTAGCTTCTATGTGTCCCATAATCTTAGACAAAAATGGCCATGGGATCTATGTCTAAATTAGGATTGCTAGGAGCGTGAACTTGTTACTATATTCACATTGCCATTCCTTAGCAGTGAGAAATATCCTTGCATGCAGATTTCTATAGAAACAAGCAAAGATGAGAGGTAATGGATTCAGGGGAGGTTTAGGTTGGATAGTAGGAAAAATTTCTTCTCAGAAAGAGAGGCGAGGCACTGGCACAGAGTGCCCAGGGAGGTGGCGCAGTCAGCACCTCTGGAGGTGTTCAAGGAACGTGGAGATGTGTCAGTGGGAGACGTGATCAGTGGGCATGGGGGGGATGGGGTGATGTTTGGACTAGATGATCTTAAAGGTTTTTTTCCAGCCTTAACGATTCTATGATTCTAAGGAACTTGGACGGGGGGTTGTCATATGATGCAGCTTAGTGGGTAAGTGTAGGTGCAACCCACATGATGTGAATGGGAGTGGGGACTGTAATATCTCATTTGCAGATGATGAAAATAAGATTCCAAAAGCTCTAACAAAGCAGTCAAAACAGGATGTTCGCTATTCACTAATATCCTTGTAATGCTTTGAGAGGTGGCCATGTCAATATTTCATGCTTTTGTTTAAATCAAAATTAAAAATTACATCATGGGTACTTACTTTATAAGTGTGACTACCAAAAGTACTGTGGAAATATCTTCCATAGGCCATATTATTGACGTGTTTGTGCTTCCCCTTTATAATGAAGGGCACAAAAACAATTGTCACATTTAAACACACACACAAACTTGTTCCTGATATTTAGTCTTCATGGAACCCTAACAGAAAAAAACCCACAACCAACAGATAACTGGAATTATCTCTGAGGGAAGATCTTTCTTTAGTGCAAATATCCTTTTCATTGAGAACAAATTATGGCATTTAACCTCAGATGCCAAAAGGAAAAGTGTAATTTCTCTTCTTTGGTAGAACTTAGGAATATTGCTGCTTCAGGAAGACCAGTGAAGTAACTCCTGGAAAAAAAAGGGCTTGTGGTAAAACTCCCTTATCCTCCACAAAGAGGAGAGAGAAAAAACTGTAAGCAAGAAGAGAAGAGATGGTCTTGTACTGCAACACAATTGTCCAGTGTTTTCATTTAAACTTCATCAAAGAGATAATAGATCACAACAATCTTCATAACAGGAGTGACTTTCACACTTTCATGTGCATCCCTCTGCATCCCACCCTCCCTGTCTTTTGAGAAGATTATTTCCCAACGTTGATGTAACCCTGGGCGAAACTCTTCTTTCAGGGAACGTAGGCGAGATGCCTCGGTGTGTTACATTTTGTTCAAAATGATGAACAAATATTGTGTGTGAACAGATGAAAACCAAGTGTGCTCCTACAAGGGACTTCTTCCATTTTTCCAGTCCTAACGTATTTCCTTTTAACTAAAGAAACTCAACTACAAACATTGTTTTCTTGGGAATGTTTTTAAAATGCTGAGAACTGAGCAAATATAGTCTGGTTTTTGAGTTCCAGTTTTCCAGTTTTTCAAGTTCCAATTTTTTTTTTTTTTGGCAGATGCTAATTTTTAGTGAGTTACACAAGTTGCACCTAAAACAGAAGTGCTGTCTTCCCAGTATCAGTGAGCTATTTGCTGAATCTCTTTATTTTGTTGAAAATGTGCTGGATTTCAAGCATCCTTTTAAATTCAAGTTCATTAAGATTTCTTATTTTTAATATGCTGCTTTGCTACGAAAATCACAAGGAAAATATTTCAAAGCCAACTGAGTAAAACATAGAGTAGAGAAGAGCCTGGCTCCATCTGTTAGACTTCTCTCCACAGAACCCCTTGGGCCTTCCCTTCTTCAGCCTGAACATTCCCAGCTCTTGCAGCCTCTCCTCACGTCAGACTCTCCTGTTTCTTATTATGTTTCTGACCTTTCTCTGGGCTCTCTCCAGTATGTCTACATCTCCCTGGTTCTGGGCAGCCCAGCACTGGGCAAAGCACTCCAGGTGAGCCCCTCAGGGCACATCAGAGAAGGATAGCCTCCCCTTTCCACGGCCTGCGGGCAGTGCTCTGCATCAAGGAGACAAAGAGGCCGCTGGGCTCTTATGTTACAAAGACACATGGCTACTCACCGTTCCTTCTTGCATCGTGGATACTGAAGTCCTACAGAAACAGTCGCCGACAGACCAGAGTGGTCAGTCAGTGCCTTATGTATTTCCACAAGCAAGGCATCCCTCGGCAACGAGAAATTCATATTCTGAATCTTTTTTTACTGGTACAAAGAACTACATCACTACTAACTATAAGCATTTTCGAAGACATAGCAGCTTATTCTGCAGTGCTGATAAGAAATCTTCCTTCAGAACAAACTGTTGATGCAATGCTATATATCCTATAAATTACCTTTTCCTTCCAACCCCCCCCTACCTTTTCCGACCGTCTCTCACGAGGGTCTATGCCACAGTACCATCTAGTGGCAGGCACTGACGACAACCATACTCATCAAAAAAAAAAGGGCTCTAAACCGCTGTCATCTCTTAGCAATTTCAGCAGAGAGATAATATGAAGCTTTCTTTTCAGCTTGGAAATAATATCATATCAGATAGCAAGAGAGTAAGTCACCTTGTCAGTGACTGAGTTAGACAGCTCTGGTGATCAAATTACCTCTCTGGTACACTTCATAAGCACAATTACTAATTGCTTTCCCCAAACATGATCTATTAAGATAGTTGCTTGCTGCTCTGAGAAGATGACAGAAAATAAGTGGATCTAACACTTGGAAAAGACACAAGGAACGTGTCTGAGATGTGTTTTTACAGGACAACTTGTCTTCTCCTGAGATGCAAAGCAAGAAATACTTCCAACATGCTCTCCTTTAGAAATAGCTCTCAGAGGATACGTGTCTGATACTCATCATAGGCACCCAGTTACTTCCACTTAGGTAACTTCCAGATTACCAGACTAGAATAAATGTTAGACAGTATCTTTACACCATACTCAATTTGTATGTGTTCTCAGTTTATCTATATATTGAACATGAACACGGTAATCTGGTCTGATAACCAAAAGTATAGTAGCAATGTATATAACATGACTTAATAACCACATTTCTTGCAAAGACTAGTCTCTTCAAATAGCATCTTCATATTACTGTGCCAGTCTAGAATCAGACTGTGCGAAACTTTCATGGATATAGCAATTATTTTGTATTATCAAGTAAATAAACTTAAAAAGGAAGAAGCATTTAAATGGTAGATAAACCCTTATGTAAGAACTACTTCTCAGACAAACTGCAGTCAAAATCAACTGTAGCTAATGTCAGTGGTTATTTGAGCAGTCTTCTCCTTTGGAGAAAGGCACCTGATCATGGATCTGGGCACTCTGCTCCAGGTTTCCCTGATGGAGCAGCAGTTAGGCCAGAGGTCCCTTCCAACCACAACTATTCCGTGATCCTCTGGTTGTCATGAAGCTGCCTAAATAAGTAACACCAATTTCATTCCTCCATTTACTGAAACACATTAGTGAAAAGGCTTTCTATATCAAACCTGCTGCAAGTGGGAGAAAATAATGGTTCTGTTGCTTCCTAGACATCTTACGTAAAGATCATGAAAACAGCAAATAGGCAACCGAGATTTTCAAGAGAATTGTTCTTTGAAGCACATCAGCTGAGTTCTCCTGTGTGCAGTTTTGGTAGCCAAAATGAAATGACAGCAGAGGAAGGGGTGTGGAGTGATGCAGTCTCATGCATGGTAGTCCATGAGCTGAGGTGAAGGAGGTTGGCCTCCCAAGCGTCAGTTTCCAAGAATGTTATTTACATGTGAAGACCTCAAGCAGAGTCACGAGGTTGTGTCCCTCAGAGGAGAATGCAGCTGAAGGACTCAGAGTTATTTTCTCAGCTGTGACTCAGGCTTTGTCTTCAGAGTCTTCCACACTCGGTTTCTCATTCATAGTGGTCGTCTCCAAAAGATTAAAAATATAGAAAGTGATAAGGATTAAAAATAAAAATGGAAAGCTTCATCAAAGAATTTCTAGCCCTAATCAAGCCTGTGTATTTTTAGTATGGTAACCAGTATAATGGATACTTTATGTAAACCCACTTGCATTGATGGAAGATATTATATCAGTTCAAGATGCTGCATAATGATTCATAAGTGATGCTTTTGAGCATGGAGTCCAGTTTTTTCCCCCATCAGCTCTAACAATTATATAGCTATTTTGGGAGAAAATGGTGCTTTTTTGAGCACTTTCCTCTGAAAGCTGAAATAAAGAAACAGGGGGAAAAGACCAGTTCAGATGCTCAGTTCTTGGCATAACTTCCTTTCTACAGCAGCTTTTATGTTTCAGTGCAATTCCAATAACATTCTGGAAAATGTCTTAAATCAATGCTACAGTTTAACCCTAGCACTGCAGCAGTTTAAGGTGCTCTGTCACAACCACAAGTCACTCCGATGCTATATTTAGCATGCATGCCTTTTGCCAGGCCATCCACTTACACTGTTTTCCTGATCTAAAGCATTTTGACTGGGAATTCAGTAACTAATGTCAAGATGTACAGGCTGTGAAATGAATGACAAAAAACAAGTATTTGTCTTCTTTGATAGACAACAGAGCATTTGAGCAAAATGAAAATGTGTTTCTTGTTTCTGAAAAGCAGCCTATCTCAAAAAACAACAAAGACTACGGTTTGACTGTTCAACAAATGTGTTCTGTTAGGGAACACAGCATGCCCCGTGACAGCATCCTTGCTGTTAACTCACTAAGTGCACCAAACAGCTTGTCTTCTGACAGATGACAGCACCACTACTTGACACATACTTGACTGCTATGAAGTGTAAAAGGAGAAAACAGTTTCTTTTCAAATATAAGAGAAATGCTTCCGTTAAGAAAACAAACATTTATTTTAAAGACAACATTATAGTAAAACCTCCATTATTTTCAAAGGGTTTTTATGGTTTATTCATTTTGCATTTCATAACTTTGTTTCCTAATGATGGCAATTTGCACTTTCTCAAGATATGTCTCCATTTCAGGTCTTCAAAAGAGACGGTTTACAGAGTGGTAATTAGTGTTAGATCAGATCTCTCTATTTCAGCCTTACAAGTTCCTGTACCCTTAAAACTGAAAAGCAGAGCAGGTTGGTGGGAACACTGATCATGATCATGAAAGAGATCGTGAAAGCATTTCTTATGCTTTTATTTCTGATGTTACCAGACTCCTACTTTTACTGGCCTATGCTTGTGATACAGCTGCACTGTGGCAGTCACAAACATTCTACAGTTCTGTCTTCTGCTACATCATTAATATCCTCTCACACTGTAGTTGTAGCTATTAGAATTGTCTTTCATTTATATTATAACATAGAGTAGAAAATATATCATACAATGCGTGTGGACAATAAATACCAAAAAAACATGTACATAATCTCTTTTTTTTCATCTCGGGTCACTTGGGAGACTTCTGAAACATCAGGATTCTGGTTAGAATCCTCAGAATGAAAGATTAACAAACCAGTCAAACCTACTGCTTAATGCACCGCAGTCCTATGATCCAGATAACATATAGATCTAAATATTTAGGATGGTAATACCATTAAAAATGCTTTAGATTTCAAGCTGCCAGATTAGCTTGAGACTTATTTAAATGAGAAGGACTCAGAGTAGAAGCATGTACAGTCTGGGTAATGTGGAAGGGTTCTAAAACAAGGGGTAGAACAATCAAGCATTTAATCAAGCAGACTCATGGTGCTTTCTGCTCACAGTAAGAAGGCTCGCTGACAGAAAGGCAGCAATGGCTGTCTCTGGAACCTCTTGGTGTGAGCTGAGAAACTTTCTGCAGTTCTAAACCTTACACAGAGGGTACCTGTCGATACAGCAGGAAATGAAATGGCTGTTCTAAGGAGTTCGGATACGAGCCAGTTTCTGACAAGAAATACAATCTGTTCCTGATCCTGAAATACAAGAGATTGTCTGGTATTTATGTGGGAGCTTCTCTTCTACCTGCTTTATGTCACAAAGTCAATATCTGTATATTAATATTATCAGTAAAGGCTTCCTGGCTAAATATACATAACAAGAAGACTTGAAGCCAGACTGCTGTTATAGCTGGCAGGGTAGAATGCATCTGTGAAACCTGCAAAATAGGAACAAGGAAATAAACGAAAAACATAAATCCTCACAATTTCGTACTAACATTTTTCTTTCAGTGCTTCTACATCTCATTACAATAAACTTTCTTTCCTACAACACATAAGATGGTTGTAGGAAACTAAGAGTAGCACCTACTATATTTCTGCTCTCCATTCCCTGTGCAAGACAGGTTAAAATACTGACTTCTATTTTTTCCAGCCATCTTCACCCTATATTAGTTATCTGAATAGCTGTATGTCAAAAAAATGAGAAGCTGGAAATAGCAGGAGCAAATACATCCTCAGCTTATGGAACTATGAAACCTCAAATCCACTCTGCTAAAAGAAAATGGTGGATCCAAACCAGAAGGCCAAAATATGATCTTTGCAGGTAATTAAGAGAACTGAAAGCACAGTTTCACTCAGTAAAAGTTGTTTCCTCTTGCAGTGAGGTTCTACCATGACAAATTGGTATGATGGGGATTTCTGGGTAGGTACACACACCTTCTGTCGGAACAATCATCATTTTCTTTCAAAATTTTCCTCACATTTTCTAAATTTGCTACATTTTTATTCGTCAGATCAGATTCGAATGTTTAAAGGAAGAAACTATCTGAAAAACTGCAATTTTTGCTGTTAAACTGCACTCAATTTTTTAAATGTATGTATAATAAAGTAGTTTAGAATGTATTTCTATTAGCAGAATTAAAATTGACAATTTTTCAAATAGGAGAAAAAAGATAAAGCTTAAGAGAAAAACGGAATGAAACAGAAAAGTCTTTCTTCAGAAGCTAACCTGGAGATGCGGCCAACTCTTCTGCCACCTCCCATCTTCCTCCTTCAAACCATCAATGAAAATATAGTGCAAGCAAAATACAGTTTTATTTGAATGCTGCCTCAGACTAAAATATAAATTATCACAGCCAAGATGGCCATTTTCTTTTCTATGAAAAATTATGAACTGCTTCCATGCTACTGTCTTTAAAAAGTGTTTCACAATGTCAGTCTGTAATTGTTGCTAAAAATTATACACATCTCATTCTTAGGTTGAGACTTTTTCTACTGCAGTTTGCACTTCCTGCTTGTTCTAGGCTTTTGTTAATCATACAATCATCATAGAACCATAGAATGGCCTGGGTTGAAAAGGACCACAATGATCATTGAGTTTCAACCCCCTGTTGTGTGTAGGGCTGCCAACCAGCAGACCAGGCTGCCCAGAGCCACATCCAGCCTGGCCTTGAATGCCTCCAGGGATGGGGCATCCACAGCCTCCTTGGGCAACCTGTTCCAGTGTGTCACCACCCTCTGTGTGAAAAACTCCCTCCTAGAACCATTCCCCTTGTTAACAGGTTAAGGGTACAACAAAGGTATGATAGCAGCCTGTGATAAATCATTAATCAGTGAAATCAAACTTGACTATCCTGAACTAAAAGCAAAACTCCCCAGATAACACATCAGAAATGAAGAACATGATTATATCCTTATGTTAATCACCTAGCAACAGAGTGAAAACCCCTCTTGATGACCTAAGGAACTGTTTGTCTAACTTGTGCATAGATGTACACATTCTAATAGGAATGCAGTACTGTTTCCTAAAATGCTTTTTTTCATTAACTTCTAGAAAACAACCACGGTGGCAGTCTGACTGGATTTGTAACTCCACATGAAGTTTATGAAGCTCTTACTATTTATTGCCAATTAAAAAAAAAAAAAAAAAAAAAAAAGAATTTCAAGAAAAACAACATTAAAACAGACTAAAACATTTATCTTGACTTTTATGTTCAAGTAAAACATTCAATTTCAATGACAATATGTAAGTTTTAGCATTTTATTTTACTAAATAAATATGATTTCACAGTCATAAGAGTTCCTTAAGAACAGTAACAGTTCAAAAAGTATAATGAAAAAGTCTGTTAAAAAATACACTGGCATTGCATTTATATTTGATGTTTATTGGCTTGCACAGGGCAAAACTGCACATTGCAATAAAGAGTCTGAAAAATCTGAGAAAGCAATACATTGTGTTACAGTCTAGAGAAATAATAACTCAAAGTAACAGTTTCCTAAGTATTGCTGCATTAACTTCTCTCTATCTTAGTGGAATATGGCAGAAGTTCCACTTAAGTAGAATTAATTTTAGATAGTTTAAAATAAGGGGAAAAAAAGTATCTATACACCATAGCTTTAAAAATATATGAGCTATTAAACTGAAGGGCTCTTCTAACAAGGAACAAATGAAGTGTTTAAACGGTTCTGAAATTCAGCAGTTAATTTAATGCAGTCTTAGATCACTGATTTTTTAAAAATAAAGCAGCTCCACATTGAATCCACTGGTCTTGGTTTCCTCCACAAGGTACATCAATATTTGTCACCACACGGTCTCTCTCCATGCTGGTGTAGACTGGCAGAGATATGCATTCCTCTGGAGAATATGGACCATATGCATCCTGTCAATAAAGCAGCACTTAGTTATCACTCAGACAACACAACACATGAAAAATGTAATTTCCAGAGGTGTGGTATCCAAAACTGGATCCTAAGATGAAGTCTGGACCCGGCAGCTCCCCTGGTAATGATGCTTCAGCTGCGATCTGCTCCTGAGTTACCTGCAAGTAGGTAAATTCCTTTCATACTAACAGTGACAACAGTTGCATCTGGGGTTCTTTGGCACTTCTGGGAAACAAGTTGTTTCCATTAACTGCCTTAATAAAAAATTATTGTGTTAAATTTAAGTGTTCAAATTTGAACATTTTGTCTGTGTTCACCAACAATTTTGGATTCTCTTGTACATTTACTTTACTACTGGACAGCATTAACAGTACTGCTGTTAGAAAGACTGCTACTATGCTGTAAACACTCCTTTGGGAAGGATGCTGGTTGGAGCCTCAGCTTTTCCTCATAGTCTGTATACATGCTCTTAAGAACAACAGCAGTTCCTCTTCCCTTTCTGTCCTATGGAGACCTTGTGTGGACCTTGGACATAATTTCCTCCAAGGGTTTTGCATAGGTCATTGCAACTCTGCATGATTATAGAACTGAGCTTAAAGACTGACAAGACTTTCTACAGTGTGTAATTCAGGTTTCAGCATGAGATATGTGTAAGTAATTCAGGACTTGATTCATTTAAGATACAGTAAGTACGTTTCTCTTCACACTCAAGATCTCCCTTACTGTCAACAGGAAATTGTCAAAAGTTTCCAAGAATTAAGCAACAAAGAAGCAGCTTATGTGTCATAAATGAAAGCTCCATCATTAGAAAACATATAAAAGCAGAAAAAGTAGACTCTCAAACAATTTTGTGTTTGTGTTTGAAGCACTCTGCCTTGCGTGCTAAGATATTTCTGAAGAATTTTGCTGCTTTTTTTTGAAAATTAAGTTCCCTTGTCTTTTGAACACCAGTGTTTAAATCCCTGCAGAAGGTGTGTGCTCCGCAAGGGTTAGATATAAGAACTTAATACTCGGGAGTTTGTAAAGAGAACTCAGCTGTTTTCAGGAGGATTATACTTACCACATTTGTCACTTAGTCACTTGGAGGAAGACAAAAATGCTGGCAAATTTGAGAGTAAAGTATCAATCAAAGCTCTCCAAGTACAGCCAAAGATGGGAAGCCCAAAGTAGGCAAATTTGCCTTCAAAGACCTATTTGTACACCTTTTGTGTGTGTGTGTGTGCGTGTGTAGAAATAGCTGTTCACACATTGTTCTCAATCCCACTGATGTTTTACAGAATCACATTACTTGAGGGTTAAAGTCATTCTGTTAGAGTCTTTTTGAAGCACAAATCTTTATGACCTTCCTTTACACACATTCCATTTTTCTTTGTCTCCTCTGCCTCACACATAGTTCTACCCCCTTCAGCAATACCCTTTACACTTTAGAATTATTCCACGAATTAGAACCAGAAAGTGCCTTCACAATTTAATAAGTACTAAGTTAAGAGTTTATAACACTCCATTTTGAGAATTTTGAGCCTTGTTAAGGGAAAATCCTGCAGAGTACATGTTATTTATTTTGGTTGAAAGTGACCTAAAAGATTTGCATTTTAAACATACAGATTTTTTTTTCACTAGATTTTATAAGAGATATTTATGTGGGGAAAAAAACCCATAAATTCAACCCCAAAGAATTCCAAAGAATTGTAACATAATATTCTACTTCACACACTGTTCTCCTACAGAGAAGATAATGAGATCAGGGAAAGTGCTGAATATCTCAGATCTACCTTGGCTTCTGTTTGAAAACATGGTGTTTGATCACGGCCAATTCGTACAGCGAAGCCTAAAGTATAACAGCTGAAGGGCAGGGAAGTCAGAAATACTTTCCTTTCCTATTCATTTGAAGAATGAAACACGTTGGAAACGTTTTAATTAACTGATTATTGAACTATCACACCCATGCACAGAGAAATCACGCTGCTGATATCACACAATAACTTTGAAGTTTAAAGAATACAGGCTGTCATTCAGAACTTTAATCTTCTGTTTTATCTTGAAAAGAAGCTAAATGCTTTAAAAAAAAAAAAAAGGGCTCACTTCTCATTCTTATCTTCAGTGTGCAAAAGATAAACATTTGGTGTAACCATTTAAAATAATGTAAATTGATGCTTTCTCCCTCCCACCACTGAGTTCATTAAGAACTTAATTCGTATTAAGAAGTGTGAAAATTTTTTACTTATTCCATGTACCACCTTTTGAACAAATTAGAAATCTGTTTCTTCCTCTGAAGCCTACAAACATTTGTAAACTACCAAAGAAAGGACGTATCTATCACTGATCAACACAATTTGGTGTTTTTGTTCTTTGTTTTTTGTTTTTTGTGTTTTTTTTTTTCTAATTTCCAGTATCTTCTTTCACATCACAGCTGGTAGCAGTAATACAGATGCTGGCTAGTATCTACTTGTCTGTCTAAATCTAGACCATTATATTTCCAATGCTGTACTATAACATAATGATTTGTTTACAGAGGTAGAAATAACATTGAGAACTAAAAAAAATTTGGGATACAGTTCTGTGTTAGCAGTGGAGCTCCTTCGGTAGTATCTATCACAAGATATTATAAACTTCATCATCACCATAATTTACTATAGTTACTAAATAATTCTAACTGGGAAGTCAACTACTTGAGGCTGGTGAACTTTTTTCTTTAACATTCTTCTAATCAAATCCAATCTTCTTATCTAACAAAATTCATCTTAGCTACTTCCTGATGGGATGCACTTCCTGAAGTGCCTGTCTTTTACTGAGACCACTGAAGGAGCTAAAATAATGAAATCATACTGGGCAATTAAATTTTAGATAGCCATTGCATTGTGGAATCTCCTTGGAGATCTTTTAGAGGCACCTGGATGTGGCCCTGGGCACCCTGCTCTGGTTGTCCCTGCTGGGGCAGCGGATAGAACAGAGAGATTCAGGAGTTCCATCCAGCCTCAGCTATGCTGTGGTTCTGTAAATTCAGATACAAGCGATTCTACAAGCTTTCCAAAACTTTCCTATCATGTAACTATATGAATCTGTAATGTAAAATATGAAGAAGTTCTGTGTAACTTCTTCATTTATTTTTCAGGCATTGCTATTACAATTGGAGGGTGGAAGCAGTAACTGTTTTTACTGTTTGAATTACTTCATCTTACCCACTTCCCCAAGTGTTGGGGAAAGGCTTTCTTTCCTTACAGATAACACCATGTTATCTGTCTTTTTACTGCTGTTACATTTTCATCTAGTGTTTAAAATGTGAAAAAAATACACTTCAGGAATGAACTCCCAAACTCAAGTACACATGTAGGAAATACATTTTTGGAAATATTTACATTACTTTAAAAGGGAAGAAAAAAAGTATGACTAAAATAAAGTCCTTGTCTTAATCTAAACAATAAAAAAGAACAGATCCACAAGGTGATAGGTGATGAAGGTGATAGGTTTTACACACAATAATGTTTTACTATTAAAGATTAAAAAAAAAAGAAGGAAAAAGCAAGTCAGCAACATCATACTGAAAAGCTACAACACAGATAAAAAAGCAAATTACGGGTCTTGAAAGTTTAAAGCTTTTAATAATTTAGTACCTGTGGAATCCAGGCCATGTAACAAGGGAGAACAGATGACACACTGGGAGAGTCATGCAGATTTTCTGAAAGTCTATTTCCATCAAAACTGCAGCCTTCCAGTAGTAAGCCAGTGATCTGCCATGGAAATACACAGTATTGAAACATATGTTAAAGACCTGAAATGCTAGTAATAATTACATTATACTTTGTTAAACAATGATCCTTTTTACCGTGACCAAGTCTTTAAGTAACAGGATGCTCACTCTTGCAATGCCATACATGAGAATAGGAAACAGGATTTAAAAGCATGACTTGGGCCATACTTCTGTGTCATCTTCCTCTGATTTGGTTTCACAACCTTCAAAATGCTAGAGAAAAATACCTCGAGATGCCTTCAATTAGGAAACTGCAGTTGTCTGGCATTAGATTAATGGAAAGATGATAGAAACAGCCAAGTCCACAATTATTACTATGCCAAGAAAATGAAAATAACTATCCCTGAAATAAGAATTTCCTCTTAAAAGTCTGAGCATAGCTTTCAAAGAACTGAATTCACAATTGCACAGTTTCTGGAGAGGCAAATATAAATTATACTGAAATAATATGGGAGAAAATATTATTTAACACAACTCAGGATTTCTTAGTTAAAGTACTGATTGGAACAAATAAGTAAGAACCACATACATATTTATATAAATAAGTTCACAATGCTTTAAATTTAACACATTAAGTGCTTACTTTTAATAAGCCAGTACTGACAGACTCTGAAAAATACATTTTTTATTATTTCTTTTAATTGAAGTCCTGAATAACTTAACAACAGTGATATCTACCTTGTATTTCTTTCACAAGAACAATTCAGTATCTGCTGGTTTCATTTTGCAGTTCAAATAATAATGGTTTGCCAGTAAAAATGATATTGGTAGTCAGTATGGCCTGCTGAAGTGATAAATTTAATTATAGCAATAATGGTGGTGATGGAACTAGGAAATGCTGGAAAATGCCACTGGAAATTGGATGAGTGACTGCATAACCAAAACATCAGACAAAAAATGAAGAGAACTACCATTTTCTAATCCATTCTTAATGGATTCTTAACAATAACTTCTTTGCATTCCAACACCACCTCATCTGACTTGCACAGATAAAATATATGAAGAAAATACCATAAAAGGCATAAAAGAAATCAAATTTTATTAATGATCACACTGATGCTTTGCCACAGACTTCCTTCTGCTCCTCGTTGTTAACCTTGATACATAAAGCTTCACTTTACTATATACACAGGTCCTATCACACACACTTTATCCCACCACATTTCTGACTGCTTTTAAAGCTCTTGTTTATTTCTGTCATAAAAGTATTAGAAAGATTCATATCTTGTTTTTCCTTCTGCTTTTTCTGCTTTCTGCAGGCAGTTTTGTTGTGGAGTTGGGTGTTATTGAGGTCTGACAAAGAGCTTTTAAAATTTACTGCTGTATGTTGAAAGGTCTGCCCTCTAAAAGATAGTTCTATAGAAGTAGGTCACTTATTGAAAAATCTCTTTCTACAGCACATAAGTTTTTTTCTTTTGATATTGGTAGTTCCTTTGACACTGTAGTTATGTTATGTAAAATAAAATCAACTGAACTCCTGGAAAATGTCAACCAATCACAGGATCTCCTTTGAAGATGAAGACCAGAACTCTGATTCAATATTAAAAGCCACTGAAAAATATATACTGCTGGAACAATTCATTTTAAGACACTGGTTGGCTAAGTACACCCATGGTTGTGTTCTCTTTTCTATGATAAACGTTATAGAGAAATTTCAACTACTATGAATTACATATTACATGGATTTCACTGTGTCTGTATAGCACTTGTAATATTTTTTGCAACTCGGGTCACAGTACTGGCTGGAGTATCAGTTCTTACAAAGAGAAAGCATTTGCCATTTCATGTCTATTCGTGCTAGGTTTACTTTCAAATTGAACTGTTGTTACCTGATACAGGTGATGACTCTTTAAAAGTATGCTGATATCAAGGTCCAAAGTATCTGTTTCCAAAATTTCAAATTCTCCACAGTTAATTTTTCCTTGTAACTTAATGCCAGTTTCCCATGAAATTAATTATACATATATACTTCACTACCACCACAGGCCTTCATCATTAAATTATTAATATTCCACAATGCAGGTATAATGTGTTAAAAAAAAATCTTATAATAGTATTTCTATCAATTACAAAAAAAAGCACAGATTTGACATTAATGTTGATGTCACGCATTTGAATACAATATTCTTGCAGCACATGTTTTCTTTATTTATATTAATCTCTATCCAAGCTCATAACATTTACTACTAAAAAGTGTCTTACGTTTCTTCTTTTCTTTCATTCCTTTTTATGACAATGGAAAATGAGATTCTAGTATCAAAAGCAACGAATACCTGATTTTGCATGATGAGCAACCAGTGCACACAGCAAATAAAAGAAGTATTTGCACATCAAAGGATGCACAGATGTGCATTTTCAGTACCTTTTGTTAAAGCAACCCCAAGTGATGTTAAATTTTATAGAGCTGATTCTAAATCAAATATTCATCACATTCTTCTAGGAAGGATCTACTCTGCATCATGCCGCTAAACTACAGTCTGAATTAAAACCGATAATTCAACATCAGGTTTGATATTCATCCATGTTAAGGCATTTTCTTGGCCTGATTGAGCATTCCTCCATAGCAGCAGTCCTAGCACTTCATACTGGGTTTGGCATACAAAATTCCTCCCAAATGTCCACTATTACTTCCAGTCATCTGAAATGTTAAACTCAGTTTTTGCTTGTTTCCCTGGACTTAGAAGTCTTGGGTGAATCTAGAACATCAGAATGTGTGATTTGCAAGCTCACAGACAGAACACAGGGACACAACTTCCTGAAAGTTCCTTGGTTTATTTACTGTTATTTATTTACTCTTATCAAATGAGGCAAACAACTCTTACTAAAATATCCAGACTGATTAATTTTCTAGATGATATTTTCCATCGATAACAGGACTTGATTTAACAAAATTCAAAAGACTATACTGTACAAAGGTCAGATTAGATAATTACAGTTACTTTTTTCTGGTATCTTAATATTTTAGAAATACAAAATTCTCATCCACTCTCTATTAATAATTTTGGATAGTGTCAGAAGCTGACCTGGGACACTGTTATTTCCTGCAGTCCTGTGTCTGCCTGCATTATCAGACTAAAGAAGAAGTCCTACTACCTGCTTTCTGTGCTGAACACAGCTTATTGAGCATTAATGTCAGGGGAACAACATTCACTGGAATGTTGTGAATATTTTGTGAATTCTCCACAAATTTAAGCATAAGACGGGTGCAAAGAGATTCATATTCAGCCAAAATTACATTACCACCTGCAATGTTAAGAAGCTAAACTAATCTATTTGAGTACTCTGTCTTATTCCCTAGACAATGAGTAGTGAGTTCATAGCTGCTGGCTGTAGCCCTAAGCATCTATTAACAAATTGTTGTGTCATTGTCATATCTAAAACTAATCCTGTTATAGTTCACTTAGTTCATAAAAATCTCATTCTGAGGTTAGTGTTTCTAAGAGATGGCCTTCTATATGTATATCTTCTTTCTATACGCCACAAGACTTTTAATGATCTTCTGGACAATGGCTAGGTATTACCTAATGAAACAGCAGTTTCAATTTTATCTAAGAGGCTGATTAAGGTAATGGAAGAAGAATAATTTGAAATTTGAAATTTAAATCAGCACTCTGCAGATTTTTTTTTAATTTTTTTTTTTTTTTTTTTTTTTGCAGCTTTATACAGTTACCCAGCATTTCTATTTCCAACACTGTATTTATAGTTCACTCTTTCAGTAAGTTTGTGGACAGGTAACTTGGACATCTCAGTAAAATTCTACAATAACTACAATGTTTTTTATCACAGAAACTCAGGAAGAACAGACAAATACTTCTAAGCACAGTACCTTAACTTGGAGTTTGCCTTCCTGTATTCGTCCTTTCCATGATGCTGTAAATTTAAGGCTGTCCACTGAACAGCTCATTACTCTGCAAAAGAAACACATATACTTAGAGACATCTAACAACAATAAATGAAATGCAAACCCTAAAACAATGTAAATCAATGTCTACCCTATCACAGTAAGTCTTACTTTGAAGAAAAATGCATTATTAATTATATCCTTTTTTTTTTTTACATTAGTATTCAAACAAGGAGTTTGTAACTATTCTACTTCAGTACAAATAGTAAAAATGAGATGACTCCTGACGAAAATTGACATGACTTGTTGTATCTGAAAATGGGGTAATCATCTTCACAATTAGAGAATTATGGCACATTAGTACACATAAATAGGTAGATTATTTTCCATTTACCTTGCAGTCTCCTGGCGTAAGGCATTGAGAAATGTATCTGGATGAAATAGCTCTGAAAGGTCCAGGGTGTCTGACAGTAGTTTCTGCTTCTCTGCTTTTTCTACCCAATTCTAGAAGATTTAAAAAAAAGAGGGAAAATGAATCCTGAAGTTACTGTCTGATTTTTCAACATTTTAAGTTGATGTGGATTTGGCAGTACATATGATTAATGAAGAAAGACTGTGTAAATAGACTGTAATCTTAAAGTTGAATATTAATTTCAATTACTTCACACTGGCAAACAGAAAGTCAACACGATTTAAAAGCACGCAAACCAGCAGTTTATGTGTAATGTGACTCATTCTAAACAAACAAGCTTTTGTTCCATTCCTTGCGTACTGCAGCTCACTTTGTAGGATGAAACTCATACCAGGTTCATAATGCTCTGCTGAAACCTTATACCATCTTCACAAAAATGTTTTCTTTGCCAAAATGGTTAGCAACACAGTCTTTGCTTTTCTGAATTCAGACAAATAACTGAATTTTGTTCAAGTAAGGTTTAAGACAGAATTCACAGAATTTCTGATAAGATAAAAACTGGCCTCCTTTAGAGCTGAGAGAATGAAAATTATAGGAGTGGAGGGAATAATTATTCTCATTTATCCTGTTGTCCCAACCTACTTTTTCCCACAGCTGTGAAGCCTGCCTTTATGAGCAGCATGCCTGGAACTTCCCATTGACACAACACATTATTTGCCATCAAGAGAAGAGATAAGCACATTGCAGCTTGCTTTGCGATCTTGGTAAACCATGTGTATTAAGTAAAGAAATATACAAAACTAACTCCTACTTTTTTTCTATCATTTTATCAAGGGTGCACTCTGTGTTCCTAAAAACCTCATACTAATCTATTAATTTCAAAACTGAAAAAGCAATGGTTGCTACACTCTTTTTTGAAGCCTTCTTTTAGACCAAGTGGGACACTGAAGATCTACTTTCATTTTAGACAGATCTAAAATTATTTCCCAAATCCAGAAAGTTGGAGGAATGTCAGTAGCTCACTATTCATAAATGACAGCGTCCTCATCAGGTGAGCTAAATGCCTGTCTCTCATGTGAAGGAACATGAAAGGTTTCTCTGACTTTGCCTTAAGAGCATGTTATCTGTCCACTCGTGTGCAAATGCAAACAGCAAGATGGCCTAAAAAATACCAAAGTGCATAGACAAATCATTACATTTCAGCTTGATGAGTATTCTTTTAAAATATTAGTTTACTCACATGAAGCACCCACCAGGCATCTGTACTTCATTTTAAAAGTATATTAGTGTATTCTTTGACATGCCGATCACCTAATTTCATAGAAACATCTCAACCACCCACAACACAAGTAAATATCACATCTCTTTTTTGTATTTATTTTTTTTTGCTGTCAAGGGGCGGTTTTCTTCATCAACGTGTCAAATACATCTCCATAGTGTTTCCATCATGCACAAAAACTGAATTGGTGACCTTTTTTGTCTGTCACATCACAGCCCTCAACCAAAATAATAATGAATTAGTTAGGAGATTTTCACTTTCCATTTTCATTAACTAAATGTACACAGTTAATGGTTTTTGCCTGCCTGAATTTTTAATGACTTTGCATAACAACAATATTTGCAGTAAATCTGCAATCAGGTTAGGGCAGATTTTGTAAATTGTTTTGTATAATACAAGTAGACACAAACATCTCAACTTGCAGCTAATATAATCATTCTACTGCTGTCATCAAATAAACTTTTAATGTAATTGCTAAAGAGAACTACCGTCAGGAACATAAATGCTTCTGTTCCATCCAATTAAAAGATCAGTATGGGTGATATTAATTCTAAGCTCATATAATTAAATTGCATTAGGAAACACAATAGAAAAAACTTTCATTAGATCACAAAAGCAAAGTTTATAATTGCTACTTGTATTGGTCTAAATAAAGCAGAAGACATAACTCATTCACACCGCTTAATAAATGTTTAGGTTTTATATATTTAAATATTTAAGATTTAAATGTGTTGCAGGTTAACTTCTGTAGGCAGCTCAACCTCATATAACCTCTCACTTTCTCCCTTCCAAGCGAGACAGAAAAGAGAATCAGAAGGGTAAGAGTGAGAAAAGTCATTGGCTGAGTGAGATGAAGGCATTTTAATAGGTAAAGGAAAAGCTGCCTATGCAGGCAGAGCAAAGTAAGGCATTCGTTCACTACTTCCCATCAGTAGGCAGACATTCAGTCATTCCAGCAAAGTAGGGCTCATCGCACTTAACAGTTACTTAGGAAAACAAACACTGCAACTTTGAATGTTATCTGAATATATATGAATGTATACTCTGAATGTATATACGAATGTAACTCCAAATGCCTATTCTTTTCTCCAGCTTTGCTGAGTACATTGCTGAGTACGGTGTCATATGGTAAGGCCAGCATGTACCAGCTGTCCCAACTCTTCTCCCATCCCATCTACTCACTGGCAGGGCAGCATGAGAAGCGAAAAAGTCCTTGACTCTGAGTAATCACTGCTCAGCAACAACTAAGGCACTGGTGTTATCATTGTTTTCATCATAAATCTGAAACACAGCATTATACCAGTTTCTACTACGAAGAAAACTGACTGTATATGAGCCCAAAACAGTGCAAAACACAATAAAAAAATGATAATAAAATGTATTTTAAAATAGAAGTGTAAAAAATGAAGTTATCCTTTTCATCCTATATCATCACATGACAGTGTGTTAGTCAAGTGCTATGGTCTCAACAAATGACAACACTCTCCTAAATGGATCATTTGTTACTAGTGCATCCCCCACCACTGCCCTTGATGCCTAGGAAAGGTCATGTCTGGAAGCAGAGGAAGCTCAGGCTGAGCTGTGGAAAGACTGATGTTTCTTGAAAAGGAGAAATCTTTCAACAGATTAGCTGTGATATCTTCATTTCCCACTCCAACCCTAACTTCAATAAAAGTACATATTGACTTCATTTGTCAAAATGATGCAAAGTTGTTTGACTTATTGATCTTGGAAGGCCATGCAGCATTTCAGTCTGAAGTGACTTCTTCCACCACTAGCTTAGTAGAAGCCTTTCTCTTTCCAGGTAAGCCAAAATAATCCATGCATTTGTCACTTGCCATCTGGATTACAAGGACAGGACTACCGAAAGCACTGAGATGGTGTAATATCTAGCTATTGGTCCCCCTGTGGGTCAGGTCAGCAGCCTGATCAGTGTTCTCCCAGCTACCTCCTCACTCCCACCATGTATTATATACAGCCCTTGCTGTGTCTGCTGCAACACACAGTTAGGTTTACATCTTCAAAACAACTAATGGTCAAGATCTAAATTCACTAAGCACAGTTTCCAGCATATTATTAACAGTACAGCTTTAGTTCCCTATGTTAGTTATGACAGTTAATAATAGCTGGGAAAATGCATATGAAAACTGAAATCACAGCACTACTGATAAATAGCATTTAGCTGTGAAACAAAATTAAATGAATCCTCAGTCTGAAGATTTTAACCCTGAAATCATTTACATCACACACATATACAAAAAGGTTTTTAATATCCTTTTTTTAACTGTTAAATTATTTAATATTTCCAGAATGTTTCACAGAATGTTTACTATTTAGTTAAAGTTACAAATTTAAACTTGAACTGTCCCTGGGAGATCAACATAGCATTAGATGCTTATAAGTACCTAATCAGCAGTATGCAAAAAACTTTGTACAGCAGTTCCTAGGAGAATATTTCAATAAGGTGAGTTTCTATTTTGTATAATTAAACAATTATTTTTTAACCACAATAAGTCTGAAAGTACAGTCTCAGATGGTTCAAATACTATTTTTTTCATGTATCTTAACATCCAAGAAGCATCTATTCCATTCTGAAGAAGCAGCTTTCCTTATCTTTTATAATCCCAAAGCAAACTGAGCACCTCATATCGAACAGTGGAAGGAATAAAGAGGCTGCCAGATTTTCCTGTTATCGTTTATACAATTTTAGGCTGATCACAGAACTCCTCTACAATGTACCAAGTACTTTTCCTTCACCGGTTTTAATTCATCCTGATTATATTCTCTTCTATAATGTTTTTCCCTTGCTACAATCCCAGAAGAAATCTTTTATTGAAATAGCAAATCATTTAAATCACTACAGAAATTGTTTCACTTTTGCATATAGGCATAAAATTGTATTCAGTATGATATGAATATGCATAGCCAGAAAACATATGTAGCACAGTTCTGTCTTTACACAGTTTCAGAGACATTCAAAGTTACTAGAGAAAAGACAATAGAAAAGTCTGACAGCCAATGATGGCGAGTAACAAATACTGACAGGAGAGGAAGTATTCAGTTGACCACCACAAGG
The DNA here is from genome assembly GCA_035772895.1 of Perdix hodgsoniae. NCBI lineage: Eukaryota > Metazoa > Chordata > Aves > Galliformes > Phasianidae > Perdix > Perdix hodgsoniae. Next base: position 17,729,792 of record JAPSGF010000008.1, read on the forward strand.
TACTCTCAAGCTGTGATACCTAGTGGAAAAAATCAGCTGAAGTAACTGTGTTACACTGCAAGGAAATGACAGAGGTACTCATTATGGCACTGAGAACAGAGGGGGGAAGGTGTGCTCACTCAGGAGTGACTGGCATGAAGCAATTTGCTCCCTCTCGGTAATTTTTCCTATGTTTAACTCTTGAGCTATTGTAGTTATTCTATATAAAATGAACACATGAATACTGTCATATTTCACATGGTATGATGTCGGTACATACTATCTTTTAAATAGTAAACGACAAAGGTGTTTAGTTTAGAGTCATAGTTTATTTTTCGTTTTGGATTTCATTCTGTTATTTTAGAGTATACAAACAAAAACTGCTGTTTAGTGCCTTAAATATAATACTATTTCTTCAGTTTGATATGCCTCGGAAGTTCTGTATTTGTTTGGGGAGTCTGAATCTTAATGCAGTGGCACGTTGTTAGAGCACACAAATTCTGAGTCTATTAGCATCAACTTGCTAGCTAACAATGTGCCAGAAGCAGTTGTGCACTAAGGCACAGCTGAGGGAAGCATTAAGAAATGTGATTTCATTCTGGTTCCTCTCTTAATTCAATTTTATTAGAACACTAACTGAACTTTTCTGAGTTGCTAGTTCCTATATTTAATAAGGACATCAAAACAATGACTACGTAAGAGCGGTAACAAAATTCTAACAAGTTGCTGATTAACATATCACAAAAATATCGACTTTCAGTTATTTCCTTGACAATCACTGAACACAGATTATGGTTCTGCTTCCAACTTCCACTGATAAGAAGCTGCAGGGCACAGAAAATAATGGTGTATAATATTTATTTATGGGTAACAGACAAGAGTGCCGACCCTAATCCTTGGACAAAGTGAGTTTCAATTCCACTGTTGGAATGGAGCAGGAATACAGCTGTGAAGTTAGCAAGGCTGAACAAGGTAAAGAATACTCAGCATTCCAGACACAATTAATGATGAAACAGTTTACTGCTGTGTGTTCCACTGTACCACCTTGAATGCTGTGCTGTGGCAAAGGGAGCCAACAGAGAACTGCTTCCTTTTCTATGGTTCATTTTCTCTAGTGAACATCCCACAAGATACAGATTTTCAATTAAGCATATCCCTCACACTCCTTGTTCCTCTTCAGAGATAATGACTGCTTGTGCTGCAGTCATCAGTCAAAACCTGTTGGGTTTGGGTTTTTTAGCTGTTTAGCAGTTTGCTGCTAACATCCTCTCAAGACTGCCAAAATTCAAAGAAAATCTCTCTACCATACCTGCTTAACAGAATGATCATCTACCAGCAACTATTAATCCTCACCCTAACTCTCATGTATTATGCAAAGTTTATCAAACATGCTATTGCAATCTAATCAGAAATCACTTAACTGTACAGGATACATATCCCAAAAAAACATGACAGCCAAAAAAAACCAAAAAAAGAACTCTACTTTTCTACAAGGAAAAAAAGAGATCACATAACAAACTCTGGCTGATGCAGCTGCACTGGAACCAAGCAGGTACATGACTGCCTGGTCCTGTCCTGGAACACAGAATCCAGACACACCACATTGACTCATGCTAATGCTACTTACTCAGCACTGAGTAGAGTGCTACAACTGCTCAGACTATCAAAAAGTTTGTTCAACCAAGAATAACTGCGTAGACACAGAAATTAAGATTATTTTTTTAATTGGTGTAATAAATGAATATGAATAAATTTTGTTTCTACACAGTAAAGCATTCAGATTAAAGACAACTCAAGTAGAGCTCTTTGTAGCATACAAAACTTTTGTTAAAGCCCCAGACAGATTTTTTTTTGGTGATGTTCTGAGGAAACAGCTCATCATCAAGTCTGCAGGCTGAACAAGAGATCTCTTTCAGACATTGTCTCATTTGTGGGCCAAACTCCTTGGCATTCTTCTACCCTGTTCTTGAAGTCTCTTCAGTCTTTTTAAGTTGGACATTACTAGAGTCCAGGGATTGTGAAAACATCTGTTAGTGTGGACTGGATGAAGATGGTGCACAGAAAGAAACGTACTTTCCAGTCCTTACTGAGATGTTAACACTTTCCCACACACACAATAAGACTTTTTTCCCCAAGTCAGCAAAGTGCAACGAAGACCTCACTAAGAGAATGCAGTGGAAGAGTAGCCTTTGACACTGCCTCCCCAGTATTCTCCTTAGAGAATCTGGCAGCCCATGGCCTAAACAGGTACACACTTTACTGGGTAAAGAACTAACTGGATGGCTGGGCCCAGAGAGTGGCGGTGAATGGCATTAAATCCAGCTGGTGACCCATTATGAGTGATGTACCCTAGGGGTTGGTATTGAGGCTTGTCCTGTTCATTATCTTTATTGATGACCTGGATGAGGGCATTGAGTGCACCCTCAGTAACTTTGCAGATGACACCAAGATGGCAGGAAATGTTGATCTGCCTGGGGGTATGAAGGCCCTACAGAGGAATCTGGACAGGCTGGGCTGAGGCCAATGGGATGAAGCTCAACAAGACTGAGTGCCGGGTCCTCCAGATTGGCCACAATGCCAGGCAATGCTGCAGGCTTGGGGCATTGTGGCTAGAAGACTGTGTAGAGGAAACAGACCTGGGAGTGTCCACGAAACATTTGGATGTTGCTCTAAAGGGCATAGCTTAGCAGGGAACTGTGTTAAGTGGACAGTTAGACTGGATGATCCCAGAGGTCTTTTCCAACCTTGGTGATTCTATAATACAATGCCACATTCAAGCCTGTTCTCAGGAAGTATCCTGGGTAGACAGATGGAATAAACTAGGGAAAATATCTCACAGACTTTCCTAAGGAGCACATATTTGTCTGGTGTCTGACTACTCTCACGACCATTTCTTTTTTCCTTTCAATTCAGCGTTTTTTTTTTCAGCATGTGTATGTTCTCTCTTGGCCAATCTTACTAAGTGTCACAAAGAAACGTCGACAAAATTTCAAACTTTCAGGGTGCATAACTAGACATTAACATTAAATATTTAACATTTATGAAAGAGATACTACAATGAAGTGGTACAAATCCAGTACATATTCATTAGAACAGTTTTGACATTTGAAAAAATATATAAAGTTTTTAAATTAAAAATTCAGACTGACTATCCATTTTACCCCTCTGCTTTATCTTTTGCAGCACAGTTTTATCTATGATAAAGAAAGAATGAAAAATGAGTTATTTAAAATTAGGCAGTCAACATTATAAATTTGAAAAATTTAAATACATACAGTTCGTTTACATTTAGCACTGTGTGTGTTCATCTTTCTCTCTGCATTCTGAAAACGCATCTTGGATCTTAAGGAGAAAGATCAGTGAATGATGTTTATTTTATTAGATTTAATAAAGTGTAAAACTACAGCATTAAATCATACCCACACAAAACATATGACCCAGTTTCCACTCAGTTACAGAGTATGTAGAGTAACTTGCATCCACTTACATTAAAAAATAAACAAATCTGCCTAAAAAAAACTCCACAAATCAACAAATTGAACCAAGATACAGAAAAATGATTATTTTCTTTAATTTTTTAGAATGTGCACAGTAACGAGTTGTTTCTTTTTTATGAACTACAAAAGTCTTTTTATGAGTGACTGCCTTCTGCTATCCATTTTCTACAATCATATAGATCATCAGCTGTTTAGCAGTATGATGAAGGATGCTGTTCAAACTTCTGCTTACAAGGTAGTGTTTAATAATGAAAAAAATACCTCTACTCATAAAACATGCTTAGAATTGAGAATGTGATCAACAGGAGTTGAATTCTGTTGAAACAAATTACATTTCAAAAGATATAAGGCTGAAGTTTACAGAAAAATCCATAACCTATGGATGTTTCCCTAAGATCTAAATTTCATTGGAACTGAGCTTCAATAATTCACAATGAAACCAAACCGAATGCAAGTAAAGATAACTTTCCTTTCCCAATGCTGCATTTTAAAACCTGTTTTCCCACACATAAAACAAATTATTTTCCCAAATGAGGGATAATCCCTGTACGCTGACATTACTTCCATTTAAAAATGCAGAGCTTGCAGACTCAATCTGGAAGTTCACTGGACTCTGTAAGACTTAATTCATTCAAAGAATAATGATTTCAGTATCTCTGGAATGTAAAATCTTCAACTGGTGCTTAAAGCAAAAATAAATAAACAAACAAACAAATAAATGAAAATAGAAATAAAGAAGAAAAGAAAAAGAAACAACTTAAGGAATAAGGAATCCTTCCACTTCAGGCCTCCACAAATGAACACAGCATCCTGCTAAGTCACAAGAGGACATGAACTCTCTGAACATAAAAAAAGGTTCACCTTCTGCTTTAGCTTTCTTGGAAAACAGACCATATTTCAGTGGGCAACTTCCACTGACCTGTAATAATCTGATATTTTTATTTTACAACATAGCCTCCAGAACTCCTCTTTGGACAGTGTATCTTTACAAGTTACTACTATTCTATATAGCCACTACTTACTTTAAGTGAATAAGTGATTAAAGGGAAATAGGATACAACAATAAGATCTATTACATCTTTAAAATTTGCATCTTCAAATTTGCCTTCTCCAGGAGGGAAAGAAAAGATCTAAATTTTTATTGTGTCCCTATTCCCAACTTTTCCAAAGCAGACATCATTTAGATAAAAATAAGTTATTAAAAGATATATCCTGGCTGATAAATTCTGAATAAAGTGAAATCACACTGCAATGAGATTAAAGCTGTGATAACTAATTAATGCTCAGGTTCTTAGCAGATCATAGTAGTCTGTAGTTGTATTTTTGTTTTGATATTCTTGACAGAATTGTTCAGAATAAAGTGGATTCTCTATAGCATTTTGAACTTTGATTTAAAATAATGGAATGAATAGATTTAGAACAATATTTTTAGGAATCCTTGTGTCTAATTAAAATACTAAACCTGAGGTATTCTGCATTGTACACATATCTAGACAAATACATGTTAAAATAGAGTGATGGGAAAAGCAACAGTAAAGTGAGGAATGCAGCCAACATAATCCATCCAAATCAGCTACTCCTAAGATCACACAAGATATATCATCAAGCAATTGCTCATGCTCCAAAATCCACTAAGGCAATCTATCAAAAGAAACTGAAAAGCTATGCAAACTAGGCAAGATACTGTAAGGGGTACAAGATTTTCCATGAAGTGCCAGAATGGGTGAATATATGACAGGATATTTAGGGGTAGTACCAATGGTTGGGATGATTCAGAGTGGATCAGGGATGAGCAAGAATGGCATCAGCAGAGTCTGTCCTGTCCTTTAAGTTCTATTTTATTTATTTTCTGTTCACATGTGTTCCCTGTCTGGGGAGAATGGGGAGAGGGAATCCTCTGACAAACCTCGTGCCATATCAGACAGAAGTCTGGGCTGCCTGTTGCAGACTGAGGGATTGGAAACCAGACAGTGGAGAGATCAAAAATCAGAGAATCATGGGAGGGTGTTTTCCTTGAGCACTAAACCAAAGAAACACAATAGGGCTATTCATGCTGCCAGTGCTTATGTAGCTGTCTATGAAGGTACTTCTCTTCCCTGTCAGGCTGCATGTCTGGCTGTGTCTCTGTGGAACATGCTGCTTATTCTGGAATTCAGCCTCAGCTTTGCAGGACGTGGAAAACGTCCTGGGGACAAACACCAGCCTGTAATCTCAGGGGGCTTAGGAGGGAAGGAATCCACTACATCCTTCAGTCTTCTGGATTAAGTTTTCTTGAGTGTATTGTAACCTTTTTAAAGACATGGTCTCTCCTCACAATCAAAGTATTCATGTGCAATGAACTGCTGTTCAGCCATGGCTTTCATTTTGAAGCAGCATTTCCTTGCTTTCCCTTCTCTTACTTTTGCTTTGCTGTTATGACAACGCTGTATAAACAGGCCCACTTTTTTCTCTCCCTCATATTTTTCGGTAGGTCACATAAAATCTAAGGTATCCAGAACAGAAATGCAAGACTAGTATACATAGTAAACAAAAACATTATCAGAGCAGCCCACATGCCACCACTGTGAATACTGCAAAACTGTGCTATAGAAATGTCTGAGATAACAAATCACCTCCAGAAGGAAGATAGGTAAGGCACTACAATACAACCAAAAAATGCTGATAACTGAAGATACTCATTCCATACATTTTAGCTTACAGCTATAATATCTGCAGACCAACTGATAATTTGAAAGATACAGTACAGTACACATTATAATCCTAATTTAGCTGTTTAGTAAATACTAGGTTCCTAACGTTTTTGTAAGATTTGAAAGAAAGCAATGGATACACCAGTAACAAGTACAATAAATAATGATTTCAAAATATCTTCCACTGGGAATCCCATATCAGTCTGAGTTTCAGAAAAGCCTCCAAGATGTTCAGTTTAATCTCTTTTTTTCTTTTTTTAAACAAATTAAAGCTTTCAAGGAAGCCCCTCCACACACTGTCCCAAATTTTAATACAACACTAATCGATTCCTGTCACAGAGAAGTTGCTTTTATTTTCTGCACTGGCAGTAAATGTTCTGACAAGGCAGCTTTTAACTAATAGCCTAAGCACATGTCCACTGCATCCTTAGTAGAAGCAACCTTTCTTTACCTCTTTCAAGTTTCAATGTATTTTGTTTTCCTCTTCAAGTACACAAAACCAAAGTTTCCCAAATGGTGAAGGTAGGAGTCATTATCTCACAGTGATAGAAACAGAGGGAGGTACAATTAACAATGGAAAACACGATGGAGGTCATATAAAACTATACCGATCAAAAAAAATAGGGCCTTCACTGCAATATAAATTTGAAGATAATTTTCAGAATGATGAGAATATCTATTTGCCTTTATTAAATCCCTGAGAAACCAAAGATATGTTTAATGAATGATAAAATATATTAATAAAATAATAATGAAAAGTCAGAGGAAAATGAAAGCTAATTAAAAAATGATTAAGGTGAATCAAAATCTTTGTGTAACATGCATAAAAGTAAATTGGAATCACATTTAAGGAAAAAAGATGATTCAACTTAAGTGCATAGTAAGAAATAATCCATGTTTTTTGGTAAAATTCATATTAAAGTAAAAACAGAAAATGTGCTTCAATTGAGATCTCATCAGACACTTGAGAAGCAAAACAGCCTGATCAAGAATTTCTTTGAACAAAATAGTATTTTATATTTCACATCATAAAATTATATCAAAATAATAATAATCAACATAATAATAATCAATATAATAATAATCAAAAGCAATAATCATTATCTGGTCATCTGTGACTAATTTCTGTTTTTGCTAACAACCAAAAAAACCCAACATAAGTTACAACTTAAGAACACACTATTGCAAAGGTCTGCTTCAATAAGCTGTCCCTCTTAGACAGTAACATTTTTTCTATGTTGTAAACAATTCAATCATAAATCAAATGCACAACACTGTCAACAGTTTGAACAATGAAAAAGGAAGATTTCTATCATGGTGATATAATGCAATATATTTGTCAACAGTGAGCTGGAGTAATATATGGAAATTTTGGAAAGTTTTTTGAATATGCTTGGTTAAAAACCATATATTACTGTTACTTAACAGTAATTTCATCTATTACACTATTTCCACTTCGTATGGAAGGTGTACTCCACAAGGAAGCTTGAATTTAATCTTAAGTTCTTATTTAAAGAAAACACAGAAGTAAGGAAATTCATACAACCAAATAAATGATAGAAGTCACCAACCATGAGATACTCTTGAAGATTATGAGCAAAGCTGACATACAGTCAGAGAAAGCCAGAAGTTATGCTTTTTATTAATGACTGTAAGAATGTCAAAAGACACAGGGAACTAAGCCCAACTCCAATAATATGACCAAATAACATACTGAATACTGAATGAATTGCATTATCACTTGCTACTATACATTTTCAGACTTCTTTGTTTGTAGTTTGAGCCATTTCTGCAGGAGAGAATTAAGTAAAATTAAGTACTAACCAAAATAAATGATTTGCATAACAAGAATCTTATGAATATTTCAGAAACTTCAATTGGGTAGTTTCTCTAGAAAAGTTAATGACTAGAAATCATGTTCCCCCTCAAATCTTCTTTCTGAATATAAGTCAACACTAACGCTCACAGACATACGTGTCATATACCACCAGACAAGACTGTCAAAAACAAACGATTTCTGTTTCTTGTCTGGAGCTTACAGAAGACTGGTAACTCCTGAAAAAACCTTATACGAAAATTCAAAATACTAACATTTGTGTCCTTCGACATTAATTTATAGTAGGCAGATAAATAAATCACTTCTATCTCTCTGTCGATATAACTCTCCTGTCAATTCAAGTACTTTACCTAAAGATATTTCTACTTAAATGTAAATATCCAGAGACTGAAATTGTAAGGGACCAGCTGTATCAGCTCACTACTCCTAAATGCACAGTATCTGATGGGATTCACCTCAGAACGCTGGAATGAGCAGACATTATATCTGGATACCTCTCAACAATTTACCAAAGGCTGTGGAAGTCTGGGGAGGTCCCCACTGACTGCAAGATTGCAAGTTATACCCACCTGCATAAAGGGCATAAGAGAAGACCTTGTTAGCATAAACTTAGTCTCTGGAAATGTTATGGAGAAGATTGTCCTGGGGCACATTGAAAAGTGTTTAAAGATAAAGCTACTGTAATGCAATGCAATGGAAAACGTAACCATGACAGCAGAGCAGCGAGGATCAGGCTACAGCAAGTGAGGATTTGGTCAAACACAACAGCCACAGGCACAGAAACAAGGAAAAGAAGCTGCTTCCCTTCAGGCCTCAGGTATGCAGAGCTCTCCTAAGAGATACCCTCATCTCCACTGAATCTGCATCTTCAGGCAGTCACAAGCAGCGATCCCCGAGGTGTAATTCTAGAGACAGTCCACTTCAGCACTTTTATAGTGTATGGATGCAGGAATGGAACACAACCTCAGCAAGTTTACTGGTGATGCTAAACAGGGAGATGCTGTCATATCTCTGGAGGGATGAGAGAGATCTAGACAGACAGGAGCAGAGGGATCTAGATGGGCAGTCAGCAGTGGCATGAAGCTCAATAAAGATAAATGCTGGTTACTGCACCTGGGGCAGTGCAATGCCAGACACAAATACCGACTGGGAGGTAAGTATCTGGAGTGTCTGGATAGCAGCTCAGCAGTAAGGGACTGGCGCTGGTGACACCAGCTCAGCATGAGTCAGCAGTGTGCCCTGGCAGCAGAGGCAAATTGCATTCTGGGGAGCATTAAGCATAGCATAGCCAGGCAGTCAAAAGAGGTGATTCCTGCTATATTTAGTGTTTGTGTTTCTGTGAGCAGTTCTAGGCACACAATCTAAAAATATTAAAATATTTGAAAACATCCAGTAGAAGGCAACAAAGCTAGTAAAAAGGCTGGAGGGCATGCCCTGTGAGGACAGGTAGATGTCATCTGAGCTGTCCAGTTTGGAAGAGGCCAAGAGGCAACCTCAATGCTCTGCAGCAACAGAGAGGAGAGAGGTGCTGGGTTCTGTTCTCAGAACCAATGGCAGGATGGGAACAACACAGAGCTGAGTCATGGGACTTCAAACGGGGCGGTAGGAAGTGTTTCTATATTGTGTGGGTGGCCAGACACTGGAACTGGCTTCGTAGACAGGTAATTGATGTCCATGCTTGTCAGTGTTCAAGAAGCATTTTGATAATGTTCTAATTAATGTGCTTTAACTTTTGGTTAACTCTGAAGTGGTCAGGCAGTTGGACTCAATAATCTTTGAAGGTTCTTCCAAGTTATGTATTATAAATCCTAAAATTTCTCTTCTTTCTTGATTGACAAAGCTGTTGTCAGACGATGCATCATCTAAAATATCCCCTTGTAAAACTGGAGGAGGCAGATATTTTCTTTAGTTGAAGACTAGTCTCATTTTAATTTCTACATTATCTCTATAAGGATTGCTTCTCTCCACCAGACTGAAGATTATGCCTTTGCTTAAATAAATCTGAGTACCTTTTTATCCTCCACAGTTCATCACAAAGACACTAATGATTGCAATCTAAGGCACACATCCATTGTAAAGTACATAACAACTTTTCATAATTAAGTTAAAAATACTGAGTAGTTACAGACTTCACATTGCTTTGCCTGTTCTCTTCATTTTAACAAGCTTCATCATACAAATTCCAACTACCACAACACAATACATACGATAGTATGTGTCACTGAACATCAAAATACTGAGTTAAAATGACTCTTTAAAATTACCTGTATGGCAAGTGCTCGAGCTACAAGACTTCTAATATATTGTAAAGGATCTTCTGGACCTTCCCACTTGCTTTGCCATGTGAGGGGACACTGAAATAAAAGGATACTTACTGAAAGTATTTCAAAACTACTTCATTTTAATCTAGTAATCTGAATGAAGTGAAATAATCGGAAAATAAAATATTTCTACAAAAGAAGGCACTACAAGTAATATAATGCTGAAAACATATAACCACTAATAGGAAGGCCTTCATTTTGTAAATTTTTTGGGGGGACCCACAAAGATGGAGAACTTGCCAGAACCTCTACTATTCAATCAAGAAACATCAATAGGTTCCACAAAGACTTAAAAAAGAATTGGCATAAAATACTATCTGGTAAACACTGCATAATACTACATAAGTTTAGTATTAAATATCTCAGTTTGCACTGTTTAACATTTGCAGGCGGGCTTTCATTGAAGTTCCTGCTATGCACTGAACAGATGTTCAAAATTTGATCACAGAACTTCTTACAAAAAGGTATCTTTCAACATATCCGTCATGTCTACTTTATAGATAAAAAAGTTTTTGGACCTTTGAACACAAATTCTGTATACCTACAGAACAAGTTTATAAAGCAGTTTATATACTTATACATTATATTAAGCTGCACGGTTTATTGCATAATTATTTACTTTTTGAATAGAGTAAACATTATCCTTCAATTTTTGCAGGCTCTTAATAGATACGCATTTATAGGCAGCTCACTTAACTGTCATTTAGATGGCATTCAGCTTACACTGATATTATAGCACTCTAAATTAAACTAAGTCAAAAAGAAAGATCTTAGCTAATTGTTAGTATGGAGGCATATTAACATTTCAATTTTGCATAAATAACACTAATTGTTGAAATCAGCTGTTGAAATCAATTGCTGAAATCAGACTTACTAACAGAAGTCACACATTTATTTTCACTGTTTTTTTTTTTTTATATTCTAGCAGCTTCTTCATGTTGTAATTTTAAAGCAACTAAAATATTTGTTCTTTTCAAATGTAAGGTTTTTTTTAAATACTCTTTTATTAGCTAATTCACAACAACATTAAAATAAACAAAAGTGTAGAGAAAAAGCATTAAGCAAATCACTTCAGATGACAAAAATGCAGAGATCTAGCTGCTGTGATTACAAGAGACTGCTTAGTCTCTCTGGAGAGCTGCTGGAAAGATTGCTTTATGGTCACAATCCAATAAAGTGATCTGTGTCAAGGTAAATGGTTAAGTACGCATAAGAAATGCCAGAAATACTTCATTCAACAGATCAGGAAGCACTGAACTGATGCTTGGGAGTGATAAAAATGCATAGAATCGTTAAGCACATTTTTGTCACAGTGATTGGCTTCATAGCTCCCGCTGCTTCCAATTTAATGGTGCAATTCAAGCATACAAGGAACCCAAACTTGCTCAATGAGAAGAAATGTAACTATAAATACTAAAAAATGACTATTATACACTACATGTATCTTTTGCATTTACTAGGACTTGTACTTTAGCACCAGTTTCAACCATGCAGTCAAATGTGTTTAAAAAGACAATGAGACTGCTACCTAAAAATGCTCATTTATTTTAATTGTATTGCTATTTTGCTCACAAATGCTGTTTCATTAATCGAAAAAGACAAATAATTTATTTTTTGTTTTATTTAGAAATTTGACAGATCAATAAATAACATAACATGATTTGAAACAGGAGCTGTTCCACACATGTAGATAAACCAAATATTTGGGAACTACTTTCCACTGTAGAGGGAGTCTCAATATCTATGCATTATCATCAAGACAAGTGATAAATTGCTACAGGTGGGAAAAAAACTGAGTTTCACGTGAATGTTTGACTATCTTTGGAATCCAATTATTAAGCTATTACTCATAGAGTGTGGCAATTTGCAGACACTAATTGTACTAGTTTATAAACAAGTCTATTTTGATGCCAGAAAACGTGGATAAAACAGATCTATCAATTTCAGTTACTGTTCTCATAAATCAAGAACATAGGGCAATACGATAGATTAATCTGATAGGTACAAGTCCGGTGTGGTATGGCAGTAATCCATAATGAATAACTGCAGACTGCAAACTGTGATTATGAGCGCAGTAAAAATTTACAAAAATCTAAAAATGGAGAATAGGAACAGATTTACATGTTTTACTGGCTAATATATTTGACTTGTATAGATTGATTTTGTATTTGGAATGGAAATACTATTAAACAACTTCTAATCTTATTGGATTTGTCTCTAAGAAAAAGCTTATGAAAGTATAATATACTCAAATGCTTCTGCAAATAGTTGAAACAACACTTTTTTGGATTTTATTCTATAAAAAACATTTCTGTTAGTTATTAAAGATCATAAATATTAATAAATTAAATATTTATATAGATAACTCACACATATATGTGCAACCTTTATACATACAGCTAACTAGAGGCTTTCTCAATGGATAATCCATTCTTTCTAACATCAAAAAAGTACTCTGAAAACTGAAGGTCATCTGGAAGGTTTCCAGATAATGAATTTACGTATCTCCAAACAACATATCACTTATTTAGCAGCAATCTGTTAACCATAAGAGCTGCACAGATGTGCCTAAACTCCAAGATGTAAAACAGCTGTTTTAATACTGGAAGTTGCTCATGATTGCTTAGAAATAGCTGTTTGTAACACAGACAGCCATTTGTTAAAGGAGAGAAATAACCTGCTCTACTCAAGGCCTTCAGACAATATCAAACCTCCATGATACACCTGAGAATCCATTTTAAACTCTTAAGTATAATCACCACCCAAAAGATCCACGAATGTTTAAGAACCTCTGGAACTCACTAATCCATTTTAGAGTAACTGTTAATAAAAAAAAGCTTAGAATAAATGGTGACATAAATATATGTACTAGAATATCACTGAGTTTTTATTTTCATCGCTCTTAATATAAACTTATGAAAAAGTACTTACCTTCTGATTTATCAGAGCATTTGCAAGCCTTTGTACTTCAGAACTCAGTAATGAGGTACCTCTAATGACTTTACTTAAAGAAGCAAGTGACTGATGGACACTTTGCACAAGGCGAATAGCACTATATTGTTCAAGAGTAATGAATGATAAGATTGGAGATCCTTGTCGCTCCACAGGAGGAGTCACCTTCTGATGAATCAGGTTAGAATTCTAAAAAAGAACATGTGACATCCAGTTAATAAGCTGATGGAAACTATGATGTTATAACACATATTTTTTGTTTAATTTTTGATACCTCAAAAGACCGTGGTATCTGTGAAGTAGTTCAGACATTCCCTTCTTCTGGAGACTGAATCAAAAATACAACACTTTCACTATTATCCCTGTGATGTTCAGTAAAGATACCAACTTTCTGAGACAACTCTATTCACTTCATTACTTTAAAAGCACTGGGATTCTTTATTTATATAATCACTGTTAATAGCATTTACATTAATGTGCCAATATAATAATGAGTGGCGTAGTCTGCATAACAAGACTGCAATGGTCAATATGTACCACACTGCAGATATAGCTTTTGCTCTGATAAGACTACATACTAATTTCATAAATTCTGACAGGCAAAGCAGAGAGTTCATATACTTCATCCCAACACTGATTAGCAGGATCACTGTATCTCTTAAATACAAGATATATACACAGTCACACAGTAGTTTATTTTAGACATATGCAATTCTATACATCTCTTTTTCTTATCACGTTCATTTACTCCTAATGCCTGGTATTTATTACCTTGAAATAGAATAAGATGTCTTACTTAAGGAGTTATATTTAATAACAGGAAAATTGAAATTTTATAATTAACAGTATAGATAGTGGGACTGGTCTATTAAGAAACAAACTGCATTTCAGAGTACAATACATTTCAAAAACTAAGCACATAGTTTTAATTTTTGTGTATGACAAATGATAACCACAAATGATACAACACAAACATACATGTTACCAGTATTTATAAACCTTGCCCAGTGACACATGATATTTATTTACAGTGTACAGAATAATAAACAGCAACAGAGTTTGCATTATTAAATTGTCCAGTAGTAGTAGTGTGCTTTAAGCTGACAGTTACTGCATGTCTGCGGATCAACAGTGGAAACTTCTGTTACACTGCAAGAAGAATCCCTTCCCATGAGACAAAACCAGAGCCACTGATATCATCTACTCAGCAATTCGAAGAAAAACTGGCTAGTAAGTTGTTCTTTGAGCAAAGAGGAAAAACAAAATTAAACCATAAAACAACCCAGGGACAGAAGGGATGCAGAAAAAGCTTAAATTAATACAGTTCCTATGAAACTCACATGGTTGCACCTATAGGGCTGATGGCTCTCTGTAAGGAACTAATTGCCTGGACAAGGGTGTCCCTTTCTCTAAATCCGTAATGGCATCTTGCTACCCAGAGCACACAGGATGTTTGCCTCCATAGCCTTTACCAGGCACTCTATCAGAACAAACACTCAACTACTAAGCAAAACATAATGCTAACTGAAAGACTAATATACTTAACATTATGACTGACTGAAAAGTGATGGATAAGGTCCTCCCCGCACCATGAAAATGGTATACAACAAACTCACTGTTCAAAGTGTAAAAAACATACAGCATTTATAAAAGTCAAGTTTTGAATTTTGTCTTTACATGAATCCTGAAATCACAGTATGAGTTTCACTTTGGTTCTTCTAAGGCCATAGTTCATTGAATAATAAGAATATAATTATGTGATCTGTGCTCCAGATCATATTTGATATAAATTACTCTTCAGTTCTGCAGCACAGTCCAGTTGATCATTTCTTGTTGGAGTATTTAATTGCAAAAAGGGACAGAAAAAAGACAGTGCTTTGCTCAGTCTTTCACATATCCTATCTCCATTCATGAAAATCTTACTGAAGTAGGAGGCCTCCAAGTTCCTCCATGCTGTCCATCATGTAACCATCTCCTATGAACTATACATTCATTTCATAATGCTTTAATGCTTTCTCCTGGGAATTTGTTAAAAGAACCAATCTGTCACTTTTATAGCAAAATTATATGTGAATGCCGATATCAGCTTATACATTAAATGTTCTATTACATTCCCTTAAAATCTATTATGCATATAACTCACATCAGCTTTAAAGACCTGCTTGGAAATTAAGATGAAGAACTTCTGAAGCATTGAGTGCTTTTTATTAATGATAAGAAATTTGAAAATAGGTTCTAATCTTTAGCATTAAATACTATCTAATACTACCAATATTAAATTAGATGTATTTTGAGACTTTGATCATTTTCCCTCGCTCCATTCTATACTTGTTCCTATCTCTGTACAATGTAAGATTTTTTACAGTCTCACCTAAGCTGCTCAAAGCTTTCCTTCACAATCTTCCGGAACTCAGCTTTTTCAAACCCCTGTATGTTCTGAAAGCTGTATCCTCAGAAATGTAACAGCTGTAACGAAAATATATTTTCTGTATTTGATTAGTTCTGCATTTGATCCTAAATTCAGTTTCGTTTGTGGTGCTTCTTGGAATCTTTTATTGGTCTTTTGATGTACTTATTCTGCCTTCCTGTTTCTCTGGCTATTTGTTTAGATATAAAGCTTTTACTATGTATTATACAATTATTTCTTTGCTGAAAATACATGAAAGAATGACTGTCTATTCCCGTTTCATTGATTTTCCTTGGTTAAAAAAGTAATGCTCTTTTCTTAAAGCTGAGGTTTCTATCTTTCAGGTTAAAGAGTAAAAACCCACTAATTTTCAGTTGTCTTGTAGCATTTTGCAACATTATAAAATCAATTAGGTAACCTTCAGTTTACAAATACAACAGAAGACAGAGCACATGATTTTGGCAGCCATGACAGCCTGTGATCTTACATTCAGCAAATGCTGCTTTGAAACAGTTTTGGAATTTTTAGTATGAGTGGGCCTTTTAACTTTGATAGAGCTATTAAAAAGTTGCCCTGAAGCAAGGCAAAAAAATGCATCCATCCTGTAAACAAAATACAGCTCTTACTGTTGTCTCTGTTTGCAGCAGGCCATCATTTGGACATGATGGAATGTTTATGCAGCCCCAGCTGCAACCTGCAATGTTTGCACTTCCCTGAAAACTATCATAAGATAGGCAATACCTGCATGATTTTGGACAGTGCTGTACATCTCTACGTAACAGTTATGTCCTTATATGGGACCTGGTCTACGCTGTCATGGCAGAAGGTAGCGTGAGAGGAGGAAATACAACAGAACACAAGGAGACTGGATTAGTATGATGGTGCTGTACAACCAACAGGCTGTGGTGGGACATCAACCAACATCAAGAAGACATGTTTAAAATCTTGTGTAACTTTTGTTTGACAAGTTATTTAATAAAGCCTTCATTTCCATCAGTAAATAATCTTGTATGCAAGCTTATACTGAGCATAATTGGCTTGTGTGATAGGTTGCTATTTTTTTCCTTTTTTAACTTAAGATCAGGTTCATAACAGTTTAATTCAATTGATTAGAGTTAAGCTATTACTCAATCATGGTGAGAGGCACTGCAACAGTTTTAGGTCAGTATTACAAAGGTGCTCTCCAACACTAAGAATGAAAATGAGTATTTTCAAAGGAAGCTAATATAAATGGTAGTGTGAAAAGATACCGTATCAGTCCATAACAGCTAAATAGAAAAGGAAGGTTTGCTAGTGTAACTTTGAGCACATCAATACGAAATTCAAACAGAACCAGACTGTAAGCATGATATAAGTAAAAGAGCCAAGCTCCAGCTTCTCTGAAGTGGCTGAAGGTGGTGTCTCTGCCTGTAGGGGTGGGAAGGAACTACTCACAGGAGGGCAAAGGCAAGCTTGTGACTTCTCGCACCAAGATCGTTCCTGCCCCATCTCAAGACTGCACACAGATACAGCGCCCTCATAAGCAATGAGGGAGGTGGAAGCAGTGTCCAATGAAATTCACAAACCAATTAAACTGGGGCCACAAAGAAGTACGAGGAAGGAATTTTGAGCAATAGCAGCAGCAAACTCCCTTTTTCAGGGAAAAGCAGTTCCCATTTGCTGACGTGGCCTCTAGGAAGGTTTGCTATTTGCAGTGAACTCAAACGTGTACTATTGTGAAAAGATTTCTGAAGCTTGTTTGGCCCTCACACTATTACTTCTTGATGTTCTTCCACATAGGAGCCAGTCATTCTGGCAGGGGTAACCTCGAGTACAAGACCTGCAGAGCTGACTTCTTTTTTGATTAAAATTTCTAATTTTAGAGAGAAAATTGCTCCAATAGCTGCTAGGGACTGTACCCTGAAGAATGTCACTACCATTCTTGAGAAGGTGTATGCAGAACAGTTTCTGGTTGCCTCCAGTGAGCTCTCCTGAAAAAACTGCTGTGCCAACTTCTGTGTACATTCACTGCCTCTGTTAGTTGTTCTCTATACTATAGACTGAGAAATGACAGTTTGCTTTCGCAAAAAAAAACAGATTCCATGCTGGAACAAGTGGATATGGCCTGAAGGAGCCACAGCCATGGAGAGTCCTAGGGCAGAGCTGCAGCTCACTGTCCTAATCTCTTTGCAGATTTTAGGAACTAATGTTCTTATGTCTGTTTTGCTTGAGAAAAGGGAGCAGGAGAGGAGCATGGTGGATTTTAGCTAGCCATGAGCACGAAACCAGCATATTGGCCAGTATCAGGTAAAACTTGTTTATCATTGATTTCTCAAGTTATTTGGCTACGTAAATACCACCACTGATTATATGCTCCATCCTAATTTTATTGGTTTAAATATTGACATTCAGTTCAGAGAAACATGCAGTCTGTTGTTATTTATTGTTTCATCTAAGTTTGAACACTCACAAAAATACAGTATTAACACAGTACAGAAAAACATATATGCACATTTGAAGATTATGATAAATTATTTCAGTAGACATTATATAAATCACATCTAAGTAAAGTTGTAAATTTTCTCATGCTTCAGAATCATCAGCACTTAGATGCTAAATAACTATTTTCATGGCACTTGTAAGATAATCTTTCTTGAGTTAATCCTTGATTTACATACTCAGAACTGGAATAAAAATGTTTGAAAAACACAGTTAACCTTTGTCTACATATGAGACTCTATAATGAACCTCTGCTGCACTTCTGCCTTTGAGATAAAAAGTGATTTTAAAAACAGCTTTAAAATTATGTTAACTAGAATCAATTAAGACCTGTACTAGAATACAGATCTATATGGATCTATACTTCCTGAGTCTCAGCACTATTTCCAACTACTACTGGGAATATGTACATTTGACAGGAAGAAGACACTTCCTGTAAGAGGTACAGAAGGTCTTGTTAGCATCTATCCCTTCTGCTTCTACTTTACTAATATCTGTATCCAACAGGTAAAAAAAAAAAAAAAAAAAAGATAGTCTGCAGCTACATAAAAATTATATGCTTCCAGAACTGAGAATAAATTAAAGAAACTTCACAGGCATAGGATTAAACAGTTTTCTGTGATTTTACTTCTTTGTAACCAGGCAATCACTTTAGCTAATATTCTGTGTCCATTTCCGCAAGAATAAAATCACGTGTGGATCTTAGCTTGAAATTCAACTATTTTCTTTATTTCAATTTCCAGATCTTTATTTAAAACTTCTGAAAACAAACAACATTGAACAACGAATAAAGAATCATAACGTAGCAATGTATGTAAATTTTTTTAGATGCTTAAGCCTTTTCAAAATGTAAAGCAAACAGTCTATTAAAGCAAGTACTGATGAAAGGCATATATATATGTTTTGAAACTTATGCAGACATTCTCACCAAAAAAACTACATCAGGCTAGACATCATCCTATTCTAAAGGAGATCTACAAATGACAAAAAAAAAAAAAAAAAGAACCTATTAACAGCAGAAAAATGTTAGAAAGCCACAGAAAGTTGAAATAATCTTTTTGCTCACTTTTTTTTTTGTCCCCACACATTGCAGTAAAAATGCATGCATGAGCAGTAAAAATGCAAGTCAAATATAGATGCACAGTAATACTTTTTCCTCTATTTAGAATGAAGCAGGAGTATAGATAGGCACCGTGATGTTGATTCAGGTGTGCATCTAGTGACATCTGAGATGTCTCACTTTGCCTGTGCATCCTACCCTGCAGATCACAGGTCTCCTGCAGCTTCTGTGTTATACCTGACCATTAATAATGATTTCTGATACAGTGAACAAAGCATTGTCTAAGGTGACTAAACTGAGCCCTTATTACAACGCAGATCAAAAAGAGCACTTTGTATCTCTAAGGAAGTTTTCAGGTACAGTGTGTCAAGAATATCTACTTTCACATCAACAAACCAAAATCTTTGAAAGAAACTAGTTGCTCAGTTCTCTATGCTATACAAACTATATGGTAACTCACATGGAAAAAATGAAAGACGGTCAGTGGTAAAACTGCTACTGCTAGGAAAAGGCCATACTAGCTAGACCATTACTATGAGGTCCCAGGAATGATCTTCTAAGCTTGTAATCGATCTGTGAAGACAGCTCGTTTTTTGACAAGGAATTCACCAGGTGTCTCCTGGTGTTAAATATGGGACAACAGTAAAGGCTTTAAAAGTTACAGGCTAAGAAGAGAACTCTGCTAACTACAAACAAAACTAGCCAATGGTCATCTGCTGATCACTGGTGAAGGGCAACGTTAAGATCTGGAAAGACTTCTGCTTTATGTCAAGATTATACAGGTAAACCAGAAAGAAAAACAGCTAAGTAATTAAGTAAGTTACCTTCTACAGCAGAAAAACAAAAAAAACCACAAAAAAAAACTCCACCAAAGCACCGCACAGTTAAAGATATTTGCAACTGAAAACTCCTATAAAAGAGGATCTCACATTTGAGGGCAATAGGCAAGCCCTCATTTGCACGGAACTGGCTTGATTATCTTCACCTGGATAACTAAGACTATCAAGGACCACAACAAAAAAATACATGGCTTCCTTATTCATGATACTGTATAGACACAACGCATTTATGATACAAGTTTTAAAGAATAAGTGTGTTGCATGTGTAGTACTAATGATTAATAATGCAAAAGAACTAATGGCTAGCAGTGGGTGCTGTTAGTAAGTATTAATGTAGTGGAGTTTAAAACCGGTTTCATTTACCAGTCTACCAAACATTACTATCAAAATCTCTAATTTTCTGATTGTATATGTGTACATATGTATGTATGAAACTGTTTCATCAGAACTCCTGAATAGGATTGCAGCCATAAAGGTATGTAAAGAACCAACCTCCCGTTAGCAAGGTATAATGGAAGGTGTCACACTGAAATATACTGCTATTCTTTATAGGATCACAGACCTGATTAACAACAGTCTGTTTCAGGGCTGGCAGATTTCATCATGAATTATTTAGTAGCAAGAGATTATTTTGACAAAAATTTGATTTATCATACACTTAGTATGTATAAGAAAAGGATTTGAGACATTTCAAATTTAATGGTGAATTCTAATGTATACCTCATGTCACTCTTTTGTATGCTATTATCTAAGTAAGGGAAAGGTTTTTCTCATTCCAGTGTTCTTATGTACAAGATATATTTTTAGGCTGTGATGTCTCTGCTCTATTTCTTAGCACTGAGGAGAAAATATGGCCTCATGTCTAAGTAGGCATCTGACATTTGGTGAGAAATATCTTCCCCTAGCATGCCTAGTACCTGCATTTCAAAGACAATGTGCACACATTAGAGGTAAATGAAGACCAACAAAAATTGACTGGAAACCAAGCTTTATATCACACATGAAAAAAACAGCCACCAAACTGAATCCAGTTCCAAAAAGGTTCCAAAAAGGAAGTGATACTGGACATTACAAGTTTTGTAGAAGGGATTTAAATGAATCAGCAGCTTGAAGCTAGTGAGCATATTTCAGTGCTGTAGAAGAAAAACATTTTGTGAATAAAAATACAAGATGTTAATCTTGTCTTATGAGCATCATCTCAATTCCATACAAAGGAGAAAGAGGCTATTATAACACATGCGGACTTCATAGCTAATTACGTACGTGTAACACTACACTTCCCACCTCAAATGCATTTCATTTACTTCTAAGCTCCTTATGTTTCAGTACCCAAGACAATTTGTTAAACCTTACTATGTAGTTACTGTGAATTAAAAAAAGGTTGTCTTTTCAAAGCTACTTTCCTACCTGATTAAGTTTCTTCCATAGGCTGAGAATAGGTGAAAGTTCAGCTGACCATATTTCTCTGTCAAATTTGCAGCCAGCACTTACTGACCTGCTCAGGATCCGAAGCTGTGAAATGACCTGAGTGTTGGGAGAACAAAGGCAGATCGTGAAGAAGGCTAAATAAAAGTGTACAAAGACGCAAGTAACAAATACTTCCTATTTATCTATGGACTATACTTTTCTGCATATTTAATTACTAATGTCATCTATTAAAACACAGGTGATATCCATATACAAACATATACCTGAGCCTCATTCAGATTAAGGTCAAATCAAAAACGTTCCTTTATTTTTCTTATCATATTCATTGTCTGTGTTCAACTGTAATTTAAAAACTAATGAGGTGTATAATTCAATCAAAATCCTCTTTTCCACATAATCTACAGAAAAAAGCTGGAGTTAAAAAAAAATCAGTAACACAACAGAGTACATACTAAACATATACAGTACGTATCAGGCAACAAAACTCTAAGAGAATTACAATAAATTCATTCTCATCTCCCATGGATCTCTTTCTTAGTTCTCCTTGCGAGCTCAGATTAGTTAAATGCGTATTTACTCACTTAGAAAAATGTTCATTCTCTTTTTAAGTGAGTACATACACTTTTAAGTCATTAAAAGAATAACTACCAAACTTTCAGAAAGAAGGGGAGCTCTCAGTTTATCAAATCCAGCTGATTCTCCTTATTAGTAATCCTGGAAACTCCAAACAAATTGATAAAATATATGCATACGTTCATAAAGAGATAGTGCCATTAAACTTTTACAGAGAAAAAGCAGTGTGCCCCTTAAGCACATACTTTGAAGTATGTTAAGAAAATTTCAGTTACTTTTCACAGAACGTTTTATGCAAGACATTTTACAGAAAGACTTACACTCTTTTACTTAACTTCAAAGTACTAAGCTTGATAATACAAATTTTGTTAATACGTCAAAAAGAATTGGATTACTTAATTGGTAGCATATTAAATCAAGCTGTATCTGCTGAGTTTTGACTTACTTTCTTTTGTTGAAACATGTACAGATAATATATATAGATACAATATATATATTGTATATATATTTTATATATATATGTATGTATACAATATATTATAGATAAGATACATGTATATTGTATTTACATTATCCTGATAAACTTTATTTAGCTGAAGCATTTTACTTATTTTATTTATTATTTTTTTTTACCAGCCTCAATAAGGAGTACGAAGCACTACGAGATCTACATTAAACTCTAACATTTATATATACTGTAACATTTATAATAGTTACTACAGTTTATACTTGTTAAACATTTCACAAGACACAAATCCAAATATTAAGATGAATGTATTATAAACTACAAGTATATATAAAATATATTGTATAGTACATAAACCTATTTTTAGAATAACATCTTTTAAGGTACTTTTAGATAAGCTAAAATAGTACTGATAAAAAAATAAGGTAATTTAAAAAAAAATTTGAAAAAAAAATGCATTTTTTAGTTCCATCACAAATGAAAATATGATCTCTTCTCCTAGAGAATTCTGCATACTCTGTGATTCTTCCAGATTTCTGAGAAGATTAATAGTTCCCTCCATGGGAGCTGTACTCATCTCTAGGCAAAACAAATAAGTTTATACATATACCTTGACACAGATGAAAAAGGGAATGTGATTAGCCATCTGAATCTAAGGACAAAAAGTAACTTCTCGGATGAGGGAGGCCACTGTGCATAGTCACTTATATCAAATTTACCACAGACAAGTGCAAAAACATCACAGATACCTCTTTAAGCATTTACTCAAAGCATATAAATCACCTTTGCTACCTTTTCCTTCCTACATATCCAACAGACAGTTCTGAAGCAGGCTACATTGTTCTTCAGAACTCCTTCCTATTGTGTAAATACTTATACAGACAGCTATATGGTATAGAATTTAGATTGAAGTTTTTTATTTTCTGAAAATCTAATTTTACACCTCAAGGAACAGTCAGCTCCTCTCACTATATTACAATATGTGAGGTAGCTATCAACAGGTCATCTTACAATCAGTTACCTATTCTACAATAAAATCCATCATGCCTTAAACATGACGGTTCTATGACCACAAAGAGAGCCTTGGAAGTGACCAGACCTCGATGCAAACATGTAGATCTTTTGCAGTCTATTTTGGAAAGGTACAAAGCAGACAGATATAGTTACAATACAAAGCAATCTGAAAATCTAATCATATTTATATCAAAGAGGATAATCTAAGTCACGGTATTTTTTTACAATACCTAATTTTGAATGCTTACCTTTGTAATCTCCATGTATTCTTTTAATACATATAGTAGTATTCTTAAAAAATCTTGTATGTTGTACAGGTACAGTTCAAATACACATCTAAATATTTTTAATATATGATAAATTGAGGAAAAAATACAGTAAAAAATGATGTATATACCACAAAAGTATGAGAGAACAGAAATAAAAGCAATCAAAGTATAAAAGCAATCACAGAAATGGTTTGGTCATGGATGGGTAAGAAGGTTATTCAGAACCATGAATCTTTGTAGGAACTGCCTGTTTTAAGTAAAAGAAAACAATCATCAAACTATTTAAAGAAAAATTGATAGAGTAATTAATTTATAAATAGAGCATCTAAAAACTATGGACAGTACACAGAAACTTGAAATCTGATAGTAATCAAATATTTTCCTCCTTAGTGGAAAATTCATATATGTATGCTTCTCTTGCATTGTCATCTTAGGAGAATGTAAATTGTATATATTAGTAAAGGTGGGGTCATCGAGATTAAAATGCCAATATTTGTTTGCTCTGTTATTAAAATTAATTGAGTACCTCAGCCTTTTCATCTATTTCATGCTTCATGGGTTTCTCTGGATATATGCTGTTATATTATTGACAACTGCATTATAGTACGAGAAAATGGATTTAGAAAAATTAAAAGAGAATGAAGACTATGGATAACAATAAAGATAATGAATGAAACCATGTGGCTTCCTATGGAATGACTAGAAAGTCATGTTAGATTTGAAAATGGAAGAAAAAAGGAAGAAGAAAAGTAAAAATAAAAATCAAGAAATGCCATGATTTTTAACATTTCCTCTTCTGCAAGCGTGATAAAAACAGAATTCCAGGACCTCAAAATCAATTTCTGTTCTCTACTGACCTAGAACATGA
The DNA here is from genome assembly GCA_035772895.1 of Perdix hodgsoniae. NCBI lineage: Eukaryota > Metazoa > Chordata > Aves > Galliformes > Phasianidae > Perdix > Perdix hodgsoniae. The sequence goes on from JAPSGF010000008.1 coordinate 17,754,470, forward strand.
AGAAAGTCTTGCCTTTGGTAATTCACAGCCACAGGAAAAATTGGTACTTCACAAGCATTGTGAATTGTATTGTGAAATTCTCTGTCACTCAATTGGGAAAAAAAAAAATCTAGGATAAATAATTCCTGAACTAAGAATGACAACTGTTCTAGAAATAAAAAACAGAACAGATCTGCCAAGATCTTTTTTTTTTTTCTCCCCATAACTACAGAGCAGATAAAAGGATTTTCATTTCTGAAAAGAAAGGTAGCAAACTTTTCTCAGTAGATCTATAGGAAATAACAAAACAGATACACCACTGCCATCTACCAGTTTTAAAAGGCTTTGGTCTTAGCACAGAAACCACTTCTATGTTTAATTTATCTGAGTGAAAAAATATATCCCTTCACAAAGCTGTTCAAAGAAATATTTTTGTTTTTACAAGACTTTACAGTTTAAACAAAAAAGGAAGTGGTAACATAGTCATCTTGATAAACACTGGCAAAGTAGTAACTCAGGGCACTGTGACTATTTCTTCCTTGACCACAGTGTGTCAAAGCAGGGGACAGCCTGATATGCCTCCTGACAGAACTAAACACTTCCACTGTTCCTTGTAATCCGAGTGCAATTACCCACAGCATTGTATCAGTAACCTAAGACTGAGCTGCTAATAAAGCTTTCCCAATTTTCAGACTTGGTGTGCTGCTTGCTTCTCTGCACAGTCCCTGGAGGTTGTTTGGATGAGGGTCCTATAACAGCATTCAGAGATGTATTGTTCAAACTGCATGCAATGCACTACGAACACCACAGGTATGTGATCAGTCTTCTGTTGTTCCCTTTAGGTCACCTCAGTGTTGTTAATTCACTCAAAAATGATTTCAATTAAGACTGGATGATTTTCAGAGCTACATTTTTTTAAAATCAAAATACAAAGTGACAGAGAGTAAGACACTGACATCACCAACATACTGTTTTAAATAGAAGAGGACCATGTACTTTACACATCCAGAAGATACTTCTGTAAAGAAAAAGATTCAATATAGGAGGAAAAGAAAATCAGGATGACTATAAATGAACTACAAGTCCACTACTGACCCAGTCAATTTTGCAGCTGCACCTTCTCTGAAAAAAACAGCTAGGGGATTTTGCTGCATAGACGTCCCCATGAACCATATTACCTGGAGAACACCATGCTAAAGGGAAGGCCAGAAGGATGAAGGCTCATTACACACCCTGAAAAATGCAACAAATCTGGAAAAATGCAGCTTGTTCTTAGAACAGAACATCATTCTCACATACAGAGCACCAATATAGTCTCATATACACAGTGCTAATTCTATGGGAATTGGTAATTGTACACATAGTAGTTCTGCACTGATGCAATGCTTCCCATATTTCAAAAATTCTTTTTAGTACTCAAATTGTTCAATTACAGGGTAATAATAAAAACAATTTGGCCTTACTCATCTATTTCTGCTTGAGCCTATTAGTCATATATTTGTGATGTGAGATGCATTTATAATAAATGTCAGTAATTATGTGCTCTGAACAGTTAACACAAGAGAAAAATTTTAAATTATTTCTAAAAAGTAGCTTTATGTTTATCCTGACATCAATTTCAATAATGTACCAAGTTCAGAATAGTTTCAATTGCATACTTTACAGTAATCATGCCCATGTTACTCTACTCACCATGACTAGAATTATGGGAAAGAGGTAGATAGATATAAAATTAGGTACTAAAGTTCACAATCCCTTTAAGGATCTAGAGTTTGAAAAGGAAAATCTGTTGAAGAAAGGAGAGGAAGCTACAGCTACTACTGTTTTACAACTGCACTTCAGTAAATGACTGCAAACCACAGCTCCACTATTCTCTATATAATAAAATATTGCAGTTACAGATATGATTTGGTACTAGTTGACTTGGATAATACAAGCAGTGGAGACCAGGTGTATAAGCTCAAGTATGCTTCAGCAGTCTCACAGTTGCAGGTGTCCTTGTACACCTGGAACATCTTGTCTCTGTTGCTGTCACTGGCAAGGTAAAAGCCAGAACTGGAACTGTGCTATTAGACTGCAAACAATATCTGCAAGAAACTGCAGAGAAGAGGTACGGAATTCAGCACTGACTTGCTGAACATGGAAATGGTTAAAGGTTTTCTTCAAAAAAGCTGGATATAAGAACCAAAGGATAAGATGCTGTTTTACTGAAATCAGTGGGATTATTGCAATTACATTTAATGAGGCAAGATACACTTCTTCATGTTTTCTGACCTTGGTTCACATTTGCTTGCCTTACTTGATTGTTTTTACACTGTTTTCCACTAGAAGTCTGCTATTCATTTTAACTCTGCAAGTATACTCCACAAAATAAACAAGAGCAGTAACAAAAGTGCCATGGTTTTATGGTTTTTTTCAGTATTCTGCATCAAAACATCATGTAGTGTACTGGAATTAAAGTGTTAATGCTCCAGTTCCATGCACCTATCCCTGTACGTGACGGAAGTCATGGGATCTGACCCTTCCAGGGGGGCATGGTCTCTTACTGCCTGGCAGTGGGTGCTGCAGGGTGCTTTCCTGGCCATTCCAAGCTTTTCAGGTTTGACTCCGTCTCAGGAACTCTCTCCTATCTTATTTATTAGTCTCAATTTCAATTAGATTGTATTATATTGTGTTATTTTGCATTCCAATATCATAGTTAGTAAAATAAGTTTTCCTCCATAGATTGTTGACGCTGGTTTTTTTTTTCCTCCCTTCTTTCCTTCCCATTTTGTGGGCCAGAGGGGGGAGGGAGAAGGGAGAGGCAGGGGCCTACTGCCCCCTGTCACGGGCATAGATTGATCTAGGTAACGCCATGACAGATTTTTGGTGGAGAATGCAGGCATAGCTGCTTTCTAGCTTTTAGAACAATCCTCTCTCTCTCTGCTCTTAGAGAGCTTTGTTAGGGAGCATTATCAGTAGTTCAGGTTTTTTGTGCTGGAAAACTTGACCTTGAAAGACCAGGCATACTGCCAGTATTCTGGGATATTTGTAAACTTTGAGCACTACTTAGTCTGGGTAGTGCCTTTATTTCTTTTTTGTTCCCCTCCTCTTGTTAGCTTCAATTCATTAACCAATTTTTAGCAGACACCAGCGATGAACCCATTCTTTATTGTGGGGGCACTATGTAAAGGATTAAAAACTATGGTGTTACTCACAACCTACTGGCCAATCATCGAAGTTGTAATTGCTTGTTGTGGAATTGTGTTCATATATAACCACACAAGGGCACTGATGGAGACACCTGTATGGTACCTATATTGGTACCTATATGCAATGTGGCATGATATGAATTTTGACAATTACTTCTTAGATGGAATGGCTGATTTCATAAACAACTACATCCCAAATGGAATAACTAATTTTACTAACAACACAATGTTCAGACCAACTTCCTCTTGGTTTGTCAGATATTTTTCAAATGCTGAGTTAATGCTCATGTTTGTGAGTGTAGCTCTGTTCATATCATCAATCTCCCTGAATGTATTCACACAGGCATGGTAAGCAGAAGGAGTCTCCTCCAAAACCAGAGAATGCTGACTGGCAGGGGATATGGGGAGGTTTAGGAAAAATCTTAGAAGCCTGGGGACCCGCAATGTCATGGGATTTCACTCTTGAACACTTATGGGATCCTGAGAAACTAAGCCAGTATTTGAGTCAGGGACAGTGCGGCTTACATAAATCTAAGGAGGCACAACTTACTTGGGGTTTGGCTTATGCTTACCACGCCCTATATAATACTGTTCTGGAGAGAGAGAGTTTCCGAGCTGAGGTTCAAGCCAAAGGGAAGAATCTCCAAGTCAAATCTGATCAATTACAGGAGACACCAGTAACAATAACAGTTGCTCCGGTGGAAGGCAAGAAATGGAAACGAGTGTCCACGCGTCTAGAACGGAAAAAAGAAGAAGCGGAGGAGGAGGTGGAGGAAGATCCAGGTGAGGGGCCCTCCTCAGAACCACCATCATCGGGAAAGGCAAAAGGAAAAACTAAGAGACATGCAGAGGAGAGTGATGAAGAGGAAATCTCTATTACTACTCGTCGGCCTCTGAAGATGACTGAGATCCAAGGCTCAAGAAAGGAATTTACACAGCACCCGAGTGAAACTCTCATTTCCTTGTTGGTTCACTGTTGGGACACCGGGGCCAGTAGCTTGTCTCTAGATGGTAATGAAGCTCGCCTCCTCGGAGCCACTGCCAGAGATCCAGCTGTTGACAGGGGAATTAGTCGATGTTTGGATGGGGCTGCCACCCTCTGGGAATGAGTGCTAATAGCTGTGAAAGAAAGGTATCCCTTCAAAGACAACTTGCAGCCTGTGATGAAAAGGTGGGATACAGCTGAAAAGGGTATCCAGTATTTGAGCGAAATGGCCATGGTGGAAATGCTGTATGACCCTAACTTTGATCCTAACCACCCACGCCAAGACCATGACCCTGAGAAAGTGAGGACGACACCTGATATGTGACAGAGACTCACAACAGCACCAGACAGATACACTGGTACATTAATGGCAACGTTTGACAGATACCAGGACCACCAGAGAAGGCCCTTAGTTTTTGAATTGATTCTTACGCTCCAAAACTATGAACAACAGCTGTTTACAACTCATGCTTCCATTTCCGCCATCTCACAACTAACGGACCAACTGAATGAAATACAAGAGCAAGTGTCTTCACTGATTGTGAGAAACCTGTAGTAGTATCAGAAACACTTGATGAAGATCAGGATGATCAGAAGAGTCTAGTGAAGGAGCTGATCAAATTGTTGCGAATCCAACTAATTAAGGATGATGAACCCTTTTCCTCACGTGCACCATCAAAAATTTCAGCTGTCAAAGGTGAACTCCAGCTCCAGTGAGGAATCCTACATCACGAATTGCCTTGTGGCATTACTTACGTGACCATGGAGAAGACATGAGGAAGTGGCATGAACAACCTACTCCTGTACTGTGAGCACGAGTGAGAGAATTACAAAGCAGATCAACCATCAGTGCAGTTGCTCTGGTTACCACAGGTAATGAATAGAGGGGCCCTGCCCTCAGTCGGGGGGGAAAGGAGTAATGGAGTTTATTGGACTGTGTGGATTCGATGGCCTGGCACATCAGAACCACTGAAATATAAGGCATTGGTGGATACCGGTGCACAGTGCACTCTGATGCACTCAAGTCATGAGGGGACAGAATCAATCCATATTTCTGGAGTGACTGGGGGCTCTCAAGAATTGACTCAGGAATTGTGTTGGAGGCTGAGACAAGCCTCACTGGTAAAGACTGGCAAAAACACCCTATTGTGACTGGCTCAATGTATACTAGGTATTGATTATCTCAGAAGGGGGTATTTCAAGGACCCTAAGGGGTATCGATGGGCCTTTGGAATAGCTGCTGTAGACGCAGACATTAAGCAGCTGTCTGTTTTGCCTGGCCTATCAGAAGATCCGTCTGTTGTGGGGTTGCTATGAGTGAAAGAGCAACAGGTACCAATTGCTACAAAAACGGTGCACAGACGGCAGTATCGCACCAACAGGGATTCCTTGCTCCCCATTCAGAAGTTGATTCATCAACTAGAGAGTCGGGGAGTGATCAGGAAAACTCACTCACCTTTTAACAGCCCTATACGGCCAGTGCATAAAGCCAGTGGAGAATGGAGGCTGACAGTGGACTATCGCGGCCTGAATGAAGTCACACCCCCACTGAGTGCTGCTGTGCCGGACATGTTAGAACTCCAGAATGAACTGGAGTCAAAAGCAGCCAAATGGTATGCCACCAGTGACACTGCTAACGCTTTTTTCTCCATTCCTTTGGCCAAAGAATGTAAGCCACAGTTTGCTTTCACCTGGAGGGGCGTTCAGTATACTTGGAACTGTTTGCCCCAGGGGTGGAAACACAGCCCAACCATTTGCCATGGGTTGATCCAAACAGTATTGGAACAGGGCAGTGCTCCTGAGCACCTGCAATATATTGATGATATCGTTGTGTGGGGTGATTCAGCGGAAGAAGTCTTCACAAAAGGAGAGCTAATAATCCAAATTCTTCTGCGTGCACTGGAACTGAAGTGTTAATACTCCAGCTCCATGTACCTATCCCTGTACGTGATGGAAGTCATGGGATCTGACCCTTCCGGGGGGGGGGAATGCTCACTTACTGCTTTGCAGTGGGCCCCTGGAGATTGCATTTTCCTAGCCATCCCAAGCCTTTCAGGTTTGACTTGGTCTCAGCAACTCTCTCTCCTATCTTATTTGATTTATTAGTCTCAATTTCAATTAGATCTTATTATATTGTGTTATTTTGCATTTCCAATATCATAGTTAGTAAAATAAGTTTTCCTCCATAGATTGTTGCCGCTGTTGTTTTTCTTCCCCTCCTTCCTTCCCATTTTGTGTGGGGCCGGGGTGGGAGAAGAGGGACAGGGGCGTATTGCCCCCCTGTCACGGGCAGAGATTGATCTAGTTAACGCCGTGACACCTGTAGATGAACTGAGTTATTTTCTGCTTTGACTGCACTGTTTTGCAGAGGGAACATAGCAAGAGAGGTGAGATTATTCAGTCATATTCAAGCTAAGAGAAGTTGTGTCAAAGGCACAATAGTAGGTGTAATAGTAGGTGAGGCAAAACCACAGTGAACTCTAGAAATCTAGTTGCTGTATCTACACAAAGCAACTGAAAATAAAACCCAGAAAAATACTGTATGGTGGAAAGATCACATGCATACTTAAGTCAAACACTTTCTTAAAACAAAGATCAGTGTTAGCAGTATACATACACCATTAACACTGAATTGTACTACACCACATCATAAGAGAGTTTCTAACAATTCTATTAGAAATGATTAATATTAAAATCATACAGTTAGCACTATTCAGCTCTTTAATTAGAATTGAAGATCCCTGCTGGGGAAGAAAAAAGAAAACAAGCTGTGAATATGTTCAGTAGTGGCATGCTTACTGAAAACAGTCTCTTTTTTTTCACCGCTGTGTTTTAGCCTTTCCCAAACACTACTAGCAGTGCAGTAGAATGTTACAGAAGAGAACTCTGCATAACTGATAAATGCTGCACTGTGCTGCAGCTAATTTCTACTACAGCAACACAAACTATCATTCCTACACATGAAGAGAGGTTGTGGATGCCCCATCCCTGAAGGCGTTCAAGGCCAGGCTGGATGTGGCTCTGGGCAGCCTGGTCTGGTAGTTTGTGATCCTGCACATAGCAGAGGGGTTGAAACTAGATGGTTACTGTGGTCCTTTTCAACCCAGGCCATCCTATAATTCTATTAAAAATGAATACTATTCATGGAAAGTCCATAAGAAATATACATTTCTATTATCTAAGTGTTCTGTCTTAAGTAGTGGAATAAACTGATAAAATAAAATGAAATTTATTTTAAAATAATTACATCAGCTGAACTTCACAGTTAGTAAAATAGATTACAGTACTGATCTATTTTTAATATTTATCTTGAAAGATTTGGAAACAATAAACGGTTTCAAAATAGACTTAAGATCAATATGGATATATAAATGGTTTCAGAGATTTAAAATAATCATTCAGATGAGGAAAGGAAAAATTTCTGAGTTAGTTTAAAGAAAGTGACATCAAATTATGCATGTTTTAAGAAAACTTCTTCCTCTAATACTCAACTTGGTGGAGTAGACAGTACAGCTCTGCGTAAGAGATAAGTTCTCAATAAAAATATAGACTGAGAAAGAATAATGTCTAGGAGATGAGAAACATGGGATATTAGATAAACATTTATAAGAGAATACACCACATGTTTAGCACAGACTCTTTGAATCACTGGACCCAAGTTATTAGATTTAGTCTTTCCACTGTGTGACTGAGGTGGTTGCAATTTATTTCTTGCTTCCATATTCATTCAACACTTTTCTGCTTTGGCTTGCTACAGGATATATGACAAAAAAAAGTAAAAACCAAACTCAACATATGGAAGGCATTCCTGTTATTTCACATTACGAACCACGGAATCATCTATGGATCCAAAACTACCTAACAGACAGAAATGGAATGGGGGTTCCAATTTACTTAATTCTTATTAATTTCCCCATAACTTTTCCTTAGTAAAAGACAGCATGCTAGAGCTTTTCAGAAAATTAATAGGATTCTTGATATACAAACTAGGGCACTTCACAGCTCAAACATTAGCTTCACAATCCGATCAATTTTTATGTTACCTGACACAATTAATTCACCAGTCAAATAAATTGTTCTAACCACAGTGCTTAACTGCAATAACATAGTAATAGTGCACTCTCAGCCACACTTTCTTCAACAGAAAAGCAATGACATCAAAAATTATAGAACAAAAATTGAATAGTGCAATTAAGAGCAAATAGTAGAGCTAAAATTACTGAAAGAAACAAGAGGTGGATGAACTTACTTTCATCTGCCTAATTTTCACTCAGGTTGAGGTAAAGACACTTCTCAGTCAAATTCCTCCAAGCCTACGGCCTAAAAACGTTATAGACAGGCAGATACAAAGTAGGACCTCCAGGAGATCAATATTCTACTGCATTAGGGTATGCTAGCAGTGAGAATCAGTTGCTTGAATCCTGGTTACAGTCATTTTGGGTCTGACTTCCCATTGCTGCTACAAAAAAACGTATTCCCTTGGGTCCTGTGTCATATCTGGGAGCTCCTAGCAGATGTCTTAAATATAGATCACCTCATATTTTCCATTCCTAGACCAAGAAGTCATGATGAGAACAAAAGAGGCACTCAGTATTTTCATGGTCCACAAAAGTTGGTAAAGCAGCTGTCCAAGAGTATTTATATAAGATAGACTTCTGACTACTGGCAGAATTCTTTAGAAGTGCTCTCTGTCAGAAAATTCAAATTGCTACCCATATTCTTTCTGCTAAATGATTGCATTGGAATTTCCTGACTAAAACTAAAACCTTAACTCGTGCTAAACAGCAGTTGGTTGTAAAAACTATCTCACTGATATGAACTAGATTAACAATACATGTAAGACCACCGAAATTATTTATGTAAACACTGAACTGAACACAATTAAATCATTGTAAACTCATTCAAGAATTTGTCATTTATTTAAGTCCTAAACCATTTACTTTGAAAATAAGCATCTGGAACAGCTCAGACTATTTATTTCAGTAATAATGTTAAAACGATCTTGGCTAAGCTGTAAACAAGGATACTTGACAAGGTGCTGGGCTACACATATCCATACACGGGTTCTAAATGTAAAATAATGATAAATAGCTGGAAAGTATTTATCATAATCACAAGTCAGCAAACGTACCCTAAAAATAAAAACCTAAAAGTTTATTGAAATACTCCTAATTCACGTGTACTTGATTGGTGAAATGCATAATGCATTTAAAAGTCCAAGATAAATTAAAATTCACTTGATTTCTTTTTGACAGAGGACACATCTAAACTCATAATTTCCTTTCAGCTACTATGTTCTGTATATGACTTATGTTCCACAAATCTCATGAATGGTTATACTTTTCTCTTCGAAGATTTAGGTCAACACACTCGGAATAGACTGAAGCTTAATAAACTCAAGGTTAAGCCAAGAACTGGTCTGTAAGATAAATATATATAAATAAAACATCTCTTTCCTAATAAAGATGATCCCAGAAATATAAAACTGCAGGGAGTGTCAACCATGAACTTAATCTATTGAATAAGAACTTAAATATTGAATAAATATTGAATATTCTGTTCTGAAGCTCAGTATATCCCAGAGATCCATCATGGGAATGTACAGCACAGTTTAAGCATAAACAAAGGATAGTGAAACATGCTGGCATGGAGCAATCTCATTGATAAGCAAATGCCAGTATGATATGTTTCTTCTGGTTTTTTAATCACTTTATAATAAATAGTATATTTTTATAAACATATAAAAAGCATAAAATCAATTTCATATACATAATACAACTTTATAAAGGTAAGTATTTCTGCCTTGCAGACTGCTTGAAGTTAAAATGAAAGGCTTTTTCCATCATGACAAAAGAGTTTCTACGGAGTCTGCTTTGATGTATTCCTATTTAGGCTCATAATGTCTGTATAATAATACAGATTTACAATAAATAAGCAAACAATTTCATTTGAAAGAAATATGTAAGAATGTCTTACTATTGATAATTCCATACAATTCTAATCTATATGCAAGATATGCATAGAGTTCATTTTGGAAGTTTCTTTTATGTTATAAAATTGCAGTGGTTACTATAAAAAAATATTCTACAGAGAAGAGTCAACATAGTCCAAAAATTCTTCAACTTGAGCTGACAATCTTATGGAAATTCAAACTTATGGAAAGGTGATTGGATTCTACAGCTTATATTAGAGACAGAAAATATTCAGAAGTAAATGAAAAATATATTTTTACCTGGGAACTGATCATACGTTGTGATGAACGAGCAATATTAGCAGGTAGACCAAAAAAATCAGGTTTATCATCTTCTGGAAGGCTTTCAATAATATGACGATAATCCTATATTTAGAGAAAACATATAATACACATAACTAAGAGAACTTTTTGTTTAATTCACAAAAATAACTGTGAAAATAATTTAATTAAGTGCACTGTATGACACTGATTAAAATGTATACAGTATGTATATAATACAGGTATCTTAGTAATTTCATTTGTAATTTTTTTCTTTTTATTTAGTAACAATACATATTTTTCAACAATGTTTCCACTCTAAAAGAACAAAGAACAATTAAATGCAAGATCAACGACAATATAAAACAGAAAAAAAATTTCAGCATTTGGACTGTTAATTGTAGAAAGCAAACAGATTTATATAATAATGAACACGCTTTTATATAAAGCTCTATGAGGATTTTATTATCACTCATAAAAAGTGAAATAATTAAGATAAAAATGGGTTTGCATGACCACTAGATATGAAAAATAGTGTCCACAGAGGTTCTTCACTCGTAATCACTAGTGACACTTCTCACAAAACAGAAAGAGGCCTTGTAGCCAAAGGTAGACTAATGATGTCTCTCAGAGATATCTCTCATTGTGTGTTTGGTGTTTAAAGTCTGCCTGTATCCCATTGCATTGTATCATCTGCATTTGTACTGGATACTGAACGCATCCAAACATATACTCTTCTTTATCACTGCGAGGAGTTTCAGTGAGTGCTTGCAGGATCAGGTCTAACGTGTGTGTGATTTACTACGGCATGTTATCTCTAAACTTAGATTTCAGTAGTGGCAGATCTATCCACTGAACAACCAGGAACCACTATTGAGTATTTAATTATTTACTAATTTATTATTAGAAATTATTCCAATTATTTGAAGTAAAAAAGCCTTATTTTTAAAACTTTATTATTATTTTACTATTAATCAAAGCTACTTGAAGAAAATTATTTAAGTATTTAGATAGTATAGTAGATAATATACATATTTTAAATATTATAACATTTAGATATTTAAATACATTAAGATACTTAAGATCTTTAAGTAGTCTTACACAAATAATCATATAAAAAATTTAGAACTATTAACTGTAGTACAGGTAAAAAGAAAGGTTCATCTGTTTGACCATAATTATCTACCACAACAAAGACCAGCCTCATTCATTTCTTTGCTCTTTCCAATATTAAATCAGCACTTCCATAGAAAATATCATATTTAAAATGAACAAATAAAAAACCTCAAAATCGAAGCAGTCAGAATCCAGGAAGAGAACATCTAACAATCGTAATTTATTTCCACTGGAATAATTCTGTTTATATCAAATCATACTATATGGTGGTCTGGCATGGAGTTCAACATTAAAATGCAAATGAATCTTAATAACAGTAACAACAGCGGTAAGCAAAAGGACAGGGAGATATCAGCTCTACAGAATCTATTGAATTCCTTCCTGAATGCTAAAATGTCATACAGCATCAACAGTATGGTAACAAATTACATGAGAACACTGACAAATTTTGTAAATTAGGAGATAAATCTACATTCTGCTATTATGTTAATATACTAAGTAATGTAAAAATGTAATAATGTTCTTGTCATAAAATGACACAATTTCTTTCATTCAGTTCTTCATAGCTTTGCACCAAAGTCCATCCAGGTATCATAAGATAATGAGTGAGAACAATTCTGAAAACTTAGGAATCACCCGTCCTGTGCAACAGAAGTCTCACATAAGTAAAGATATCTTTATATTGTATTTCTGGATTTCTTTGCGGATATAACGATTCTTCAAAATAACATACCTCAGTTTGTGTATCATATGACTGAATATGTATACTTACCAGAATACTGCAAGAATTTGGTAAAGAGATTGAATGCAGGAAACTAGTCATCTTCCTGCCTCTAGCATTTAAACTGCCAATGACACCTGAATTGAAAAGCTGCTCCAAGTAGGACCGAAGAACCTTCATATCAAAGTAATTATCGATGCGGCCTCCATAAATTGCATTTTCAAACAAGCCATGCACAAATTCCCACTGAAAATCTTTGGATCCTATAAATATATCAGTATTAGTTTTCTATCAATTACCACTGCATCATAAGCATTTCTTCTAATCACCGCAGTTCTTAAGTTCTTAAGAAAAGGAAAATCACAAAAACATCAAATAATTCATTTCTAATCATTTATTGCAGTCTCATACATTAAATTAAACTGATAGAACCAAAATCAGATTGTGCACTGAACACTTCACTGGAAACATCAACTTCAAAATAAAAAAGGTTCATGATAGGTACTTTTTAAAGAATGATAAACAACACATCACACAGTACTTAAAACTAAGCATGTTACTGCTATGCTTCCCAGTCAAGTTGCTTTTCAAATTCCATATTTCTGGCTTAGCAATATTCTCTAATTTCAAGTAACTTATTTTATCATATTTCCATAACAATTGACCTAAGTAGCTATACTGTAACTTTTTAATGCAAGTAAATTTGATTTTAAAAAAAGTCTCCTGACAAAAAGGAAGCAGCAATTATAGGTTCTGTTTTGTTGTAACTAGCATACTACACTTATTTAATCATTCCCTCATAATTTATATATATATACATATATATATACATACATATATATACATATATATATATAATATTACATTTATTTATCTATTTATTTATTTATTTTCCTATCAAGTACAATTAAGATAGTACTAAGCTACTTAGCAGAACAATGGAGTGTTTTACATCTTAACAATGCCCAAAGAGGCATCTTCTGAGACATTCGAGGTCGGGCTGAATGGGGCTCTGAGCAATCTGATCTAGCTGTAGGTTCACTGCAGGGGGGTTGGACTAGATAACTTGTTCACGCCCCTTTCAACTCAAACAACTCTATGACTCTATGAATTTCATTACAAAAGCACACATGCTCCATTAATTCATTCAACAAATAGAAGAGTTCATATTGTGAAGGGATGGAGACAGATGACTGAAGCTTTCAGGCATTCCTGTATTTCTCATATTTCCTCTTAACTTGGGAAGTAAAGCAGAATAGTTTTGGCACTCATGTGTTTGCATTTGCAAGAGCCATCTACCACTGTTCCAGTGAAGATTCAAATGTAAAATTTAAATACGTACAAAGTATATTTTAAGCAGAAAGACCCCACTATAAACAATCAGGCGAAATAACTGATCTATAAAAATTACTGTGAAAGTTTTTAATATGATAAAGATTTCTAAATGATAAACCCTAAGAAGGGTTAGGCTACAGAAATAAAGAACATTCCTTCAGAAGTGACTTACCCTCAAAGAGTCTATCAATAATGTCAAAACCAGCACGGAGATCAGATAAAGAAAACTCATAAAACTTGGTCCAACCCTGACATTTTAAAAGAAACGCCAAGAACTCAATTAGTTGTAAGATTTTAATAAATAGTTTTGATTATCCAAATACAGCCTGCTTTATACTAATACCAACTCAGTCCTTATTTCATGTCACTTCTCTACTGTCAGAAAAAATATATATATAATGTGAAAAACAATTACTGCTACTATTTCAGCAGAATGCTGACAAAAACATGCATATTTTGATCACTGTCATTTCATATTTCTGTTCTGTTCTTGGTGGCATTATTCTTTGTACAGCATGAAAGTGTACTGTGCAGGTCTCATAAAAGCCTTTCAATGTAAATAGTTAAGTACAAATAAATATTGGTACATTACAAAGGAAATCCAGACCTCAGTCCCCAAAAGCTGTAACTCCTTATGGCCGTACCTTTGCATATGAATGAAATCTTAATAGCAAGTGCGTGGGAGATGAGTACATTTTCAGATTAAGACTGCAGCTGCTCCACAGATCACAATTGAGGTATCAGTCACCCTGAAGGGCATAAACTGGCAAGACGCTGCAGTCTCTCAACAGTTTTAAAAATGCCTGTTTGACAGATCTGCATATAGACCGAAGAGCTTATTGGCTGGGATTAACTGCAGTTCAGCGATGTCAGGATCATAAAATACCACTACATGCATGTGAGATAAACAGAGTTATAGTAGAATTAAGGAGAAAGCACTAACCCTGTCCTGTGCCTGTTGGAAAGTTATTGACAAATTAACAGTAATTTGAACAAAGGCAAATGAGACATCATATACTTAATCAGTATTTCAATGATTTTCAACTGTTCTTCTTGAACAGCATATTCAAAGTTTGTTCCAACAGAGGGAGACAACTCTATAATTCATAAAGTTAACATCAACAAAAGTGTTAAACATTCCAGGCTCTGTCAGAACAAATCTCTTGAAAGACAGGTTAATTTCATCACACGTCTAATTAAAATAAACCAGACACAGAATAGTTTGTCGGTTTTTTTCCTTCTCTTTTTCCTACTTAGATTAAGCATCTGTAGCCAGAAAAAAAAAAAAAAACAACCATTTTCTTTAAACAAAAACTTATCTAAGGAAAAAACATATTACAGTCTCTGAAAACCATTATAATCCTCTCAAGAAACAACTAAATTCCCTTGTTCTTTCTTCTCTCTGAATAGGATTGCTATGCAGAAAGAATAGTAAATATTGCATTATCCTATTTATTTAAGTGTTTCTTTATAAGTTCCACACAGTCCTAAACAGTTTTTTTTCCTATCCTAAACAAAAAGGATTCAAAGGATATTCTCCATGGGACCTCACTCCTGCATCGTTAGCACAGAGATCACACAATATCTTCAACAGAGACTGGCAATTTTCAGAGGGACAAGAATTTAGGCTACCAAGATTTTATTTTTAAATTAATTCAAAGAAAGTTAGAAAGGTAGGCACCAGAAGTATCAAAGTTTTTCTCATCTCTGATTGTGATCCAATATATGTCTGATGAACAATAATACTAAGTATAAAAGCTAAAGATAAACAGGGATAAATTCTTAAAAGTTCGCAAAAAAGAATTACCTGAGGAATGTAATTTCTTCTTTCTTGGCATACAGCATGAAACCATGCTAAACAAAAGAGAGAATGGGCTCGAGATAAATTTCCCTTTTTATTAATTTGTTCAGGTGTCCAAGATTCATAGGTTCGTAGGAGGTTCTTTTTGAGGCCTGGAGGTGCCTGCACAGGAAGAAAACATCACTTTGTTGTAAACAACTGATACTTTCAAGTTCTATTTTCTTCAGTTTCAGGTCATCATAAATTAAGTTATAGTTTATAAGTAGTATTTCAGCAAATAATATTTAACATGAAAAAAAACTGCCTAACAGAATTATAGTCAGAACCAATTACAGGAGGACCAAACTACAGGAGAACAAGTTAGACAACTGAATATTAATTGATCAACTAAGTAAATACAAATTTCTTTTTCTTTTTCTTTTTTTTTTCTATGCACAAGAGCTTATCTCCTGTTTTTAGAAGCTCAACTACTAATTACTATTTCTGTGATTGAGCCATCTAGCCTTATGCCATGGCAGCATCCTTTGTTAGCTATTGTAGGGCAGATACATACGATAAAACATCAGTCCTCTGACTTAAGTAGTGTTTACAACCAGTAAAAAAGGCAATAGGTAGCCTCTATGTAATAGCAAAGATTAACAAAGAAAAACAACTAATTAGATACCCAGACATTTTACAATGCAATACAAATGTCACAATACAATGTCACAAGATACTGATACCAGTTTTTCTGGTATTGATATCAGTTTTTTATATCTATAAGATTTTTTAAAATACTGTTTGCTGTTAAGATTACTGTTTGCTAATAAGATTACTGTAAATAAAACAAGGTTTCTAAAAGTCTTTAAAAAGTTCAATATATTGTCTGATTGAAATGTAAATAGAAAACAGTTATTTAAATAGTCCACATTATCTACACGTTAGTCCATCTAAATAAATAGTTCACTAAGCGTCAAAATGGATTGTTTTAAAACATTCAATAAAAGCTTTCTAAACAGATCTTACTTCATAGGTTATTTTCAGACTTGATTGAAGCAAAATTGGAGTAAATTTTGGATGAACTTCAGTAGTAAGCCAAAGGCGAAAGTTTGGTTGAGGCTGCAGTGTATTTAGTTCCTGCCAAAGAGATGTTATATATTGAAGTAGGTTTTGCATTTTGTTTTCTATTTAATACACAGAACAGTATTTACAAAATGATACCTTGAATTGAAAAACTATGCTTGTCTAAAAATTTTTTGTTGCTTTTTATAAGTAAGTTTATTCAAAATATGTTGTTCCTGTACTTTCTATATGCTCAGCTTCATCCCAGATGTGTCAAAATTTTTACAGCTCTCTCCCATATTCTAAACTCAGAATATAACAACATATAGCAGCTCTTTACTTCTTCTAAGAACACCAAAGGACTAGATACCAAAAGGAAAATGCCTGAACCATGAGTTGTGTATCAATAACAGAACCCAATGAATTTCAGCACCTGCACAGCTATGTCAATTTCTGGTTTCTTTTTGTTGTTGAATTTTTTTTATTATTATTTTTGTATGTGGTTGTTACATGCATCCTTCCTATATCACGATTCACAGAAAACTCTGAACAGAAAAACAGTTTTAAGAAAATAAATATTGTTTAATGCTAGTCCAAATATGAAAATTTCACAAAACATTATGTAATTACTGATGTACCAAAGCATACATTTTCACACATGCTTTATGCAAAACTGGCAAAGTTGCTTGACAATTGCCTTGAGAACAGTCAGCTGTTCTGTATAAGAGCTTTGAGAAAGCCATACTTCAAAAAACTCTAGCAGATTTCCTTAAAATCCATTCACTTCAATAATTTCTAAGACTTAATCGTAAGAATAAGAAACTCATGATACATAACCACATGCACTTACAAGGTTTGATGTTTTATTCTTATAATTAGTCAGAAGCTTACAAACACTTCCTAACAGTTCACTACCGTGTTCAGGGTAGATGAAATATATCAGTATTACCTTGCTTTGCCTTTCTATCTTTTCAAAATTGATCACAGAATCACAGAACCATCTGGGTTGAAAAGGACCACAATGATCATTTAGTTTCAACCCCCCTGCGATGTGCAGGGTCACCAACCACCAGACCAGGCTGCCCAGAGCCACATCCAGCCTGGCCTTGAATGCCTCCAGGGATGGGGCATCCACAGCCTCCTTGGGCAACCTGTTCCAGTGTGTCTCCACCCTCTGTGTGAAAAACTTCCTCCTAATATCTAACCTAAACCTCCTCTATCTCAGTTTAAATCCATTCCCCCTTGTCCTATTTCTATCCACTCTCCTAAACAGCCGTTTCCCCTCCTGTTTATATGCTCCCTTCAAGTACTGGATTATGGGAACCTTAAAGGTATATCCATGCTGGATGGCCCTTATTTGATAGAAATAGACTCCAAGCTTATGTGTGTAGAGCACACCTCATGAACTACTCTAAGAAACTGGACAAGCAAGGCAGAAGTAACTGTTAATAAGAATTTCTTATCTTTTTTCCATGTTAGCTTGTTTTATGAATGACACAGTGACATACAAGTTAAGTTGTTTTAATCTAGCTAGGAAGTCAATTATTTCAGATACAGTATGTTTCTTTTAAAAAATAGTCAATCGAATTTCAAATTAGCATAAACCTTACAGTTGCTGAAACACAAGCTACCCTTACAAATAACAAGAACTAACAACAAAGCTGCAGAATCAAAAAAATAAACAAATATTTATATAAACTTTTATTTTAAAATGTTATTTAAAGAATAAAAAAAAGCATTCATGTACTGATAGTTCAGAAAATTTGGACAGTATCCCATAATGTATAGGAAATTCTAACAGCAGCATTTGTTCAGTCAGTGTGGCAGAAACACTCCACACTGTATGAAATCAAAGCAACCACACAAAGTTGCTTAGATCAGAAACTCTTCACCTTATTCATGACTCAGAAACCTGCTGAAGTTTATTTTTCAATTGTTAGAATTTAGAACACCACCATGTAAATGTATGATATTTCAGAACTGCCTAGTATGTTTCCAACACAAAGGCAGTGTTGGACTAATTACCCTTACCTTTTCCAATACAGGAAGCCAAGGTATGACAAGATGCAGATTCTTTAAACACAGCCATTCCCCATTGCGTGCACATTCTTTCAAAGTCTGAATAGCTACGTCAGCCTGACCTTGGCCCATTGCAATCTGAAAAGAAAAATAACTCTGTATCAGGAATTCATTGTGCCTCATTTAAATACAAAATTGGAAACATTCATGAAAATACAATTTTTTCTTTGCAACACGTGTAATTTGAACATCTTAAGAAATAACACCCATAGTCTTTTCATAATAAAAAAGAAACATACAACACTTGGTGACAGTGACGGTGTTCCCTGGGAACTCAGGAGTAATTTAAATATCAGTGACTAAAATATATTAAGGTAGAATTGCTGATACAATAAAAATAAAAGCTAAAAGGGAATTTCATTTAAGCTAGGAGTGGTTCCTCTGAAGAGAAACTATCAATTTCACATTGATAGAAGTGAAAAAAAAAAAAAGGTTTTTCTCTTTTCAGCTGGGAGATATGAATAACTTAAGAAGTCTCTTCTCTACTTTTTATGGTATCACATTACATCCAAAATAAATGTGGAAATCAAATGGAAAGACAGAGACAAAAATGACTGTCCAGAGAAATCAGTGAAAACTGGAAATAAGGAAAGGAATTTTAGTGGCACAATTACTACAGCTGATGTTGGACTAACCATCCTTTCACCTAAGTTCTCCCCTAGAACCTAATTGGAAACAGTACATAAAAATCCTGTAACAAATAGGCTAAAACAAAAGTGGCTTTAAAGGCTATGATAAGTCTTGAATTGACATTACTATTATAACAGAACCAAAGCATTATGATTAATACACCTTCACCTAGTATCTCTCAATAGGAAATACATTATGTCTTTTTATGGTAAAACTCCACTGAACCAAAGAAGTTTGGAGCCTTAGCTTTACATGATGATACAAGCATACTCTCTGCCTAAACAAAAGTATATCTTGAAATAATTTGAAAGAGCCAACAGATAACTGAAAAAGAATGAAGCCATCACAAAATCTCAATGTATAGCACACAAATACAGTGATCTGTTCTTTATTCCATAAGATAAATGATTTCACAGAGAAGAAAAATCTCAGCAGTGCACATTCCAGGACAGAAACAATTGCAAAGACTATCTAAAGGCAATTTAACTTGGTATTTTCTTCTTCTATAATAACAAGTGATTAGCTAGACAACTCCCCTCCCATAAATATTTCAAATATTTCATAAACAACATAAGGAAAAAACATTTTAATTAAAATATATAAAACGTATTAGTAATATATATTAATTATATTAGAAAATCTCTTGGTATGGTAGAGTAACTCAATCTGGAACATACTTCAGCAAGTCCAAGCTGCTGCTCAAAGCAGGGACAGTTATAAATGGTAAGACTGGGAGCAGAGGGCTTTGTCCAGTGGACTACAGGAAATCTCCAAGGGTTGCCCCACACAATTTGTTTGACTGCCCTCATAGTGAAAAAGTTTATCCTTACATCCAGTCAGAACCTATGTCTTTACAATTTACATTCATTCCTTCCTGTCTTCACACCATGCCTTATCATAAAATCATAGAATGGCCTGGGTTGAAAAGGACCACAATGCTCATCTAGTTTCAACCCACCTACTATGTGCAGGGTCACCAACCACTAAACCAGGCTGCCCAGAGCCACATCCACCCTGGCCTTGAATGCCTCCAGGAATGGGGCATCCACAACCTCCTTGGGCAACCTATTACAGTGCATCACCACTCTCTAGGCCTTTTTTCTCACTGTCTTCTTTGTAGGTACTGAAATGCTGTTATTAAGTCACCTAATGATATCACTGCTGCCAAGGCACAGGCTGGTTCATGTTCAGCTTCCTGTCCACAAAAACCTTCCAGATGTGTTTTGCAGAGCTTCTTCCCAACCAATCACTTCACTGCCTGCAGCACTACAAGGGGTTCTTACTATCCAGGGGCAGGACTTTCTTCTTCCTTCTTGTTGAGTTTTGAGTTTTCCTTTACTGAAGGAAACATAACAACACTTGAGAGCCCATTGCTTAGTGTGAAAGGGTACCTAGTGACAAGGCACATGGAAAAGGCTGAGGTACTCAACGTCTTTTTAGCCCGAGTTTTTATTGGCAAGGCTCATTCTCAGGCCTCTCAGGTTTCCCAGGTCTACTAGTAGGAGTGAAGCATTACTCACGTAGAGACAGATTCCGGAATCACACAACACATATAGAAATACGTAAGTCCAAGACTAGATACATAGAATGCATTATAGAGTAGGGGGAGGGGCAGCAAATGTCACTGCACAAGAAGGGCTACTGCAATCACCTTCTAAAAGTAACATTTATTGGGGGTGCTTCCTGATAAAAACTCACACATCACATCTATCTTCAAAAAGGATAAGGAGGAGGAAGATCTAGCTAATTAGAGGCCAGTCAGCCTCAACTTAGTGCCTGGGAAGATTCCTGTGCAAGCCCTCTTAGAAGCCATTTCCTGCATGGTTGACCTTAAAGATTATTTTAAACAGACATGAAATAAAAGAGTTTGGTTCAAAAACTCCCATCAGGAACTTATTAACATTTACTTGTAAAATTCTTCAAAATACCAAAATACTCATGAACACTTAATATCTTATTTATAGTTTCTGTTGAAGAAAGAGATGTTCGTGTTTTATAATTAGGTACTAACTGTTCTATAACTATAACTAGCAGGTACTTATGAAGTCCAGTTTACACTAGGTTTTCTTTCATATTTTGATTATTCCACCCTAAAAGCAATAATACTTATAGCTGTCAGTTTTTATTACTGTATTGTACCAAAAAATATGTAAAATTGAACATAACAAACTGTCGGTTTTAATAATTATGCTCGTCTAAGGCTGACCTGATGGTAGCACTCAGTATTTCTTTCAACACTGGCAAGTTCTTGCAATTCTTGAGAAGGATCAGCACCAGGAGAAATAATTATCAATATAGGCTCAGTTTCCAGAGTCTCTTTATACAGACGTTTCAGATTCAGAGGTGATGGAGACAATTCTTTTATTCCTATAATCAGAAACATTATGGAAATAAAGTGACTACACAGAATAGAGTGCTCTTCTGCAGATTTTTCCTATTATTCAAATAAAATCAACTAGCAAACTGCTGGGATAAAGTACTATTTCTTCAATATATAAAGATGGATACTGTTTTTGTTCCTGTTTTAATTTAGTCTACAATTCATAGAAAAAGCCACTTATAGTATACAAATCAGCACAATAAATGGATAATAAAAAATTTAACTGTGGTATGACACTGAAGTATACATTATCATAGGTCCTGGCATACCACAAGTTAGCAGACCAAAAAATTGACCAAATTATTCTGTCAATAACATATTGCTTAAGTAAAGTATAGTTAAATTGTTATGTACAGCTGTACATACACAAACAATTCAAATGTCACAATCTGAATTAGGAAAACATAAAGCCTAAAATCTCCAGTATACATCATACCTATAACTTTTAAATTGAGGAACTGCATAACTTGCAAGCAATACAAATAAATTAACAAATAAACCTTTGCAATATGTCCACAGTCAAGAAATTTTGATGCATTTTCAGAAGTCTTTTCTTTACATATATCTTTCATCATTGCTGAAAACAAGATGCTAGACAAACATCTCTTCTTCACTTGTTCAGTTATCCTTAGGTTCCTATTCATAAGGTTGCTCAGCTTCTACTGACAGATGTGTAAAATAAAACATTGCCACTATATGCTGGTTTATTTTGGCTATGCTGTTACTCTTCAGCAGTGCAAACAGATGCACCCAAGTTCCTGAGAAGCTACACTGATTGGCTCTGACATTTTAAATAATTATATGTTAACTGGTGACTACAGCCTGGCCTTTTGTTAACAGAGAAATACAATAAAAAGCTATGATTGGGCAATAGATTGGAATATGTTCATGTGCAACTTCAGTTTTTGTAGTAACAAATTTAATGATGTTAACTATGCTAATTTAAAATAAGAGCCATTCCAAATGAGTAACTGCTTAGCCAAATATATTACAGTATTCATAAGATGAATTACTTAAGAAAATGAATACACTGCA
The DNA here is from genome assembly GCA_035772895.1 of Perdix hodgsoniae. NCBI lineage: Eukaryota > Metazoa > Chordata > Aves > Galliformes > Phasianidae > Perdix > Perdix hodgsoniae. The sequence continues at coordinate 17,776,995 of JAPSGF010000008.1, forward strand.
AGTATTATTAACAGTTTGGATTTTATAAAGTTGAGCAGAGTGTTTCGAGAAAGTGCAGTGTTCAAGAATCCCTTCAAAGAATACATCAGAATTTTAAAATCACTGAGCTTCATAAACCAGTAAAAGCAATTCGTAACAATACTTTATGAAAACAAAATCAAAAAATCCATTTACAACAGAGTTTACATTTTATGACTTAGAAATTCCATATGAACCATAAAGTAAAAAATATATATTTGACATTAAAATAAAAAGATTTATTGATTTATTTGTTGTGTGAAAGCACTCTAGTGAACTTACCTAGGGCTTTACATGCAAAAAGAGCCATAGCGCTCTGCAGCCTGTCTGGTCTAAGAGCCTGGACCACAAGTACCTTAAAATAAAATATATTCATAGAAAATGAATTTATAAAAGTATAACGTAAAAATCAACAAAGCAAAACTTTTCAAAGAAAACATTTTTTTTTTTTAAAAACTTTGCTCATCAGCAGTTTTCCCTAAACATATACAGCTATCTGATCATTCCTTCCCAAGACAACCTAATATAATAATTCTTTTTAAAGTACTTTTTTCACTGAATGGAACTGGGAGGATAGTTCTACATCTAATGTTTTACCTTAGACATACACATTTTCTATCGTGTTTCAGAATGTTTCATGTGGGTAGCCAGAATAACAGAAAGTAGACTTAGCTTTATAATGCTATGCCAATATATGATTTTATACATATATTGCCAACCTTTGCAATTCTGTGATTCTGTGAAACTCTCCTAATACTTCCTTTGTAAGGAATTAGGTATGTAATACACTGATTATTATAGATTTATTCTCCTACAGGTATTTTTTATGGCAATACATTGCACACATAAGACTAATAGTTTGGCATTTCATCAAATCAAACATGTGACTCAGAAACAGCCATTTGCATTATGGTTCTGTATAAATTCTGTGAATGGTATTTTAGAAATTCTGTAAACAGTCCAACAGAGAGTCCCTAATAACTACCAACATGAAATTGCACTGCCTTAGACATAATCCCTTTCTTAGATCCAAAAATCTTCAATTTGCATGAGTGTCTTTCTTCAAGGGAGAAACGACAGCAACTTCTTACAGTAAGTAACAACAACAACCCTACCCTTCCGTAAACACAAGAGGAGTAACATTTTTGTCTTCCCAAGAAGAAGGATCCTATCAGTGAGGAAGAAACCTGACTCTCCAATGTTACTGGTGAGCTCCTTAATCAAGCTTTCAGGAAGAGCAGAATTTCCAGGCTGCTTTTCTAGAAAACAGTGGCTGACACAGCACCGTCTGTGTTTTCAGTCAGGTGTGTTCACATTTCATGATTACCTAAATTAATATGCTTGGCAAGCTGAGAAATTCTGCAATAACAAAGCAAGCATGAAAGAATTTTGATACCTATTCAGAAAATTTATTCTATGAATGTTAATAAAGAACCTGTTACCTTGTCATTCTCAGCTGCAGCCAATATACTAACACAAAAAAAGACTCAGATAGGAGAGAACTATATACATATTACAGAAAAGAAAGTCCTAATAAGCGAGCTGAGCTATAAGACAAAGACAAAATAGATATTGTCCCTGCTTACAATTCTGCCAGGTTTTCAGCTTAAATTCTTCAGATGTAAAACTTATTTGCAGTGCTGAAATCACAATTCATTTTAAATGATTTAATACAGAATGTTACCTGTTGAAATGAAGAAATTCTTTTTACAACAGCAGATGGGAAGTCTTGCTCACACACAGAGCTCTGAGAAAAAGTGCGCCACAAACCTTCATCTTCTAAACCAAGAGTCTGATAGAGACATGGGAGAGAAGTCTAGAAAACAAACAATGTATATTTAACAATAAAGAGTAATAATTTGGATACTGTATATTTTCAGTAATTTATAAATACCACTATGACTTTAAAACCTGTAAAATACTTGGGCGTTTCATAAAAATCCCATCAATTTTCATTTTGGAGTTCAAAAACAAAGGGTTAGAATTTAAAACTTGTTTGTCTACTTCCTGAAAATGCTAAGTTGGTATTTACAGTGGTTTTATTTTTAAACTTCAAGTCTCCTTGTTTTTAAACTCTGGGCTCAACTCAATGCTATTCTTTTCCTTAAATCATGATCAGGTTCTTCTTCTGTCTACCAATTAAAACTGACATTTTTTAATATATTTTTTTTAACCCCAACAATCATGTTTGACACACAACTGTTGCAACTGCTCCCAATCCCTGATGAAGAGAAACTGAAAATAAACAATTGTCAGTTCAGCAACAACAAAAACCCTTGCCAGAGACTTTTTAGGGTTTTCCTTCTTGCTGCTGAGCTGCATGGAAGAAGAGGAGAATCTAAGCTAGCATTTCTAAGACCATTATTTTCATTTAGTTGTTCTTAAATCAAAATACTTCAATTATGACTGTGGCGGGATTATAATCAGGATTCATCAAAGCAATTAAGTGTTGTGTTGTTTTAAGATGAAATTGCTTGATTTATGCAATTAAAATCTCTGAAATATTTCTGTTTGCATGAAAATCTGTTAAATAAAGAATTTGTTTCACAATTACAGGCTCATTTTAATACCATATAAAGTGGTTTCTGAAAAGACACAATATAAGAGAAACCTGTAACAGTATTATTAGCAATTTTTCTTTTCTAAAATTTTCTACTTATACAAATTGTAATTCTTTGGGTAGGCTTAAAAAAATACTAATCTAGGATTATACATTCATAACTTGGAATTTGGTTTCAAATGGGTCCATAATAGACCATATTTTCTGGAACACATAATAAACATTTTGCAATAACAAAATGCTTCCTCTTGATGGTACTTGAGTCCAAACTACAATCACTTTTAAGTTCAGTGTAAACTACCATGTGATATATACCTTCAAAGATGCCACTGCATAGGCTCGCTCCTGTTCTATCCAAGAAGGAATCTGGTCATAAACACTTCTTTTTGAATCCTTAATGAAACAAATCAAATTTGATAGATAAGTTATACAATTTTTTGTTGGAAACATCATATTCAATAGAAAGACAACAAAACCCACTTTTATTAAAAAGAGCATTCATAACAGAAACATAACATCTACTCTTGCTGAATTCATAAATGGTATAACAAAACAAAAGTTACTAATAAGTTGAGATACAATGTCCACAGCAATTTTGCTTAACTACTCGAGCCAAAAATATATCATCATTCAGTTTATCCGTATGTCACTCCTCAACTCTAAGAATTTTTTTATATACTAAGAACAAGTGACTCCAAAGAATGACCATTTTCATATACTCTCTGAGCAACTGATATAAAAAAAGTCTCCTTTTCATTTAGTCATAGTCATGAAGAGGATAGCTTTTTAAATGAAGGGCAGTTCTGGGGTAATTTACCAGGCAAAATATCATTCTAGACACCTCTGCACTAGCAAATTTTGGCCAAAGCTTTATTGCTTCTAAGTTGGATGGAAGCAGAAAATTCTAAGGATAAACAAGTCCAGAGGAATCTCTCTCATAAGGAAGATCTGTATTCACAAATGGACAACACCACTATATGAATCAATACTGTACCCCTGGTCCCACAGCTCTCTGAAAGTATACTGCAGAACTAGAAAAGACATATAGAAGTGGAAAATGATGATGAAAGCTATGGAATAATTAATACATCCTCTTCAATTAGAAAAAACTGACAGCTAATAGGTTATACAAACTATCCAGAAGTTACAAAAGACATAAGGAAGATGAGTATTAAAGACAAATTTAGGAACCGGTAAAATAAGATTAGCAACAATAGACTAAAACAAACAAACAAAAAACACTAAAGGACAGAGCTCTTAAATTAATGTGCACATGGAACTCCTTGCTGCACAGCTCTGTGAATGCTCCTGTCTTATACACACTTAAAAGTGATTAGATAAGTTAGTGGAAGAGAAAACCAAGAGCTATTAAATATAACCAATCTCCTGGAGCATAACCCCTGGGAATATTCGGATGAAGCATCACCATATACTTGACTTCACATTCTTTAACGAGTTTCTGACTATTTGTGGGATACAAAATCTTGATATATGGACATGCCTGAATTATAGAATGGCTTGGGCTGGAAGGGACCTTGAAGACTATACAAAACTAACAACCCCCTGCTGTGGGCTAGCTGCCATCCACCAGTGAGGCTGCCTAGGGCCCCATCCAACCTAGCCTTGAACACCTCTAGGGACATAGCTGAGGGTCACAATGTGGGCTGGCATCTACTGAATTATAAAGACTGCATCAAGTTAAAGAAGGACTTCTACGTTCGCAGTGCAGTTTAGTTCAGTGCAGTGCAGTTCATAGTGCAGTCATCTAAGAGATAAAGAACGTGGAACTGCAAAGTTGTTTTAACTGACCTTATGTGTCAGTAAGAAAAAGGGAGTAATCCAACATACTTTTAACAGTTATGTCAGAATGCAGGTGAACACATGGTGTCATGGGCATTCTAAAAATAAGGTACTTGCACTGGCCATTGCTTTGTACCACTGGATATATGAAGTACCCTGATAGATGTCAAAACAAGATTAAAGGTTAAAAGTATTTGAGAATAATGAAAATTGCATAAGTCTGATGGAAATAAGCTATCTGGCTCTGAATGAAAGAAAATAGACTGGAAGCAGAAGAGGCTGTTTTGAAAACATCCCGTTCAAAATTTACACCAAAATATCTCATTCTGAGACTAAAATGGCTAAGAATAAGGCATGGTTCACTTTTTCCTCTACCCTTTTGTACTGGAAGGTTATTTTGAAAGTATGCACATTTACAAGAATTGAGGGACACCCAGTAAACTACAGCATGATCAGTAAAACATGCAACAGGTGTTTCTTAATCTAGGCTGTCTCTTAAGAAAACATGCAAGAATATTTCCAGATGCACAACTCTAACGCCGCTGAAAAATGTACTTCAAATTTAGCAATGTATATGGATGATTCCATCAATCCATACAAAAACTACAACTCATGTATGATACTGTGGAAAGAGATTAAAAAACACTTATTTTAGTCACAATAGTGAGGTTAAAACCATTTAAAATATACTGTTAAATAAAATGAATTGTAATTGTGCTAACAGGAAAAAAAAAAACAGAAAAAAGGGAAAAAAGATGTGCACAGAAAACGAATTACCATTTTCAAAAAAACTGTACAATATTCATGTGAAAAATGTACCTGTTCTTTTCATGTATTACAACAAAATAAAATGATTCTTATTTCAAAATACACAAATTAAAGTTGCTTACTGATTTTCTTATGGGATCTCCAATGATCACACCTGTAAAAGTCTCCCATTCCTACAAGGAATAAATGAACACCTCAAATCAGTCACCAGACATCTTGAAGAATAAAAATTAGTATGCATTACCACGAGGCAAAGCAGAAATTATTTAGAGGATAAACAAATTAAAGCCTAGATTCTGAAAGAATTATACAACATTTTTAAAACTCCACATAATATTAACAGCATTTACCTTTCACAGAATCCAAATTAAGTGATTACAGTGCTTTACAAGAAAATAAACAAAAGGAAAGGCCATATAATTTTTGTTTTTCTTCTGTTTTTAACTCCTACAGTTTCCACCCATATCATCCACATACAAACCAACATGAAGTAACATGGATGCTAAGGACACACGTACTGCCTGACTGGGTACCAGAAGGCCCACAGAACAGAAAACTATCAGTTCACCTTTCAGTATTGTTTCACGTCATAATGTCCAAACCATACAGTTAGCAGATTAAGATGACTACCTAGTAAAATAGCTTGGTATTATGAATACTTTGGTTGCAATAGGAATGGGGTAATCTTGCTTGAATCTATGTGTAATAAATCCTTCAGACTCTGTATTTCTAGACAGGAAGAAAGCTTTTAATCATTTTAAGAAAGATCTTAGTTAAGAATTTCAAAAGAATACTAGAAATAATATAATCCTGCACTTGGAGATTGTAAAAACTACATTAGTAAATCTTCAGAGTACTGAAAATTTGCATCAGCAGCATCTACAAATCACATAAGCTTTATTTTCTTTTGTTTTACAGACAATAGTAACATTACAAATAAAAATGTCAATCAACTAAAACCACTGATATTAATGCTAGCCTATCTTTTTGTACCCATCAATCTAGATGCAAATGGAATAAACTACCTCTTACAATTGTAATTTATGATCTTTTCCTATTAATAATGAAAACATACATACAGGAAGAATACATGAAGCCTCTGTAGTTTTTATAATGTTACATAATGTCTTTACATAGAAAAGTAACAATAGTTAAATGTAGAGCTGATATGTAAAGCTATCTCAGAAGAAACCTATATACATCAATGCAGAACGACAAGTGTCTTAACATTAGAATGCCTTGTATCTTCACAAATGTTGTACTACAAAATTTTTCACTACTGCGGTAAATACTGAAGAATACAGAATTCTGTAGTAGCAAAGCAAGCAACTTCTAACCTCACCACATTAAAGTTTTAAAAGATAAAGCAGTTAAGAATAACTACTTGAGCTTAATTTTCGTCAATAAACATTTTGCACAAGCACTCTTTTTGAAGAAATTTAATGAAAAAAAATATTTCAGTCCAGTGAGAGGATTATCGATATTATTTGCTTCTTGAGTACTGAGATACTTGGATACTTGAACATGCGGGAGAGTTTCTTCTATACAACCTACTTATGTTAAGCTAGTTAAGAGCTCTAACAGCTAGAGGAAATGTATGTTAAACAACTGTATCCAACAAAGAAATCAATACTTACAAATGCTTAAAAAGCCTAACCTGCCAGGCTCTAGTTTAGTTTAGAAAATTATTTGTAGATTGCCACCTTCATGAGTTTATCACAGAATCATAGAATTGCTCAGGCTGAAAAGGACCTTAAAGATCATCAAGTCTAATCACAACCTAACCATACTGCCCTAACTCTTAGCAACCCTCCGCTAAATCATGTCCCTGACCACCACATCCAAACGGTTTTTAAACAAATCCAGGGATGGTGACTCAGCGACCTCCCTGGGGAGCCTATTCCAGTGCTTAGCAACCCTTTCTGCAACCCTCAAGGATTAGAAAGATAAAACAGGTTTTATTCAGATGCTAAAGATAAGTAATGTAGATGAGTTAGGGAAGTTCTATTAATGAGAAGGAACTGATTTACTAATAAAACGTTAAATTAGTTATTTTTTAGGGTAGTTTCATTGTAGAAATGAATCCCAAAGACAATGGGATTTCACTTGGCCAATCCATACATCTCCAACAAAACTCTGCTGCATTCATAGCATCAAAAAGTTTCAAGCTTGTTCACTAAATTCACATTTTCTAAACAGTGAAGTTCTGTTACTTCCTTCAAATTTATTATGTGATTTCCATCTTCTTCCTTTTACTGGACTTTTCTCCAGCAAGCTGCCATCTGAAATTTGACACTCCTCCGATCCCCAGCTTCTTCTGAAAGCCATGTCCTTGCAGGCTCTGTATCACTACTCTGTAGGTATTTCGGATAATTAAACGGTGACTCACACTAATCAGTCCTCAGCATTAATCTAGCACCCTAGCAGAGGAAGATTCTTATACTGGAAAATGGGCTACTCTGCAGAAATACGTATTAGCAGTACCTAAACTCTGCTGCAGTTTTCACGGGAAAAGGGTACTCTCTAAACAACAGTAACTTCCCCACATTAGGTCTCTCTCAAGGACTGTTCCTTCCAGTCTGTATGGATGCCTGGGATTCCTCCAGCCCAAGTGCAAAACCCTGCACATTGCCACGTTGAACCTCATCAGGTTCACCTGGGCCCACCTTTCCAGCCTCTCAAGGTCCCTCCGAATGGCATCCCTTCCTTCAACCATGCCAACCACACCACTCAGCTTGGTGTCATCAGCAAACTTGCTGAGGGTGCACTTGATTCCATAATCGATGTCATTGATAAAGATGTTAAAGAGCACCAGTCCCAAGACAGACCCCTGGGGGACACTGCTTGTTACCAGCCTCTACCTGGACATGGAGCCATTGATGACCACCCTCTGTCTGCGGCCTTTCAACCAGTTTCTTATCCATCGAATGGTCCACCCATCAAATCCACATCCCTCCAATTTGGAGATAAGGATGTGGTGGGGGACCATGTCAAAGGCCTTGCTCACGTCCAGGTAAATGACATCGGTCGCCTTTCCCTTGTCTACCGATGCTGTCACTCCATCATAGAAGGCCACCAGATTGGTTAAGCATGACATTCCCCTAGTGAAGCCATGCTGGCTGTCTTGGATCACACACCCATTCCTCGTGTGATCAAGCATGTCATCCAGGATGATCTGTTCCATGATCTTCCCGGGCACAGAGGTGATATTCCCACTCACTGGCCTGTAGTTCCCAGGGTCCTCCTTGTTCCCTCATCACTTTGAACCCAATAAATTTGATGTTGACATGCAAGATGTTTTTAAAAGTAACTATAATAGAGAAACAAACATAGAAACCTAAAATCTTGAGTTCTATACATACTGACAAAAGCCTTTCATCTGTTTAATGTTAGGTAATTGTTAATGTTTCATCACATGTTAATCACTGCAGATTTTCTTCTCTAGCACTTACATTCTCTTGAAAGTGTTCAGGGTGCATTCCTCGTACAAAATGTAGAGCAAACATTAACTGATCAGCCTGAAAAGGAAAAAAAAAATATTGTATTTGCATGTTCATCAGAAGTCACCCTTATGCCTCAGTAGTCATTAAAATCTCACATAGATAAGAGGCAGAATTAGCAGCAAATTGCTGATCACTTTTATTGGTTCTCTAAGACCACTATCAGAACAGGAAACTTAAGTGCATTGATCATTAGTCAAGCTGCATGATAACTGTTACACTTTCAACATCTGCCAACCTCCAGCCCGATCACCCATGGTGAAAAACTTCAGTGTTATAAATTTTTAATCCGTACTCAGGCTTTGAAATATTCCATCTTTTCTGACATATACAAATAGTGTGCCTTTCAGCATTCAAAAGATCTGATGTCTTAATGGAAGAAGGCTTCACAGTCATCAATTTAAATAAAGACTTTAAATTATTACCAGTATTTCGTAAGATTCCACTTGAACTTTGATAAATCAAAATCCTTAGCAATACTGCTACTTCTGCATCACCACTGTAGGGTTACTAGATTTTTAGGGGTAAAATCTTCCAAGATCTCTCTATTCTCACCAATAAAACTTCAGACTTGCAATATTTATACTACTGGTCAGACGGTCTGTGCAGATTTATTATGTCTTTGTCAGCCTAGGACTATAACACAAACACCTCCTGTTATGATTGCTTCATTTGAAAGTAGAAATCAAAGTGAGAGGTGTATCTATCCCAGATTTTCACCAAGAAGCAAGAAAAGCCATCTGAAGGAGATAATGAGCAACAATTGAGACTTTAAGAGCATTACTGAGACATTAAGAGTATTATACAGACAAACAAGAAAACATGGGAACAAGCTAACAGGTAGAGATTTGGGGCAGAGATGAAAAGAGAGAATATTATAATGTCTGTTGTTTGCGTTTGTTTTGTGGTGTTTTTTTTTTTCTTGTTTCCTTTCAAACAAACAAGCATAAAAACAATCACACAAAGCCTTACAATGATAACTAGGTCAAACATTCATACTTGGGAAATAGTAGGAGTAAGACCAAACAGAGAAGAGTTCCCAGAAGAATACAGTCTTACCTTAAACAAACAACGGCAAACATATTCATACACTGTATGTTTCAATGTGTAAATAAGTGACTCGATTCTTTCGTCAGTGTTGCTTGAATCCTAAAAACAAAGTTTTGATTTCTAAAATGTACGTGGAAGTAAAAAAAAAACAAGCGATTTTCAGTTGGAATGACACAAATTATCTGGACTCTGTGACACTCATCATTTCTAAAAGCATACTATTGAGCTCACTTGTAGCTACCAGTAAGAGCATGACAAAATGTGAAGTTCATTCTGAGACAAAGTAGTATATAATAACATCCCATCTCCCTACCCCTTTTCCCTTATCCTTCGTATTCTGTGGGGCCAGGTGGCACAGGGGCCTACTGCCCCCCACCGTCATGGGCATAGATTGCTCTAGTTAAGTCCATGACAGCCTTGAATAATCTGAAACATAGAGCAAAAGAGATGATATTTTCTTTTCTTAATTTATGAATATCCTGGATGTTTCATGGTTTTCATTTGGTAAAAAATTGCTTTTGCATTATATTTTTAAACAATTTCTATTCAAGTATGTTGATACTGAATCTATTAACTAGACATAGAGCCAATATTTGGCTCAAATGAACTAAGCAGTGGAGAAAACAGGAAATATAATCTCTCCATAAAAACTTACAGACTAAAAGACTAACTACAACAAGAAAAAAAAATGAAAGGAAGAAAGGATGAAAGAAAGAAGCAGATAAAAAAAGGACAGAGGCATTACCTCTGAGGTACCATGAGGTTCATCTGAAACAAGTTTTCTACCTTACTGAAACTGAAAGAGATGTACTTACAAAAAGAAGGGGCAACGTGGATTCACAAGTTGCTTTGACTATTATCTTCCCAATTTCTAGAAGACTGTATGGAAAAATGAAGAAGTGGACAGAGGCAAAGAAAATAGGAAGAAAGCGGAGGTGGATGTGACTGACAAGAACAGAAGCTGAGCTTTATAAAGGTTAAAATAATAAGCAGGAAAGAAAGAAATTACGAAAATGTGTGCAAGGAATTAGGAATCTCATGGTGGGAAAAAGAAGAAATAGGTGAAGAGCTTTAATGAAGGCAAGAGTGCATCATTGGACGCAGGTCTCTGATCGTGATTGGAGCTTAACTGAAGTTGTAAGCAGATACAGTTTTCAAGTAGGAACAAGGACAAGATGAATTTTGGAGATACTGAATAGGAACATACCATATCATTAATCAGTGTGCATTTTTGGGCCTAAAGAGTGAGGTGACAAGGGATGAATCCACAATTCTGCACTTCATTAAGAAAAATGTAATGGCCATGAGAAGAAAGAAATGTAAAAATGACATTTTCAGCCAGACGTGCATGCTTGAAAATCTATATAGCAACACACAAAGTTTAGATCTTCCTTCAAATAATTTGATGATATAGAAATATAGATATTTTCTTCCTCTCTTGATAGAACTAGTTTTATTTGGATATTAGCTCACTACTGAAAGTTTTGTTAAATGAAATTATAATCAATTCCTAACACCTCAGACAAAGAGCAAGACTGAAATTAAAAATAAGAGCTTGTTCTCAGAAGGCTCAGCAATTTTACAATTCATATGTAACATAAACTACATTAAAAATCATAAAATTATAATGATAAAAAATTCCTGTGCATCTATTCTGAATATGTAAAGAATAGCAGTACAGCATCTCTACTTATTATACATTGTTCTCTAAAACTGTCCAACTGAAAAATTCTGAAGATCAAATGGATTGATGGATCTGCAGCACACAAAGCTTTAGGAAAAGAGAACAAACCTGTTCACTTTGCAGTGCTCTTTGGAAAAGCCGTAGGAATGCCGCCAAACTAAAACGGTACATATTATTAATTTTGGACAAGTCAGAGATAATAAAGTACATCTTGCTAGCACTCTCAGCTAAAGGAAGATATGCATTCCTCTCCTGTGGATAAAAGAAATACAGATATACATAAAAACAGTACATTACTGCCATCTATTGGCTATTATGTACATATTTATTGGTGCTACTGAAGAAACATCCATACGACTCACGCTGCTTGAGAAAACAGAATACTTTGACTTTCCAAGCCGAGGCACACTGTCTTTACTTGGCATTCAAGACTTCCACACTGTCTTTAGCTTTTAAGCATATCAAAAAACATTTTTCTAGAAAGTTCTATAAGTTGTGAAGAACGTCTTGGAAATTAATCTAAGGGCACTGAGGTCCCCATCCACCACAGAGTCCTACCCAAAACTTAGTAAAAAATTAAAAACAGAGCAAATAGGAGAAAAATGTAACAGGAAAAATACTTGTAGTGTGCTACAAAAAACAGCATGCCAGATGAACAGCACCACCAATTAACTACATTTTTGCAGTACTGAGAGATTCATTAAATAAGAACATCCATATGAGCGTTGTAAGTCAGTCATATTTGCAGTGGCTAGTGGCAAAAACAGAAATAAAATAAAAATCCAGTGACAGCCAATGGGCCTTTGGGAAAAATGTCTTTAATTCAAACTGGCAGACTTTGAATTGTACAGATATTGACCATGTGTAAACCAAAGGAATTTAAGTACCAAAAATGCTTTCTGCACTTGTGTATCACTTACCTCATAGAACAAATTCAGTATGGCACTGATTTTATTCCCCTGTAATCTATATATACACAAGATTGCTATTTTTAGCAGAGAAAAAAAGCAATAGAAAGATTATAATTTTTTTCTACCTGATCAAGGGAACTCTGAAGTCTGTGAGATTCAGCAAGTGATTCTTGGATGAGTGTACTACTTGCTTTAGTCTGATTCAAAGATTCAATCAGATCTTTATTTTCTAGTATATTGCCTTGTGATGTTGCGAGTGTCTGTAAACAAAAAAAAAGTCACCTATATTACACACATGTAAAAATAAAAACACCTGTAAAACCTGTAACATAACCATTTTGAAAGCTAAGAAATATACTTCTGAAGCCCTGAATGCATGAAGGGTACAGGTGGTTTACTCAAGAACTGGTGTATTGTACCAATGAAAGTCAGAAAATACAACCTAAGACCATACTCAAAATCCAGACTGCCAAATTCAGAGCACAAGCTGCCAGTAAGCTTCTGAGAATTTTTATTATCAGATTTTTCTGCACCAACATCCCTACAGGAAATACAAACCAGAAACGTTGTTAATTTCTATTATACTGCAAATTTAACCCAAAATTGGCTACTTGCAATTACTTGCTGTACTCAAATCCTTTCTCCCTCAAAAAAACAGAACTATCCATACAAACAGAGATGAATGATGAACATTTTCAGTTTTGTAATCAGAGATCCTTTTAACATCCTCATAATTGACCCTCCTCTTTCCTGAGTTCTCTCCAAACAGCTGCATGTTTAGTAAGGACAGGGAATATGAATGATTCTCAGTCATTTTTGGGTTTTGGGTTTTGATTTTATTTTTTTTAAACTTAGTTTTCAGTAGATACACTTCAGAACAATTTCTTTGCCATACAACAACCTAAAATTGACTTCTTGTCAGTTACATTTCATTGTCATGCTTCAACTGAAAGGGAAAACTAAACGGGTTTTGACACGTTAGACAGTTAAACTTTTTTTTTCCCTGTAATTATCCAATAAATATAAATGCAACTAAATTAATTCTCTATGCCATGAAAACACCTTAATACGTATGATTTGCAAGGACAGCCAAAGGGGAAAAAAAATAAAGTGATCCATATCTGACAAGTGGTCAGGCACTGGAATGGGCTGCCCAGGGAGGTGGTAGAGTCACTGACGCTGGAAGTGTTCAAGAAACGTTTGTATTTTGTGTTGAGGGACATGGTTTAGTGAGAACTATTGGGGATGGGTGGATGGTTGGACTGGATAATCTTCTAAGTCTTTTCCAGCCTTGGTGTTCCTGTGATATGATTTTTCCTCACCTTATTACAATGCTCACCTAATATTTTAAAATTAAAGTTAATAAAATTATTATACAGTAAATAATCATTTTTCCTTTTCAATCATTTGTCTCTATCATGAACAAATAATCCAGCAACAACGCTTCAAGCATTCAGATCTGCTCAACTGAATAGCAGAAGAACTGAAGACTGCATACTGTATTTCAAGTGAAAAACAGTATTTACCAAAATACGATACCCTGTTTTTTGCAGTCAGGTCTTATAAACTGGCAAGTCTTAGAAGCCACACCAGTATTTCCTAACAGCACATCAGGATATTTGGATGTAGAGATTCATGTAGCTATCTAGCTGGAGACTATGACAGGACTATTTGTTTTTCTTCACGGTGTTTGATTTTGCAGTAAGGAATCATAGAATAAGCTGAGCGATGCCACAGCACACATGCTGCTACCCCATGGTTTTGGGAAGAAAACCATTACAGTACTTCAGATTAGATTTTTTATGTTGCTTTAGGATTAATGTGAATTTAGCTCAATGACCTCAACCATTGATTTCTTTTCAAAAAAATCAATTCAGTGCCAGTCAGTTTCTACTGAGCTTCAATATCAAAGAATGCTCTGATTTTTAGTGCTATCAAGAATGGCAAATCTGAAACAAGCCCTGGTGTTAATACCTTACACTTTTTATTGCAAACTCCTCAGGCATATGTTACTTCCTGAAATTTGGCAACCTTTGACAACATTTAATATATTGAAATATTACAATTTCATGATGGACATACATAATTATTATCTCTTTTATCCCAGGGAAATAATGCTTTTATATTATCAAATCAAAAATTCAGAGGGATCTTTATTCTAATACTTTCACCTTCTTCATTTAAACATATAAAAATTTCAAAACTATATTATCATTCTAGCACATATAGCAGGTAACTTTATTTTACCTCCAGAAGGGATTCCTCAAGCTTAGCAAGTTGTATCTTCTTCTCTTCTTCTTGTTGTAACAGCTTTGTCTTCTGCTCTTCCAAATCAGGCTTTTCATGCTGAATGGTTAAGGCCAAAAGCTAAAAAGAAAGATTATTTTACATGGTAGGAAATGTTGGAATATTTCATTATATATGTTAACTGTAATATAGCATAATATATACACATCAACTGTATAGCAGTATGTAGTCTATAGTTTTGAAAGCAAACTTCCAAGAGTTTGAAAGAGAAACTTAGTGATTAATCTTTTTTAACTGAAGCCAGTGAGATAGTTTCTGTTTTCTTTATTGAACTTAGTACTTATATCATAGAAACATAAAACAGCTTTGGTTGAAAAGGACCACAATGATCATCTAGTTTCAAACCCCTGCTATGTGCAGGGTCACCAACCACCAGACCAGGCTGCCCAGAGCCACATCCAGCCTGGCCTTGAATGCCTCCAGGGATGGGGAATCCACAACCTCCTTGGGCAAACTGTTCCAGTGTGTCACCACCCTACGTGTGAAAAGCTTCCTCCTAATATCTAACCTAAACCTCCTCTGTCTCAGTTTAAGACTACTCCCCCTTGTCTTATCACTATCCACAGCTATTCCCCCTCCTGTTTATATGCTCCCTTCAGGTATTGGAAGGCCACAATGAGGTCTCCCCAGAGCCTTCTCTTCTCTAAGCTAAACAATCCCAGCTTCCTCAACCTCTTCTCATAGGAGAGTAGTCCAGCCCTCTGATCATCTTAGTGGCCCTCCTCTGGACCCACTCCTAGAGTGAATACAAACAAGATTTTCAACCTTCAGTTTAGTATCAGCATTGATTTTACCAGTTCCATTTATGTGCTAGAAAATATATCCATGACCACAAATACAACTGGTACCACGTGGCTTCTACCAGAAGCAAGAGGTACCTATGAATGTTCATTATCTATATATATAAACATACATACATATTGTTTTCATTGCATACCTGTCCTCTTAAGCCACTTCCAGTTGTAGTAAAGTTGACTTCCATAACAATAGAAGAAGCATCAGGTGGGATGAGGGGATTTGGGTTCCTTGTTGATAGAAAAAGACGGAACTCTTCATTATAATCTATCATTTTTTCACCTATTTGTATAGCATAGCGGGGTCCTGTAAATTAAAAATACTTATTATCTTCAGATAATTATAGATTGGTCACAGAGTAAATGTAGGTATTTGTGTTATTCATAATGACCAATAGATTAAAAGATAACTTATGAACAATTTACAAATGAATTTTATAAAGAATAATAAATAAAAACTGATGGAACATAACCTATTCTGCACTGTCAGACAGAAAAATGGAATAGTGTAGCATAGCGTATAGAAGTTACATGATGAAAACACTTAATTGACCAGGTTCATTTAATTATTATTACCCAGTAATAAAACATAAATGGTAAAAAAATAAAAAAAAAATAAAAAAAATACTTGGTATAAACCTACTACAAACAACTATTTGAAATCTTCTAATGGTAACAGGAGATAAAACCTTATAGAAGACAGACTGGATAATTCTTCTTTTGTCTAAGAATCCTCTCATAATTTAAACATATTTACTTTTCCACACAGGTATAGTCTATATAAGCATTTCTGCCATAAACACACACTGGCTAAATAAGAAGGTTCAATATTTTTGAATGCGATATCAAAAAGGTTTTCTCTCGATCTGTTACATTTCTTTTACAAGTCTGATGCTGCTGTACAATCATAATTCCATTAAAATATTATTTTCTGTGACACTGTTATGGAGAAAGAATATAAAACTGCAGATCCTTGAATATGCACTTATTAGATGAAAAGAGAAATATTCCATTAAAATATATCCCATAATTTTTTCTTACTGTAAATGCATTTCCTATAATCACAGGAGGAAATAAACAATTTAATTCCAGCTGTCACAGTTTCAATTTATATTTATACTGATACTTCTTTTACATTTCTCCGTATGCTTCTCACAGAATTACACTGTATCTATAGCCTATCACCACTCTCCTTCTATCAAATTGTCAACCATTTACGGGCTGGTTTCCATTCTAGCCTTGTCAGAAAACTCTAACAGGCATTACCAGAGAAAGATTTTTGCCTCCTGATAATAAAAAAAGATGGAAAAGTTTCAAAGTGAAAACTTGTCTTCCAGAGAATTTTCTAAAGTGGCACAGTTAGTTCCTTCTCTATTCTTAGGAGTAGGAGTGAAAGATGAGGAATGCTGTAAGTATAAATCTCTTGCTAAAAACACTGGTACAGATGAAAATCACATATCAATTTTGCTTCTGTGCCAAGGATCAGAATAAATTGTACGCTTATGCTGTAAAAACGTCAAGTTGAAAATGGAATCTGTACAAGGACAAAGTTACTGTAGCATATAAAGTCACATTTTTCCTAAATTCATTTCATTCCACACACTGAAAAGATGTACAGTCATCAGAAGCAAATGATGGAGACAAGTCCTCACTACATCACCACATTCCGACAAATAGGAGATGTGTACTTGATAGCCAGTGATGGAAATGACTCAAAAAACCACCAGTTCTCCCTTGTCAAAAAGACCTTCCAAGTTTGGACTTCCACAAGCCTACCAAAACCATGTGTTTGAAATTACCACTAGAAATTAACCTAAAATTTAAATTGTACAACTCGTGTATGGAAACACTTCATTCTAATTCCAGCTTAAAAAAAAATTAAATATTTTCCAGTATTTTTCAACTTAGCAAACAAGAGCATACCACCAACGTATTTCACATGTTAGCAGCAGGTAATGTTAGCAGCACATTAAAGAGCAAAAAGCCAGGCAATACACGGGGATTAATAAATGAATAAATAAATAAATAAAAAGATAGATAAATAAGGTTTTATAAGATTTATATGGATCTAGTTTTCAAAAGCTTTGAACAAGCATTTTTGAAGACTTCAGCCACTTACCTTGGACAACAAGATCTTTTCTTAGCAATGGGTAAAGTACAGGTTCCATTCCATCCATTTCCTGTATAATAAGAGTTTTCCCAAACCTCACTGCCAGCTCAAGGGTCGTTAGGAAATTGGTGTCCTGGGCAAATGAAATCAGATTGCTCTGAGTAATGTTATATTTTGAACTCTGATGACAGTTTTAAGAAGAAAACATTTTACATCTTTTAAAACAATTTAGGAATGAATAGAAAGGCACTATACCAGAACTCTGAATCTATACATAAGTAGTAGAGCTATTCAATTCTACTACAAGCATCACATGGCAGCCAAAAGTATATCATTTAAATAAGTTTTCTAGTAAAGGAATGATTCAGCTACTGACATACAATCAACCTATTTAACATGCCTAGCAATCACAGACCAACCACAGGTCTTGTGTCATATCTGTCAGGTGTATCTGGAAGTTCTGACAAGTTAGAGCATCACTAGGTTGCTACATTGACAAACTGATTCAAGAATTAAAGCCAGGATTCGCATTCATCTTAAGATATCAAATTGTAGGCTTTTGTCTGTAGGCATCTAAACATACACTTGATTCCATTCCATCTCCAGTCACTGGAGATCCAAGACAATGCAGAATCCTAAGGGGAACAAAGCCAATCTGAGAAATTAAGTATTCAGTTGCTATTATAGTACCATTTGAAAGCAAACAAAATGCCTGCATGTGGCTGGCACAGATCTCTGTAAGACCTACCATTCATTTGACGCAATACCCTGAGGCCAGGTGCAGTCCCACAAGAGACTTTTAAGTGACACCATAAGTCTGCCAACATTTGTGCAAATTAAGCAAGCCTATCCACCCATGTTAACTGACGTGGTGTCTTAATCTCAAACTGGAATTTAACCTAGTATTTCCAATGTGGACAACACAACATAAAAATCCTAGGGAAGAAGCATACACGTATTCCTGAAATCCAAAGAGCAGCAACCTAGAATGCAAAAAAAAAAATCCCCTCCTTTTTAAAGTCTTTTATTATTACCCTCCTTCTTATCAATACTATTTTCTTGGAGAAGACACAAAAAGAGACAAGTTTCAAGAAGTAATACTACAATAATGTTGAGTCTCAATTTTAAATACTCTGATATTCTCCCAAAGTAAAGAAATGACCAGCACCAAGAATCACTGTTATGCAGAATTCTACAACAAATTACATGAAAATATGACCTATTTATTGTTGACAGCCATCATAACACTTAATAAACTTCCCTATTAAGTCTGGAGCTGAGTGTTCTCAAGAAGAACCTAATTGTAAGACCAGAAGTATAGACAAAAATACTGAACCTGCTGGTTAACAACTTCCAAACGCGATTCCTTCAAATGTGTCTTCAGCCATTCTGTAGCCCGGAATGAAGGGTCAATCAAAAATGGGCAAACTTTACTCTGAGGAAAAAAAAAAACAAAAAAAAACAGAAAATCTGATTTAAGAATTAAATTGAATGGGAAAAAGAAATTCATCAAATTTAGTCTCCTTTTATTTCTCTAGAATGATATTAAGGATATTTTGCTATATACTTTAGAATATTGTTAAATTAACAATAATAACCTAATAAAAAATGAAATCAAGCAGTAGAAGAACACTTATCTTATTGTTCCTTTGAACAGTTAGATGACTGTCCTGTGGGTGATACAACTAAAATATCATGTTCATTACCAGTTTTAAAAGGATGCTGAATAAAACACACGCAGAAGAAAACAAACTGCTGAGGAATAGCTTGATAAAGTCTCTTTACACACAGTGAGACACATTTAACTAAAAAAATACACCACCCCCCCAAAAAAAAGAAGAAATTTCAGTTACAACATTTAAGTACATTTGAGAGTACAAAATCATATTTGTTGAAGAACTTCGTAATCAAAGTGAGAAAGGAATAGCTAGATCTAATATAAAGATGATAAAGCAGAATTAAATTGGTGAAGAGGCTGTAACTCGTTTCTGAGAACCATCAATCATTCAAGCAAAGTATGTGTGGCAAATGTTAATTCTCCTATCTTAAATGGCATTAAATCTTAATTTTCTAGCAGATGTAACAACTACATTATAACTACAGTATTATAAGAGGGCACCATTGCATAATGTACATTTATTGTCACATATTCATATGTAATTATGTTATAATAATGAATTTATTAATATATGGACTGCTCTGAAAGTAATGCCTTCTATTTTCTTACATTGGCCCACAATGTAAAGATGCAGATGTTGGTGGTAGGGAAGTAAAGGCTGAACGTTCCCACCAATATTCCATTACATTTTGTTGTGTGGGACAGACGGCAGCAGAGAGGCAGCGCAACAAAATGACATCTGACATAGAAGTGCACATGAAGCAAAGATGTGGAACTGAATTTCTCCTTGTGGAAAAAATTGCATCTACTGACATTCATTGTTGCTTGCTTGACCGAACAGAGGATGTGAGCACAGTGGTGTGCTTCAGAGTGATGTCAGCAAGAATGAGTCAAGAATGTTGCAGTTTCCATGGAAATAAATAGGAGGCACTACTTTCACAGTGATCTAAATATAATTTATTATAATTCTTTTCTCAGGTATTAGCTACTGGTCTTAAGTGAATGGCATTTTATATCCTATATCAAATAGCAAATCTGATAAACACTTAAGGATTTCACATCCGGATATTTTTAACAACATCTGCATATTTCCTTTCCTGTTTTCAACCAAACATGCCAAATGCATGTTTATAGGACAGTCTTCCATTTATCTTGTTAATGATGACTAATAGACTGATAGAATGTTTCATCTCTTTGACATCTGGACGAAAACTGTAATTTAGAAGAAGCTTGTTCCTATGTCCCTCAACTGCTTTTTTCTTCTTTTTTTTTTTCCCTGAGTACCTAGAGATACATAAATACTTGTTTCTCTTTTTTCTCTTTGCATGCTTTATGCTAATAAAACTATGAAAATTAAATTGTTCATACTGAAACTGAAATCTGCAGAAGCTGAAACACTTCCAGTATTCAAGAATAAATTTACCTGCAAGATAACAAGAGCATTTTCTATTGAAAGGTCATCTGAAGGTAAGCCTTCACTTTTCCAAACTAACTCCTCACTTTCTGTACACAGGAACCGCCGTAAATCAAACTCTGATGAAAGAAAGATTGTAGGTCTCTGTTAATATTTGTAGTCTTCACATTTTGAAGTCTTCTCCACTCTGTATATAGTGGAGATTCTGTCTTAATGGAGTGCAAGTCTGTAGATTCTCCTTACTTTATTTCTTGAACTTAATGCTAATATCTAGCTGATGTTACAAAAAAATGGTGCTATTAACATAGACAGATCCCCTCTTTCCACAAGGAAGGAAGGGATGCCATCCAGAGGGACCTCAACAGACTTGAAAGGTGGGCCTGGGTGAACCTAATGAGGTTCAACACAGCAAAGTGCAAGGTATTGCATCCCAGGCATCCATACAGACTTCTCGAGAGCAGCCCTGCAGAGAAGGATCTGGGCATCCTGATGGATGAAAAGCTTAACACGAGCCAGCAGTGAGCACCTGCAGCTCAGAAAGCAAATGGTATCTTGGGCTCCATCCAAAGAGGTGTGGCCAGCAGGGACAGGGAGGTGATTGTCCCCCTCTACTCTGCTCTTGTGAGGCCCCATCTGGAGTACTGTGCCCAGGTTTGCAGCCACCAGTACAAAAAAGACAGAGAGCTGTTGGAGAGGAGAGCTACAAAGATGATCAGGGGGGACTGGAGCACTTCCCCTATGAAGACAAGCTGAGGGAGCTGGGCTTGTTCAGCCTGGAGAAAAGAAGGCTGAAAAAATGGGTGATCTCATTGCAGCCTTTCAATACCTAAAGGGAGCCTTTAAAAAACAAACAGGAGGGGAATCAACTCTTTGAAAGTGTTGATAACAGCAGAACAAGGGGAAATTATTTTAGGTTAGGGGATGGAAGATTTAGGTTGGATGTCAGGGGGAAGTTCTTTACAGAGAAAGTGGTGAGGTGCTGGAACAGGCTGCCCAGAGAGGTTGTGGAAGCCCCGTCCCTGGAGGTATTCAAGGCCAGATTGGATGGGGCCCTGGGCAGCCTGGCCTAGTATTAAATGGGGAGGTTGGTGGCCCCGCGTGTGGCAGGGGGTTGGAGATTCATGATCCTTGAGGTCCCTTCCAACCCTGGCCATTCTGTGATTCTGTGATAAATAACGCTTAATGAAAGTAAAAACAGAAGCATTCAGTACCCATAGGCAAGTTTCCAACTGTTAATGTGAATACATTCATCCATGTAAATTTTACTTTCTAAGCAAGAACTATGTAGTTAAATAAAAAAGAAAAGTATTTATAATCTTAAGAATTAACAGAATAATCCCAATAAATAGTTCATCTCTATATACAACTATATACTGAATAAGAATGAATACAGTCACTTTTCACGTGGGGACGCCAAGACTTCCTTAATGAAGCCTAATTACACACACAAACACACACAAATTACTTTCAAGGCCTGCTGATTTGGTCCACTCATCCAGTCTCGTTTTCCTCTGATCCTCTGGAGCAGCAGAAAGATAAGTAATAAATGCAGCTGCTAACTGAGCTCTTTTAGGCAGTGTGGCCAGTTCATCCCTTATCTCTGACACCTTTTAAAAAAAAAAAAAAAAAAGTACAGAATGAATAGATGTATTACATTAAAAAAAACAAAAAACCTATGTTAATATTTCTTGTAAGTTATCCAATAATCTGAATTAAATTTGGCTGTCATTAAGAATACAAGTGACACAGTCACTCTCCTTGCATTTCACATAACTATATGTAGCTCACAGTAAAACATACTTGAAAATGTGGAAAAAAGTTTTGCTTTGTTGTTTTTTTTTTGTTTTTTTTTTTAGCTCTGACCTATAGCATGGACAGATACTACTGAGAATTTGAATCCTAAAAAACTGAATCTTATGAACCCTTCAGTACGTCAATTACAAGCTACTGGATAAATGATATTAATTTAAGATAAATGAAAAATATGTGCCCTTCTAGTACCAGTTAGTCAATGTCATAATATGGATTCTGATACCAAACACTGCAGGTTTTTGTTATAATCAGAAATGTGATTCACTGAAGACACACAAAATAAAATATATTTATCACATATCTTTGAACAATCTACCTGCACTTTATAAGTACTGCCACATTTTTCTTTAATCAAACTGATATTAAGAAGAAAAGGTGACATACTCACAAAAGCAACATTTTACTACTTCCTTTTTACTTTAAAGGGAAATGAATACAGCTTTTTTACCCCTAAAATAAAAACTGTCCTCAGAAGTCTACAAGTTCCCGGCCAATGTATCTGCTAGTTTGTTAGGTATGCTAACATATCTACCTATCCCATACCATTAACAGTAAGGAAACTTTCTAAAGAAAGGGGTAACATACCAGAGTGAAGAACCATGAAGATTCATTCTTAGAGGTCTTTACTCTAAGGTTCAAATCTGCCCAGTCCTACTATTGCAGACTGAGTACCTGAAAAGCTGTTTGCAAAGGAAAATCTTCCATTTCTTTCCATAATACCTAACCCTAACTTTAGAATCATGGAATATCCTGAGTTGGAAGAGACCCATAAGGACGATCAAGTCCAACTCCTGGCTTTACACAGCACCACTCAAAAATCACACCATATGTCTGAGAGTCTTTTCCAGATGCTTCTTGAATGCTGGCATGTACAGTGCCATGACCACTTCCCTGAAGAGCCTGTTCCAGTGACTGACCACCCTCCTGGTGAAGAATGTTTCCCTGATACCCACTTTTTGTACTGTGGCATTCAAAACTGCACACAGAACTCAAAGTGAGGCTATGCCAGTGCACTATAGAGTGGGACAGACATTTCCTTTGATCAGTTGGCAATGCTGCACTTGATGCACCTCAGTTTAAAAACTTCAAAATTACTTCTGATGAGAGATCAAACAAATGTATACTTAACAGACTGGCTTCTTATCTCATATCCACAAAACAGTGTGAAGACTTTTCATAATATCAGCAATCAGAAGTATTTTATGAAAATTTTCACTAACCTGGGTGCTCCATCTTTTGTGTTCTCTGTCAAGCTGACTAATCAGTACCTCTGCAGCTTTCAACGTTCTCTGAGCTTTACTTAGTTCTGCTTCAAGTTTGGCTGCTTCTGTTGTTCTACTCTGAAACCTATAAAACAATTATTGTTTATAAATGCTATCATGAACTACTGAAATTATGGACAGTTACTTCAAAGGTAGCTTAATTGACTGAAATTGTCATGTTTATTATTCATGAAGAACACAATAGCAATTCTCTTTTATATCTTCTGCTTCTCATGATAGATGAACCATTAACAAAATTAAGAAAC
This sequence comes from Perdix hodgsoniae, assembly GCA_035772895.1. NCBI lineage: Eukaryota > Metazoa > Chordata > Aves > Galliformes > Phasianidae > Perdix > Perdix hodgsoniae. The sequence goes on from JAPSGF010000008.1 coordinate 17,800,869, forward strand.
ATAAATGAGACTGAAAAACATATTTGTAACATACATGTATTATATGCCTGAAAATCATTCCTTTTCATACTTATGCAGCATGACTTCATTTTAGTGGTTGATGTTAAGTTTTGTTCTGCACCTAGTCAAGCCAGCAGCAAGTTCAACGCTATGCTATGAATTTGTATTTCTTTTTGGCAAATTTTATCTATAAAAACTTCAGAGAAGAATATTGCTAAGTTATAACATAACTTTTAAATTTACAGTTCAATACACAGTATTCTATTCTGTGAACTACTGCAAAATAGGAATATGCCCAACACAACAAAGTTTAGAAATTATTTTTTAATGTTTAACACCCATAAAATTTGAAGTCTTTATCCCTTGCCCTATCACTACACCCCCTGATACAGTCTCTCCCCAGCTTTCTTGTAGGCCCTCTTTCAGTACTGGAAAGATTCTATAAGGCTTCCATACAACCCCTTCTTTTCTAGACTAACAAGTCTAGCCCTTACAAGAAGTCTTCTTACAGTTATATGGTGAAATACACACTATTTTTAACATCTGCTGTCTTCTACAATGACCAACTCGGTCATTCATAATGAGAAAGTACTTGAAGGAGCATTTCATCTGATCAGCAAGATGAAAAACATGTTAATGTATCTATTAACTGCTACTGATTGTATAGATAGCATAATTATGGCTTCAAATGAGGTGCAAGTCTCATAGCAGGGAGTTACTCTTGGTCACATTAATTTCATTATTAATACTGTTCATTAATGCTTTTATTTATTTTATTTACTTGAAATAAACAAAACCAACATACTTATCTTTCAGTTCTGATACTTTTTGACCAACAGAGTTCAGAAGATCTTCTAACTTCCGTTTTCTGCCTTCCGTTTTCTTGAGATTACTAAAAAATTTAACACTTATCTTAAGACAATGAATCCAAAGGAAAAACAATAGTCACTGTAACATAAAAATAATTCATATGGAGACGGTCCAGAGACAATTCCTTCTTGTGATTTGTATCAGCAAATATTCACTCATTTAAAATTTTTTAATGTTTTTCACCACATATCTTTAAAAATGCAGCACAAATGCAGCACATTGAAGTGTATTCTTCAAGATCAAATAAAATTCTTTCCAATATATTATTTTAAGATCTAGCAAAACAACAGCATAGATTCCTTGGATTATGGGTGGTCACAAGACTATTTCATATCATTGCGATTATAAGGAGAAACTGATAATGCTTAGTATATGCCTAAAAAAAAGAGGAATCACACTTTCTATATAATTGCATGAGTTAATCACCAACAGAATACATTTTATGCATATCTGTGATGTTCATTGCTCCTAGACACATTTCAATAGAGACTGGTAACTGGTGACTGGCAGAAAGATATCTAAAGCATAGCTTCCAGGAAAAACAAAATTACATTTTTTTTCTTGCATACTGACATAATTTTACTTAAAGACATGATTCTACCTCAGCATGAGACAGAAATACTTAATAAGACTACTTTATAATGAGCTACAGTTTCTTATTTCTTCTGTTCTTAACAGAACAGAAGTTCTCTTAGTTCTCTTAGTCTCTTCTGACATCACCAAAATTAAGCATGATTATTTTATAACACTGTCTAACTTACGCTTCTAAGACAGCCTTTTCTTTTTCCAAAGGTTGAATTCGTTCTAGAACATGGGAATACTGGACATTAGCATTTACCCAAGCAGCCAATGGAGCAGCTGCAGCACTGGCTCGTTTAGCATTCTAAAAAAAGAAATGATAATAATAAAATAAAAATCGGTAACAGTTACAAGAAAATCCTCAAAATATAATGCAAATGAGAGAAATACAGGATAAGTTAACTGCAACAGATTTGCCAGTTATCAAATTTACTAATTAGCCAACTTTTCTAATGAAATGTTATTTTCATATTGCTACTAAAAGTTTATATTGTAGGTTACCAAAATAAATAAAAGGATTACAACCAGGACACTCCATAAGCATTGTGAAGTTCTAAATGAATTTAAGAATCATCATTCTGTTCCTTTCCAGACAATCACAAATTTACCTTCAAAACTAACAAACTAGCATCTAAGAATTCTACTAGTTCTGCCTAATTAGTAGTTAAAAATTACTAATGTATTTAATAATCATTAATTCCCCTTTTTTAATTACATGTAATGTTCTCTTATAATCGTGGGGTTTTTGTTGTTGGTTTTATTTTGTGTTTTTTTTTTTTTTATTTTATGTAACAGCATCACAAATTACTTTAGGATCAAAAGATGTTCTGTTTTTTGAAAGAAGTTCTTCAACGCTCTCTCGAATTTCTTTTGGAATGTTACGGGCATCAAAGGTTGTAATGTCCTCCTTCACTCCTCTTTTGGCCAAGAAACTGTAAAAAAATAAAGAGAATACAAATGTTAGAAGTTATTTCCATATGAAACTAAAGAATTCTGCACACACATTATTCCTAAAGATAAAAGAAAGCATTTCATATTTTAAATTATTGTCTTAAGGTCAGATCTGAAATAAAATCCTTACCTCTTCATGCTCACCCATGATGTATCAAAAATCCCCATAAGCCGCAAAACTCCTTCTAGGATGTCTCTAATTATGTCAGGGGGCATCCGAAGGGACCGAATTTCTGACAATGACTCTGGCTTTATATTTCCAACTGCTAATTTAGCTTCGTTAACCAGGGGCTTAGAACATAAAAACAATCAAAATAGACATGAGAATATTAGAAACTGAAAAATTGCCATTTGGACTTTCATGTATCTTCTTCCTCTTAGCATTAAACACCTAAACAGCCACTACTGATGTGTATTCATATGCACAGGTTACTAAAAAAACACCTACTTTAAGCAATCAATGTGTTTCCATAGAAATCCATACATTACTATCTTGACATTCTCTAACTTTCCAGTCAGCATTACAATTTATAAACTTCATGCACATAATAGTATCAATCATATTTGCTTTTTCAATTCTTGTAAGTTCACTGTGATATGGGCGTGTTTTAATAATGATGTTAATTGCTATTTACATCTATGCCTAAGGATATCTATGTAATAAAGTTATGAAAAAAACAGAGGTCAGAATTTTCTTTCTTCAGTTGCTAAACAAGTCCAGAAAGACATCATCCATACTGACAAAACAGAAAAAGAAAAAAAAAAGAAAAAAGAAGAAATGAAGTTAAAGAATTATTAAAGGTTGTGCACATTGTTGCCGTTTGCTTTAACCTCACTGCATTAGCCCCAGCCTACCTAACCAAATACCTGGCTAGAACTGCCGAGACACAACAATATGGTGAGCAGAAAAATGGCGTTTCATGTGTGGCACAGGTTGTTTATATACATGCCATGCTTCGTTTACGCCCCTTAAGCATGCATCATAAATCAATCACAGAGCAGGGGAGGACCTGACCCGTCACATCCCGATTCCCCACTATCGCCTCCTACAACAGCACATTTTGCACATCTTGTATATTTATCAATGACCACAGAAAAGGTGCTAACTTAAGCGTGTAGTTCTACATGACTTCCAAGGCCAGAAAAATACAGACTACAGAAGAAATGAAGCAAGACATACCTCTCCCCCCAAAAATGATGCTTAAAGGCTGGGAAGTATCTCAAACAAAGCAGTATGCTATAGCGCCAGCAGGATGCACAGCTTTCAGAATTAAGCAATAAGTGGCAATCATCTCATTAAACTATTTCCCTCCAGCTTATAGTACAAACTCTTTTCCAGTTTCATTGAGGAATACTGTACTTGGTCTACAGAAGTTATTCGTAGTTATTAGTTTTTAGTATATTAGTTATTAACTCATAAATGTTCCACGAAGTCTGTGGAACTCAGCTGTAAACCATGACAGCACAGAAATAGCAACTAGAGGGTGGATGTTATTGAAAAGCCTTTCTGCAATTAAGACCAAAAAGAATACAGATTCAATGCCCAAATGTCAACCTAAATCTGGGAAACAGAATTAACCGCTTTCTAACACAATAAGGTTTTAATATGTAAACAATTTAAAGAAAAATTAAGAAGTAATAGGATAAATTCTACAAAAACACTTTGCGTGGCAGAACCTTCAGTAAGCCAAAATCACACCACAAAACACAATTTTTCCTTAGTAGTTTTTACCTGAACCTCCTTCAGTTCATCCTCAATTTTTCTTTTTCTTTCTTCTATTTCTGCAGCTTCTTCTGCTATTCTTTGTTTTATTTTTTCCATCTCTGTTTTTTGCTCACTAGCACTCTGTAAAGAAGAATACCTTTCATCATTAAATTTACATCAGTGCTATTTTCAGGTCATTTATCTCTTGCAGTCTTCATTATAATATAACTTGTTGACAGCAAGCACAAATAAAAGAAGTTGTTTTAAAAAAAAATGCATAAGCATTAGTCTTATGTTTGTATTAATATAATTAAATTATATGACTAAGCATCTTTTTATATATTTCCCAGTATACAACACACTATTATAACAAGCCTGTAGGAAAAATAAAAGTGTAGAAGTAGAGGAAATCTTAATAATCTTTCTGACTAATGAACCTAAGCTGTAGTTCAGTGTGTCACTTAAGTCCATAAAAGTATGTCACTCAAATCTTTAAAACATTAACTACATAAAACTAGCTCAGATATTTCATGGAAATGTATGAGTACTGTCTGATGGCTCTGAATAAGAAAACCTTAAAGTTCAGCTGTAGGTCAAAAGCCTTGCTCAGAAAGAAGATAAAGGAGGTTCATGCATTACAATCCTCTCTCTTACATAAGCTGGAACATTTGAAGTGATATTAAAGTGTTAGAGGGCACCTGCACTTTATGCTAATCTAAATCAGAATTCTATCATAATCTTTCTGATATTCATAGACTCAACATGTTTCCTTTTTTCTTTTTTTTTTTTGACCTACTCTTTGCCCTCTTTGCCCTTGTCCTACAATGTAATACATGTTGCTTTGGTAGCAGTTAACGACTGGACAATAGCAGGCACAGATTTAAAAGATGAATCAAGGGAAATTATACCAAAAATTCTTTGAAGCCAGCAATGAATATATCAAGCCAATGATAATTATTCAAATACAGTATACAGTAAGGAGATAGACACTAAAAATACAAAAAAAAAAAAAATTGCTAATATCAAGTGGGCTTATAAAAACGGAAAGTAATGCACCAATGCACAACAGCTACATGTTCTTTCGAAGCATTTGGTTCACCATGTAGCTACTTAAATGCATTGAGAAAATCTGTCTTTGAGATTATTTATTTAAGCTCTTTTCAGACTAACACAGTGCTAAAACAAATGGTGCAATGAAAGCAGATTCATTATAATTTATGCCATATTAATGATTTCTGTGGAGATCTATGTTCTGAACAGTTATTTAACTGAGAAAATACTACTAATGAAAATTACCTCTTCAAAAAACAGGTCTATCTCTGAGCTGAAGGACAGATATTTCAGGGAGTGATAAACACTGAACAATCAGTTTTATCTGAAGTCAACTTCAGAGGATTAAGCTTCATAAAACACATGTATTTTAAGAGTCCACAAATTCAATTAATAGGATTTTCAACATAAAATACTGTACTTCTTAGTATTTTCTTCATACTGTTAAAAGTAACGAAAAAACAGACCAATTTAGATTATGAACTCCTAGGAAAACTTATAGACTAACTTGAAGTAGTAAATGCTACTCTGGTACCAAAGTGGTTCTGATCTTTTCTAAATCAGTTCAGACATGGTTTAAGTTACCAAATCCTCTGTTCTGCAACAAATCTATTCAAGTCCCAAGACTCACATGCTTCCTTAGGCAACTTCTTGTAAAATCATCAGGTTTAGCACTCCTTGAAAACAACATGAAGTAGAGGCAGCCATGGAGGTTTTGGACTTTTTTTTTTTAATTTTATTTTTTATATGATCACTACAGTACCTGCATAGATATTGTAATTTCCTGAAGGGCAGCATCAGCTTCATCCTGCTTAGTTTTGAGCAAAATGCTTTGTTCTCCAGCTTTTTTGTTCAGTTCATCCACAAGGGCTTTAGCTTCATTCAGCTTTGAAACGCCTGCCTAAAAAAGTTTGTAAGAAGCAATTGTTTAGCATGGAATTTTATATAGATTTAAATGAAGACTGGTTACAAACAGTACACACAGACTAACAGTGAGGCAGACTAATATTCATTTTTAAGTTATTAAAACAAAATGCATATTCCTTAACACTGCCCTGTAGATTTCAACTCAAAAATGAGAGCTGAAACCTCTTTATGTGTTGGTATAAGGTGTTCTGCTACATTAAAAAGCTGAATATGAAATCCTCATAATCCTTTTTTTCTATTTAATTCAATAACATTTCAGTTAACTGATACTAATTCCCTGTAATTCTATTTCCTTTAATAGCAAATCAACAAAAATTAAATAAATGGAATCAAACTAGATTATCCTGTTTCTACATTTGTGTGCATTCTCTGAAGAACCTGGATGTACATAAAACAAAGCCTCAATTATCTTTCTTATTTCTTTATTCACAATTTCTAAATTATTCATTTTATCAAGAAGACAGAATTATTTCAACACTTCTGAAAAATGTATTAAAGACAAAATTAATGTTTTATCTAGGATACATATGCATAATTTTCTTGTAAATGTTTACTTCTCTTTACCCAGAGAATTCAAGAAGTAAATGAGCATTTGTCACAAACAACTCAGAGCTACTACTTAAGTAAGCAAGCAGTTTCTGTCATTGCAAAATTTAACCCTTCATAACTCACTTAATACAGAGATGGGAAACTATTAACAAGATGAAGATAAAGATTACAGAATTTAAGGCAACAAGGTAATTTGTTTCAGAGAGATGTTTTAAAAACCACAGCACTGCAAGTTTTCAGAACAAGTAGCAGAAGTGACTGAGAAAAAAAGGTGAAAGTAAAAAGACAAAAGGGAAAAGCTTTGACCTACAGGGACTCTTCTTTATGAAAAATACATTGTGAGAAGGAGGCACTTACGGAAAGCCAGCATGTTTCAAAAATGTGTGGTACACATACAGAACAGGAATAAAGCCACATCTGTGAGACCACCTCTGTGAGACTAACTGCATTAGGTCTGTAGTTGCATACAGGTTCAAAGTGTGAAAAAGTCTGAAACATTAAGTGAGGCAAAGCCACAAAAAAGGGAATTTTGACCAAGGCAACAGAAGTAAACATGAAGCCAAGCAGTTTACAGCTTCTTAACTATATAAGGATGCAAGAATCACACAAAATAGAAAGTTGTTGTATACTATATCAATCATTATACAATCAGAGGCAGAACTTAAACTAATCAAAAGATGATGCTTCGTTTGCAACACAACTCCATTACATGAATAGTGTCAAAAAAGAACAAAACTAAAGCCTTTGCAAATACTTTTTACTTTTAAAAGAAGACATGCCCATTGCAATAGAGCTAAAAGATTAATGAAAAAGAAGGTACCACCCTTAGCCCTAAGCTTTTCAAACAGAGATGTACATGAAGATTCAAACTATTCCTAATTTGAAATCACAGCATTAGTAAATGCAGACAGGTTATCCTACACAGACATGATAGCAGCTACAGCTCCTAACAGAATAACCTTTAAAGGCCACCTGGTCCAGCTCCCCTGCAATGAACAGGGAATACCTACCTACATATGGTTGCTCAGGACCTGTTCCAGCCTCCCCTTTAAAGTCTCCAGGGATGAGGCATCCACCACATCTCTAGGCAACCTGTGCCAGTGCCCTCACCATCCTCACTGTAAAAGATTTTTTCCTTATATCTAACCTAGATCTACCCTCTGAGCTTGAAATAGCATACAAGGCATTTTCAAATGTGAGAGCATTTTGAAAAGCTGTGTGTTAAAAATGTTTTAAATACATACCTGCAAGTGGTTCTGCCTTTTTATCAGCTCTGTTCTTTTACTGTTGTTAATTGAACTGTATACATTAAGAAATGTCAGGTATCTGCCAGGCGTTGCTCCATATATTTTACATGATTCATGGATTACCAGAAATGACTTCCAAAAATCTGAATCACCTATACAATAAAATTTGTTACATAGTTAATAAAATCATTTTGGAAAAACATATCAAAAAAAGAAACCCCAAGCAAACAACTTATCATTTTATATTCCTGTTGGCTCTGACACTTTGCAGTGATAATTAGACAAATATTTTAGAAAAAGTTGCCAAAAGTATTATTACGAAGTTGGGTGTTTGAATGGGTCCCCTAGATTATGGTCTGCTCCTTATTTTCAAAATGGTTACAACTGAAGTTTTATTATAAATTCATATTATTTCAGAAATGAGCTTTTACGTATAATAAACTAAGTTACTTGGTAGTTACAACTACTTTAGAATTAAAAATCAAACTTATTTCTGTTAAGTATCAAACATAGATACATCCATATTCTACCTTTCCTCCTGCTTAGCACAATATTAGATACGTAAGGTGCATTACCTCAATTCAACCCCAGAAAACCAAAGGGTAAACCAAAACAAGAAATAATAAGTATGAGTAAATTGCATTTGTCAAAGAACTATGAAGTAACTTATTTTTTGTATCGTTCCTGTTAATCCATCTATGCACCAGTGCAGAAAAGCAAGCCCAAAAAGTAATGCTATGGATCTGATCCATCTGGTGAAGATTCTTAGGGACTTTCACACAAAAAACAATTTTGGAACTATTCTGACAAGGACATCAGCATTTTGGTATTCTCCCCTTGTACTGTGGGATTTAACTTAACATGATGAAATTTCAGAAATACATTCTACATAAGTCAAGCATACAGAATTTTCTCAATAAAATCTCAGGTCTCAAATGGTGACGGAGTACAAACTTACAACAGGAGCTAAAATCATGAGTTGTAATCACATGCTATGGAATACCATCAGAAAGTCTCTGCATGAAAGATTCTTTGCATAACTATATCTCAATTGTTAGCATGAAAGACATCAGATGAAGGTACTCAAGTATAGCCTCTTTTTGCAGATAAAAGTAGTAAATAATACTTGATAGCAGCATTAGACTTACAAACCTTAAGAAAAAAAAAGCACAGATTGACTTCAGTGAAACTGAGGAACACTTCTGGGGAGAAATTTGATTTGAGTATGAAAGAAAATCCTATCCTCAAAACTGCAATATAAACAAATGTAAGTGGAAGGAATGAAACTGCCTTTTATTCCTGTAGCAAAGGATGTAAGTAATCAGATAGCTCTCTTCTTTTGAATGTCCAAATAAAATGAAGGATAACTGAAGGAAGGGTCTCCCCCAGTTATACGACAAATTTTGCATTCTATCAGGAAGCTGGGACTTTCTTATGGGAAGGACACTGATAAGCCTCATCTATGTCTGTTCATTGTAACTTGGCCCTTAATCTCATTTTTAAGACAGTGCATAAATGGGATCTAACAACCTGAAGTTCAGATGATGAAAATGAAGTATTGCTGATGCGAGAGCTCTCACTAAAGAGAAGACATGAGAGTATCAAAGGGCATTCTAAGTTGGAATATATCATCTATATCATCAGCAGGAGATTGGGTTTGGTGACCCAGGATACATTTTCTTGACTAATGCTCTCAAGTGAAAAATACCTCCGATGTGGATAATATTTAAATTCATGAATACGCTAGCAAAAGCCTGCTCAAATTACCCATACCATCAGCTGTGCCCAACACAGGACTTTGCATTATTACACACTGTTTAATGAAAAGTTGTAACAACTATCTTGTCCACCAAAACATTACCTGAATGCTTTTTCTTAAATTCTTTGTTTATTTTTTCAGTCTTCTCTTCTTCATCATCGTACAAAAGCATTTCAGGTATCTAAAACAAATCAAAATGGTTAAAACTGAAATTTGAGTTAGGATTAAAAAAATAATTTAGTAGCTAATCTGAAAAGACTAAGATTGAGAATAAAGGATTTATAAAATTTAGCATTGAATAAATCAATTCTGTCATTTCCTGCAACTGATGACTTCTTGTTCTCTCAGGCAGAGGTGCTTTTGTTGGCTTTATGAACATAAAACAAAGTCCTGAAACACTCCTACGATAACAAAAAAGTCAAAGATACAGAAAAAAAAGATACAGAACTCAACAGGAATCAGAAGGCAGTTTAAGTACAACTGAGTGACTGCAACATCAAAGTTAAACAATGTCTAAGTCCAAATGTCTAAAGCTTTTGTTATGTTCTAAGATGGAGTACGTGTTTACCTTCATATGTTCTTGACTACAAAATGTACAAACATGAAAATAAATGAAAGCATTCTCAAAATTCTGGCATGCAACTAAATGACAAACATCTAATCACTGCTTATACACCACTTAATAAAAAATCCTCTGGAAATAAAAGCAATATCTATAAGTTGTTTTTACTAGTAGGTGGACAGAGCTGGTCCAAACATTTCTGCCAAAAACATCTTCCAGTAAATCCTGCTGCTGAACCTGAGGTGCAATGGCAGATAGAGGAGACCTGATAACCCAGTTAGAAACACATACTGTGCATCAGCTCCTCCCATGGCTGCCTCAGGTGACAAACCTTATGATCCAGATTGTGAAATTCATCACGATGAGACAATGGAAGTAACCAGATTACTTTGCAGACTAGACTGAAGGGGTTTCTGCATCAGAGGTATGGAAAACATTATGAGATTGAGCAGAAGAGCATTCCAGGTTAGCACACGACTTGCTATGTGAGGCACCTGAAAGAACAGGCTGTCGGAGGAGTAAGAGGGTCCAAGGCCAAGCACCTGATAGACTGTAGGGTCCTGGGGTAAACATACACCTGGCTGAGTGTGTGCATGCACATGTGTATGATTTTGTGGCATCCCAAGGACAAAATGGTAGATTATAGATCCAAGGTCAGCTACTGGATGGTCTTGGAGTCTAAACCCAGTTACCAGAAGGATGCATACAGAGTGTGTGTGAGAATGTACATAAGTGTGTGTGCGTGTGTGTGCGCGCATGAGCTAGTGAGGTCACTGCTGAGGTGAGGCAGGGGTCTCAGGAGCTCATACGTCTGCATGCCAGCAACTGGGAATATGAGGGAGCCAACTAGTAGAAAGACTGTGTTTTTAAGCCTAGCTAGTAGGGGATCCACATCAGGCATACGTACATATTTTACATTATTACACATTTCATTATGATCATTGACAAAGGGAAAGAGGATGAGACCATTGGTGGTGTTTGCTGTGTGTGCTTCTGCTGGCAGTGTTCTCTGTGGCCAGTCCTGTACATGTGCACTGTATGTGGATATTCGTGCACCCACTGGAAACACGTTCAGCCCCACCACTGATTCAAGCTGGAGATATGCAACTCCAGCAGCTTTGTCCCTGTTAGGGAACTGGATTTGGAAATCACCTAACATATGGAAAGAATATATATCTTGCTCATACTTAGACTGAAAATATCCTAAACTATGCAGATTTTGATCCTAAAAACATTGCCTGCTCCATCAAGCAAAATGCTCCACAAAGACTCAAGAATAACATAAGGTTTGCAGTGCAAACACATACCAGTAGCAGTTAATTTTAACAAAATTACTTTCAAACTAGCTGCTGAAGATATTAATAACAGTGTACACCACCATCAACCGTAGTTCACTTTATCACTTTGCTTTTAATCTAACAGTATTTTGTTCACAAAGACTGTGTTAGATGAGAGTCAGATCAGATAGTATTTTGTTCAACTCAGCCCACAAAAACAGCAAAGCAGAGTTACCGGACAAATAAAAATATTAACTAACTGTTCAGTCGAATTTTCTGTAGTTAGAACACAGTGGAAATGGATTAGGCAAGCATAATGACAATTATTCCTTAATTACTTTGTTCATCAAATTTCAGTTATTGATGCAGACGATCTTTTAAGCATATCACACCTTTTAATTAAAGCAATTTACCTTTTTCATACTGTTTTCAGACCAGGTTTCCATCCACAAGACCTGACATTTCTTGTACAGAGCTGGATTACTTTCACAATTTATTGTGAAATGTATATTGGTGGAATCCATGATCAAGACAACATGCAGATTCTGTTGGATCCCTAAGGAATTGCAATATACACTGTAGATAACAATCAGACTATACAATAATAGATTTACTACAAATACAACATGACTTACTGTCCCTTCAAATACTTATCAGAAAATAATTTTTGAAAAAAGATACTATTATACAATGATACAGTGGGGTACAAGTGCTTATAAATTCAAGTATGTAAGTTTAAATAATATCAAGGACTCTCATTATGTATATTACAATGTGTTTTTTTTAATTTGCATTAATTATTTATAAAATACTTTTTTTTCTTCTTGTTGGCCATGAAGAAATGATATATATATTTGTTTTTAAAGAAATCTGTATGCTTGCTTTTAGTGCTCAGAATATAAACTGAATTGTAGCTAAGATACAATTAAAGAAAAATCTATTAAAATGTATATAAGCTAAACAAACCAGAAAGCAATTAAGACACATGTTTTCTTCCTTGTAATTACTCTGAAATTAAATACTTCTGAAATTACAGAATTTACAATACCTTTTTAGAACGTTAATGGATACAGTATTTCAGATAGAGGAGTTAATTTTAAACCGAGCGTTCTGTGCCACCAAATATCATATTCTAATTGATATTCTTGCCTGTTATCTTAATAAAAACTACTTTCATGATCAAATTACACACAGAATGGGGCTTACTAATTCTTTACCCATATTTTTTGTAACCTTGAAATAAATTATAACTTATAATTTTCTTCACTTACTGTATGTGAAGTAGTTGAAAATTGGTCCTGTAAATCCATCTTGTGAAGCTTGATCCTTTAGAGGAGACAGAAGTGGTTCTAATTCTTCTGTTTTATACAGTCCAGGAACTTCTCCTAATTGAAAAATGAATTAAAAATTTCAGATTAAATACACCACAATTATTCAAATTAATTTCTTTGAGCACAGCAGTATTTCCCTCCAAACCTTCATGAGTTTCATTACATGAATTTCATCCTTCTTTTCTTATCATGAAATTGACAAATCATGTTAGTGATTCTATTTAAAATAAAGATTCTACTTTGTTTACATTACAGAAATAGACCTTAACAACTCATTCTAACATAAGCAAAGATAGTGATCCAATACTATTATATGAAACAAATCAAAATCAAAACAGATTGCTTTGTGTACAGGTACTCTAACAAAAAACAACAACAACAAAAGAAAACAGGAAAGTAATTGGCATATTTGGCAGTTCTGGTATGGAAATAAAGTTAGTAAACATCTAATTCTTCCTCACTGAACCACTTCTGTGTCATAAGAGTAGTACCATAGTCTTTTTGGATTCATCTCACCTGAAGACAGTAAACTGTTGATCATCTCAAGGAAAGTGGGATGAATAAACTGATAGTCTTCAAGCAGCAGTACCACCTGCTGTGCTTCAATGCCAGCAAGCTCCATCACCTTGAAGGAGTTAAGATATTTTAATCTCAGTATTGAATGAATGTTTTTTGTTCATAATAGAACAATAACCTTCTCATGACAATATACTATATCCCTTTTTTTTTTTCCATAGCATATGAATTGTGATACATTTTGAAAAGACTACCAGGTGATGCAGTTATAGGAGGTAACAAATAGAGAACATTCTACCTAGACGTACAACTTAGTAATCAGAAAACAATTACAGCAGACTATTTTGTAGAGTGCATTTATGCTCCAGATGTGACTTAGTGCTGGTGTTGCATCATTCTTTCTGGGGACTTAGCTGTAAAATTTTCATTAGCAGTTCTGAAGGTACTAAGAGCTGCTGACTAAAGGTCTGCATTTTTAAGTAAAGTGTATTATTTCACTAATCACTAAAAGTTAACTTGATTGAACTACTATCCTATAAGCAAGCAGACCATAGTAGAGATAGAATATGAGAACATACATACAAAAAAAAGTTCTCAACATTCATATAATCTTGAAATGAATTCTAAGTCCGCAACACTCAGAAAAAAAAGTGCTAATACTCAAATGAGTAGAGTTTCAGGAAAGTAAAGAACAGTATATGCAGATCTATACAGGAACACCTAAAAATCTGTTTCATTCAGACCACTGACATTATGCTTTTCTTAAAATCTCTTTCATGCACTACTACTGTCCTTCAAAATTCCCATTCTTTTTTTTAGACGCACATGCACAAACTTGAGATTGTCAGATTGCAGAACACTGAGTTACTTACATGCTTAAGATCATTTCTGAACTGCTTCAGCTCATAGCCTCTGGAAATTTTGGGAGTAATTAGAAAAGCTCCATGCATATGACTAACTAAGGAGGTAACTGTTCGACGACCTACACCACTCCGTCCTGCCAAAAGAAGTGATCCTCCAGGAAAACTTAGTACTCTGTCCACTCTAGACACATAATTGAGGACTTCCTGGAACAGTAATATCTCTATCTCTTTTTTGTCTCGTCCATAATGAATAACACCCTATTGAAAAAACAACAACAACAAAATAATAACCAATACATTCACTGATAATAAAAACAACTATTAAGATATGGAAGCATCCAACATTTAGAAGTTTAGAAATGAAAGTCCAAGAGGTCACGCTGGGCTTCATTACAAACAAATTACTTACGTGACAAAATTTCAATACCCTGCTTGCCTTTTACCAGTAATGAATAAATCACGTTTTCTTAGTAAAGGTATCATGCAGTATCTTCAGCACTGCAATATATTGGTATTCTTTCATTTATTGGAATAGAAATATACCACTGAAATAATCAGAATTAAATAATGAGCCAGATCAAAGTCTGATCTATTAATTAATATCGGCACAATGTTGAACAGTGTTTCAGGTAGTCAACTGCTGTGTAATTGCAGATTATGGAATTTTCTATTCAAATACACACAAGAACAGATCCTTAGATTAAATTCTGCCTTATTATATTCGACAGAACCTTGAATTTGAGGTCCAATGTAGTTGCAGTCAGATTAAAAAAAGAATGTTTAAAAAAGAAAAAGTAAAACTAATTACTCAACTACTAAACTTCATCATTTATCCATTGGTCACAAGTTGGCAATTAAGGATAGGGAGCAGTTTACCATCTAGATCACCAGTCCACCAAACACTACTATTATGAGGCAGACCTCAAGGTTCTCATCAAGTAACGTAGTAGAGTCAGCATCTGCAATTCCTCATTAGTTTCATTTTCATATTTCACAAATGTAGATGTACATCAGTGTTTCTCAAAACACAGCCCACTGGGCTGTTATACACCACCAGCAAATGTAACTGACGTGGTTTTATTAACAGCACCTCTCTAGAAAGTACTTCCTACTGTCTGCCATATAGCACCACAGATCTTCACTTGACCAAATCTAGGAGATGATTCCTTAATCTAGCAGCACACTGTGATCTAAACCTGGTTCTTGTATGCCACTTAGTCAACTAAAAAAAGAAAAAAAAAGCTTTGCAGTCAACGGTATAAATTCTTGCTATGTATATTCTTTAATTAATCTTGTCTCACCTTTTTAATAGTATCTATAAAGTCTGGTGAGTTTAGCTTGCCAAGTGGCTTCCCATGTGGTGGTAATGCCTGCCCTGGAGTAGTGAATGCCTCTTGACAAGCTCCCCAAGTTACATAGAAGATATCTGCAAAAAATAAAATTAAACAGTTAGAGGTTTAGGTCCTGATGCACTATCTGGCTTGATTAATTTGATGTTATTAGGCGATTCCTATTCAAATATTTCAAATTTATGTAATAGGCCTCAAATGCTTTACCTTCCATATTGTCCAGAACATCTGAGCTCCAGTCACTTTCAAACACTTTCATCAAAATATTATCAAATACATGGAGGTCCTTCATGCCAACAATTTTATCACGGAACAAACGACATGCTTCATAAGCAACTATTTCCAATACATGGTCTGCAGTTTGTGTCGATAGTCCTGAAAACAATAATATAAGGAGAGATTAAACTTTATATTTTTCAATTAGTTCTACTTTTCTGAAATTTTTCATTTAAAATATGAAATTGAAAATGAGTAAGTGAAATTACATACCAGCAGGAGAGCATCGGTAAGGAAGAAGTAAGAGAAAAAGCAAATATGTTATGAAGTGCTTTTTAATATTCTTATGTGTCACAGCAAGATAAAGTAAAAAATATTCTACAAGAAGTAATTCTTCAGTTTAGTGCCAGCATTCTAATGAAAATGAACAAGGTATTGCACACTAAGTAAAAACAGAAATACAAAATTCCAAGCAATTAAAATGAACAAAAACAAAAACCAGGGAACTTTCAAAGGGCAAGAGAAAGACTGATAATACCAAAAAAATAATAAATCCTCCAAACAGTCTGCATTACATAAGTGCCACTGGAGAATACAAAGATACAGTATTCTACACAAACGTAAGACAGGAAGTGAGATGAGTTTCAAGGGCTAGTAAATGACATGCCATACCGTTCATATCACTAAAGCCTAACTAGATGTTATCATTAGATAGAAAAATTCAGTTCATAAATATGCTGAGTTTACCCATTCAATGACTGTCAGTGTAGCTTTTCTGACCTCATTCAAGCTAGTATTATACCATCTGATGATCCAAGAAAAGAAACAATACTGATCTAACATACTTAACACTTTTGTAATACTTCTGCATGCCTTTTATGTAAACTTTTTCTCTAATTAATCTAAGAGCTAAAAGTGCAATAAGGAGTACTTGCTCATGACCTAGTAACAACAGTTATTTCACAAGACAAAAATTAGACTTGAAAGATGTCTAAGCTATCTAAAAGAAAAAGTGTACAAAATTGAATATCCTTCCAAATTTCAACCAAAAAAAAACCAGATCTCTTAAGACTGGACTGCAATTATCAAACATTCTGTTACAGAGATATTTGTAAACTTCAGTATAGATCAGATAGAAATCTTTCTGAAGCAAGCCTCTGGAATTCCAGAAGACAAGATATATTCTCAAAACAGATAAATAAATAAACAAAAGAGAAACAAAAGAGAACAAAAGAGAATTCCAGACTAGTTACTTCCCTTAAACTACAAAATAGATGCTGTATGTATTTGAAAATATCATACAGCTGTTTGTTTTTTTTTTAATTTACTATATGTTACAGAATAAACTGTTAATTTTTTCCTCTACCGAGTTATCAGACATTTGTTTGCATTTTAGAAAAAGTACCACAGGATGGAACAGCAAGTTGCACATGAAGTCATCAATAATATTTTATGTCATCTCAGAACTGCTTTATCAATGAAAACTAAGCAACTGACTTACCACCTGATAAATTGTATCTGAACAAACCAAGAACCCACTGAGTAAGAATACATGGTGTAAAAAGGTAATGACCATGTTCATCAACTGTGAATTTTGCTCGTACCTTAAAAAAAAAAAGTTAGGAAGAAAAAAATCAAAGAGATGCTTTAAAATGGAAATACAGCTTTTATTTTCCCCAAAATGCCATTAGTTAATTAAGGCCACAAATTTAGACATTATTATTTTTAATAATTGATAATATTTGTTTTCAAAAGTGCATTGATTAATTGTCCTGTTTTGTGAATGCAAAAGATTTTCTCATAATTAAAATATTTGACATACTACGCAGAGGTTTCTCAAATTTTAAGTGGGAGGATAAAATGAGCTTGTGTCCAAGCAGCTCTTTTAACTGTGTAAAATTTTAATAGACACACTTGATGTGTGCAAGGAACTCCCCTCTCCCATGTGTTTTCTTTGTAACATCCATAGATTGCTATATGCTCAGGTGATGAAGTCTAGTATCTCCTGATGCAGTAAGCTGGAAAATACTACAATCATTCAGGAACTTGAAGTGTAGACAGGTTAAGATGATTGCCAAAATTATACGCTAAATCTGTAGCAAAGCAAGAGACATACTACTTATTCAGTTTACTTCTAATATCCAGAAATCTTTTCAAATCAGACATCAACATTCTGAAAAATACATGAATGTGAAGTTTAATACTGTTTAAACCTTTTTATTTTCTTGTAAATATCAAAAGCTAAACATTAAAATATATGTATTTCTGAACACTCCATCTGCCTGAAAGCAATAAATTAAATTTCCATACCTGCTCATATACTTGAACCATAGATCCTGCTAGCTGATGTATTTTTGGTAAAGAACCCCAAATGGGGTGATTCTTTAGGTTTTTCTGTAGTACAGGTTCCAAGTAGGCACTATAAATAGTTTGCAGTTGGTCTCTATCTGGATAGCTTCACAAAAAAAAAAATATATATTATGGACTATCATTCTTATCATTCTTAATTTCTCTATTAAAAATATTCAAATTTGTACTAAGTTATACTGACAACTACTGAGAAATTTCAATTAATAAGATTTCTAGCAGCTAAGTAAAATTGTATTATTGCCATTATTGTTTTATTGAGGCCACTCTCAGTTTGTAATCACTTCCAAATGTGCTTTAAGATTTAAAAAAAGAAACAAAACAAACACACAGACAAACAAAACAACCCTACCAACGCCTACAGATTGCTCAATTGGTTTCCAGTGCCAAGAGCTGCCAAACAATACCAAATAGAATAATAGAATGGTTTGGGTTGAAAGGACCCTTACTTAAAGACAATTTAGTTGCAACTCTGCTGCCACAGGCAATAATGCCATCCACCTGGCCTTGAGTACTTCCAGTACTTCCAGGGAGACAACATCCACAATCCCTCTGGACAAGCTGTTCTAGTGCTTCACCATCCTCATAGTATCTAATTGGAACCTATCCTTTTTTAGCTTAAGACCACCACCCGCTTGTCTTGTCACTACATTTCCTTGTTGTCTCAGCCTATCCTCATAAGAGAGGAGCCCCAGCCCTTTGTTCACCTTTTGGGCCCTCCTCTGGACCCAGTTCAATACGTCTCTGCCTCCCATGCTGCAAGCTCCATAGGTAAATGAACTACCCCTAGTGGGGTCTCAAGAGAGTAAAACAGAGTAGGGGTGAGGGCAGAAAGAACGGAAATCACAACCTTTGAAAGGTGAAGATCCCAAAACCATTATAAAAAAGGATGAGAATAGCCACATCTTTTTGAAGAGTAAATTCAGCAAGGGATCTATAAACAAGCAGAATCTGAGCTCTGAATGTCAAATCTCACTTTCACATACTTACTCAACTGCACAAAGACGAACAATAGAAGTAAATCTGGAGGTAAGTTTATGCCTTCCTAATGTTCCTCCAGCTGTCATGGATGCCACAATCTGGATATTTTCTAAACCAACCCACTCCAGATTTTCGTCATAGAACCCTTGGTATGTCAGAACCTTTAATAATGACATAAACATTTTATTAAATGAACATTAACAGTGTATTTCACAAAAAATTATTAGTGACAGATACAGCATTGTTACTATTTCCTTGACTGTCAGTGGTACACTCAGTACTGGTGTCTTTTTCCCTAACAGTCTCAAATGCAAATTCTTAAAAAGCTGTAAAATCCAGTAACGAAAAATCAGTATTTTATGATGAGAGATCAAGGGAAAAGACACTTGGCTAGAATTATCCATAACTAGCTGGTTTCCTAGAGAAAAGTGTCTAGCATTAAATAGGAGGTTAGACATTTCATCAGTGATCTTACTCTAAGCAGATGATCAATGTTAGAAGGCTTTGTGTCTAAAAGCATACTAAAAATAAACAAATCCAAAAAGGAAATAGATGACATATATGGATTACTCCATAGCATCATTCAAAGAAATGTAGAGAAAGAATATCATCAGCAGGAAGAGGTATAAAAATCTAGAGCGAAAATTGTTTTTAAATATTTCATTTTGAATTCCAGTCTACCCTGAGAAGAATACATATATCTACACTGAGAAAAGTATTGTGTCACATCATTAACATACATTGTCAAGTACTGTCTTTATCATTTAAAAACATAAGCTCAATAAAAATGGTATCTTAATTCTAGCTGATAGCTATATATTCTATTCAAGTACAAACAAAAATAATATCAATACAGGCACAGGATACTAACTATGAAAATTATCAATGTAGGTACAGACACTGAACTATTTCCAGGGTATTTAAGTCTCTTCATAAACAGGCATTTACCTGCTGAAGAAAAGCAATGAGTGTGCTTGTTCCCCATTTATCAGGTTTGGGTAGATTTATATCCTTTAAGTACAAAACAAGTCTTTCACAGTCTTTTGGCCTAAATACTCGCCCAGTGTTTGTACTTATTACAATGCAAGTTTGACTTAATTTCTGTATAAGATGTTGAGAAGTAGTTTGTGCACTGCAGTGAATGGCAGCAATCTGAGTGGATCGAAGTTGAGAAAATGCGTAACGAAGCAGCATCCTAAAAAAGCAAAAGTGTACACTTAAGTATAAATAAGATAAAAGCATATTAAATACTGAGTACCCAAAGATATTTTATAGCTTTTTAATTAAAATGCACACACTGCATACTGTAGTAATATGAGGTGTTGCATGAGGTTTGCTGAATTTACTATTTTCCATTCAAGACGTTCAATTGAAGTGTAATGTACAATGTGTAATATACAAAGTATTGAAGATAGGTCTATATTTTATGTAGAACATAAAATAAAGACCTATCTTCAATACCTTGTATATATTGAGCCAACCCTCCTAAATAAGGACCCTAAAATAAGCAACAGGATGATTTTGATTCAGCTGCCTGGACAAAGGTATCCAGGATGAGACCATATTTCAAGCGCCTTTCAGCGGTTGCTTCACTGACAGCACAGGTGCTTCAAACATTCTGTTTCACATCTAAAAGCCTCATACAGATGTCTCAGATGCATAGTGTCAGCTTGAACTTTCCCTGAATTTTCTTACTTGCCGCTGTACGTTTGCTTTGTTAGTAAATACTATATTCTGTAACTAAAAATCAGAAAATCATTAATACAAATCATTATTAACTTCAAGTAGATAGAAGTATGTTTTGCTTAAAATAGCAAATGTGGTTTTTTTACCCTTTTCCACATCCTTCAGGACCCACAAGAAGAAATGGTTCCTTATTGTTAAAGTCTAGCCAGGGTCTAAAGTAATCTAAGCCTCTCTGCATGCCAGGGGTTTGGATGACAGGAAGTGTTTGCAGATTACTGAAGTTATCAGCTGTTAGATTTTCAGGTTTTTTAAGTTGATATAGCATTAACTGTCCACTGTCCATGTCATAATATGTGTCCAGGGGCCTCCTTGGATCTGGTGGAGATTCTTGTGCCCAAGTGAAGATCTTTAAAAAAAAAAACAATTTCTGTTAAATCCATATCCCTAATGGCAAGGCCTACTATTTTAATTATGTATAAAGAATGTTCAGAGTAACTTTGTAAAAAGAAGCAATTCCTCCATTTTATAATTTTGTAGCTTCCTTTGAAACCAAATTTGATCATGTTATACATATGCTTTATGATGAAGTCCTGAATCAAACAGTAATGCATTACTCATCCACATAATATTTTTTTCAGAAATATAAAGAATTAAACTCAAAGAAATCAAAGAATAAGAAAGAAACAACATTTAGTACACCTTTATATAAACTTTTTAAATATTAGACAAAAGGGCAACATAGCTCATTCTTCTTCATCAGTGGCTAATATCCAGAAGTTGAGATTGATCCTTGACCATCTACGCTGAATACGTTATAGCTCCAGCCTGTCTTTTGGAAGGAACTATTTTCTTCTCTTCAACAGAAAACCCAAGGGTGACTATGGAGACAACTCTCTCCAGGGACAGCCTTATACAGGCACTGTGGACAAGTAGGCCACTTAGTTTTCCAGCACACTCCAGTTCTCTTATCTTTGTGTCTTCAAGTATTTACACAAAGATAAAATCACACCCCAGAATATAAAATACATAACTACAAAACAGTGCTATAAGAACACTTTCCTGGTGAGGTTCAACGCCTGTACAGTGCTATTATTCCACATATTTTGAACACAAAAAATAAACGCATTAGAGATGCAGTAAGCACAAAACATTTGCTGTAGAGTTTCACTGCACAGAACAGTATGAACAGAGGCTGTTCTGTATCACTTGGTGCAGTACAAAAGAACTGCTGCCTGGGCTGAATGAACCTAGCAGTGTATCAGGGACACATGAAACATTTATTTCCTTCTGAGCTACTTTAGCTACTTCCCTGTACACAGCACAGACTGCAAATAAATAAGAGCACAGATATTCTACTACTGTGAACCTTCATTGAGAGAAGAGGGAGAAAAATCACCATCTAGATGTACTAAGAAATGTTTTATGAAGGTGATGAAAAAGATTACCTGCTTTGCAAATTCTAGTCGTGAATTCATATTAAGATTGCCACCAAGACCCCGGAACAAGTTAATGATAAACTGTCCACGGTCAGTACAGCCACGAAGATGAGAAAGTCCATTCATCACAGTTCCAACTAAACTTGTTTCTACCACAAAGTCATTCTGTAAATTGCAAGTCAGAGTACATTTAGTCATATGCCTAATAATAAATGTAACGTGTTGCTAGCAGCGTACTCTGGCTCTCCGACTTGATGTGAAATTATCTTAAAACATTGATTTGAAAGTCTTAAACTTGTATTTAATTCCATGTTTAATTATGAATTGATGCAACTTAGCAGTCAGAACTTCAAGTATTCAGAGAATTGGTAGGAAAGCAATGTAAATATATACTAGGAATCTCTCTCAGAAATAGACTATGAAATTTGCTCTTTATCACCAAAGGTGAATGTTCAAGACCAGTATCATGCCTTTCTTTAGCATCCAGATGAAGATACTTCAAAAGTAGAAAAATATCCATGGGTGAAAGAAAAAAGGGGGGAAATAGCATTAAAAACACAAAGTGACCATTGGTGGGGGACTTTCCCAAAGGGGAGGTAATGCAGGTGTTCCAATATTAGTTTATTGGCCACAGCAGTGGAGATCTGTAGTATATATTTCAAAACTTTAAACAGAGCAATCAAGTTTTAGAAACTCACAGTGACTAAAATGGTTCCAGTATTACTCTTATTAAAAAGAACAGTTATCAAAAAAGCATTGTGATTTCTTTTTATTTAAATTAATATGAATATTTTCAGAGTTAAACTAGAAAAATGTATCACCTTAATAGAAGCTGAGAAGTGATCAAGTATTCAGTTACCAACCTGCTTGACAACCCATTTTAAAGCCTTTTCAAAGTAGTCCCCAATCCAGTTTTCAAGGTTGTATCTGCATTCTTCAGGCTGACTTCTTAGCCAAGATTTTATCAGAGAATTAAGATCTGTATCTTCATCACTAAGCCAAAGCAAAAGAAAACAAGATTCAAATTAACAGATTTCCACATATTCACACAGATGAGTTAAAATAGAACAAAATTCTAAGAAATGTCCATTGACTTTTGCTTAAGAATTTTTAATCAATATTTTGGCTTTACTGGTCATACACAAAATAATGCAGTATGTATCTGAAAAAGTAGAAAATACATTAGCCAAAAGGTTATAGCAAGACAGCTTTGAAGACACATAAAACTTAAGGTAGATTCTCTCAGTTATTTGCTTTTTAAGTGTGCTCAACTAATTCAACTACTCTGCACAGTTTAGACCACCTTTCTAGAAAATTTAGGAAGATTTGCTTCGTTTAAGAAATGATAATATTCTTTGACTTACCTCAGAAAGATCATGCCCATTCGAGATATTGTAGCAGGAGATGCGCAGCTAAGGTCATGAGTTTCAAAAATAAAATTGACATTTGAGCCAAATTGAATTCTTTCTCCACTAGGCATAGTCAACAATCTGTTGTCATCCAAAACAGAATTCAAGGATTCAATCCATTCAGGATCAATATCACCATCACAAATTATCCAAGAAGTAGTATCTATTTTCCAGACACAATTATAAATGTAAAATTATAAATTATAAAATATGAAACCCAAGAAAAACACTTAAAGGATATAACTCCTGAACTAATCAAACACTATTTCTTACTCTTCCTTCATTATAACTTTAACATAAGCTCTTTAGGGACATTCTTCATGTTTTATCTTCTGATATCTGCTTTTGTTTTCTGAAGTACAGAAAAGCTGGAAAGTGCCAATCGGTGTTCTTCAATATGACTGGCACCAGAAGTTTTATTTACTTTATGCTAACCACAAACAAATAACAACATATTGTAAAAATTTAAACTGAAAATAAACAATTTCAGTAAATTAAACAAAACAGTACAACCACTCTCTCCTAAACGTACCTTGGGGTTCTCGTACCACTTGCCGAGCACTATTTGTAAGCACACCATCAGACCATTCTCTGGTATCCATGTCAATATGGCCAAGCAACTGATGACGAGGCATTGCTTTGGGATTCATAGTGTACTGTTTCACTACTTTGCCAGTTTTACCAAGTGCGGCCTTTAACATCTGCCAAAGTGTTGACTTCCCTGCACCACTTGGACCTACAATAACTACACCCATTCTTTGACGTAGTTGTTCATACAATTCCAAAGCTTTCTTGACCTACATAATAAAAAGAAACAAAGGATAGTAAAAGTTATGGAGCTAAATCAATTATGTTCTCTTTTTTCATGCTTTTCCAATTTAGTTTGCATGCAGTATTCTTGTTTCTATAATTATGAAATAACAGGTACTTAGAAGATCAGTTAAAATTCAGATATGAAAGAATAGCAAGAAACTTATTTTGCATATTAGGAACATTTCATTGAATTACTAAACCAAAGAAGTCGGTGATCTCTGAACATTGATTTTTCCTGTAAAATTAATGTTTAGTCAAAAACCTTTGCTCAAAAAAATATATGAATATGCCTGAGACACAGAATAGCTTGATAAAAATAAATGTTTACATAGTAATTCTTTCACTGTTCAAAACATTCAGAGGAATTTGTACCCAGCTTGAAAAAAATTGTGTATCACATGCTCACATCTTAAGCCTTCTTGCACTGTTTTTCATTCTATTACACGATCACCGTCCCATGCTTCTGCCATACACATCTGTTTTTAAAAGAACAATCATATCCTAACATTTAGGTTTTTTTTTTTCCACTTTTTTACAAAATATTTCACTCAAAAGTAGAAGGAAATGAGTCGAAAGTACTATCAAGTAGTCCTAATTAAGAACAATTCATTTTGTTTTGCTATTCTAGTCAGTGTTTACCTGAGTGTTTATAATTTCCAAGCGTGCCTCTTCGAAGGCTTCCTGTAAAGCTGTGGTTAACTTGGCATACTCCACATCTTTGAAGTCAGTGCCAGGGAAGACATCTTTAACCAGTGCATCAAATCGCGCACAGTCTGCAAATGTAAGCTTTGACATGGTATTAAGCCGCAAAGCTTGAACCACCAAGTGACTTTCATTAACTGGAAGTAAAAACAAAGAAGCCAGATTAATTTGTATTCTGGTTTTGGTTGTTTTTTGTTTTGTATCATTTTTTGGTTTATTTGTTTTTAGCTCAGAATGTATCAGTGCTTGAATCTATATTGTAAGACATTGGAAGTGGAATTATAAGGGAGACTACAATCCAGTCTTTTTAACACTCCACCTGGAAGTTAGACAAGTGACTAAATATCATACATACTGACAGGTGAATTCTATTACAGACAGTTATGACACATACAGATAGTTGAGCTGGACACAGTAAATACTAGCATAATGATTAAAGCAAGACTAAAAGTAGCAGCCTAATAATCTTCTTTATAAAGTGCTTGCGTAAGAAATGAAGGAACTGAGTCTTTTCCTGACAGAGGCAGTTAGAAGTCTAACCTCTTACTCATGTCCTAATTAACTACAAATACTGCAGAAGAGGAACACCCGCCATAGCTCCTCTTGAATCTGAAGTACCATAGCAATGTAAGTGCTTTGGGACTAGAAGAAAGACAGACACAAGAAAGTTTTATGCTGCCATAAAAAAATAAAAATACTCCTAATGGGAAAGGCACAGGGTTCTTCTGATCCCTATTTTTTTCTTTTTTAATCAAATCATTTTCTTATGTAAAACATGAAATTTTTCAGAGTGGGATTAAGAACCACTGGTGAAAATCACTGTTTCATTACAAATGCACGATTGCCCCAAATCAGAACGCACTATAGCCTGAATTCAACCCAAAGGACTCTGCATCTTTTTCCCCAGATGTTTTACAGCCTGAGAATTAGTATATCCTTCCAGGATTTGCAAAATGCTCAAGCTTCTTCATCATGAGCAGTGTTTTAAATATAAATTGGCCTATAGGTCAATTTTCTAAATAACATGATATATCATAGAGAAAACATTTACATTAAGGAACTTGTTTCAGAAAGCAAAGCAAGTACTACAAAATTTCAGCAACATTTAAGAGCATGCCAAGATTTTGAAAAGTCAGTGTGAACAATAAATGAAAATATAAAGAAACAAGAAATTGCATCCGATAGAAATATCTTATTTATCTCAAAGTAAGGGATACACACATGCACATACCCCAAAAAAAATCTGGGTCAAAATCATAAATTTGATCCATCTATCACAAGGATTACTGGAAGTTATAATTTAAACAAGACGGATGAAATTTCAGGAAGTTTCACGTATCTAAACAAGAAGCCAAAAAAAGTCATAGAAAGGAACACTGATAGGATCACATTGTAAAACACATTGTTGGTAAAGCTTTAATGGATCCAAACATTACAAACTGTTTACCATTGTCAAAATATTTGCAGTGCCCAGATTTGTAAACCAAAGCTGTCTCTAACAACTAACTGTATCATCTGGATTGACATCTGCTGTTCAGGACATCAACTACTGCTTCTTGTTCACTAAAGACGTAAATGCTCATCTACCCTAGTCTTAATTCCCATGCATTTAACATCTAAACTATAAGAAAACATTAAAAATAATCTAAAAAAATACATAGTGCTCCACTCTAGCATAATACTGTCTGTCCTTTGTATCTCTTTGTATGTTTACCTCCGCCTACCAATCTGTGTTTAACATGGTCCTTATCTTTTATCATGTGACTGTCCTGGTTTCAGCCGGGACGGAGTTAATATAGATAGATCAACACATAGATTAATAGGCAACATATCATTATCATTACTATTATTTCCCTCTTCCTTTTCTACGTTACTAAATATTTTTTATCTCAACCCATGAGTTCTATGGTGTTTTTTTATTCCCCAGTTCGGTCTCTCATCCCACTGTGAGGGCAGGAAATGAGTGAACAGTTGTGTGATACTTAGCTGCCTGCTGGGTTAACCCACAGCAGTGACAGTTTTAGCCAACCTCAAGTGAATCAAAATGATCTGATGATTGCTGAATAATGACAGCATCAGAAGATCTACACTCCAGGCCTTAGCAAAGTGAAAACAATAGTCTTTGAGAATCATTTAGAAACATAAAGAAATTCCTCTACCTACCTATATTTTTATCACATAAAAACTCGGTCCAGAATATGACATCAGTCTCTTGTGACTTACAAAGAGCTATTCTTGGATAAATTTTTCTTTGTTAAGTAGTCTCTAATCTAAAATATGGCTTCTCAAACTCTGTTGAAGAAGACAGAGAATGATATCTGTACAGTACTCTAAGCAATCAAAAGTTTGACACGATCAATCTTACTTTCTTGCTTTTCTGCACTTCTCTTCAGCTGACGAAGAAGACTGCCACAGCCTCTCAGAACAGTCTTTAGTGCTCGTAAACCCCAATCATAGTGCTGCTGTGGTGTTAAAAGCTCCCTAAATGAAAAAAAAAAAAAAAAAAAAAAAAAAAAACACCTGTTGAACTGTTCAACTGCACTGAAATAAATTTTAGGCAACATTGACAGGTTTTCTACTTTTTTTTTTTTTTTTTTCCCAGATCACAGTATGGTTTGGGGAAAAACAAAAGCAGAAGAGTTTCTTGTTGTAGCATACATAATGCATTTCAGAGGTATAAGCAGTGATACTCTAAAATTTTCAGAGAAAGTATATTCAACAGCTAATATCGATATCATCATCCCTAGTGAAATTAACTAAAACCTCTGACAGTTTATGATTGCGTTTATTTATCTGACATATCCATAATCAAATTCCATTCCCATTTAAACTACTTTGGGAGGTAAAATATGTTTAATCACACAGTCATATGCTTACATTCATATTTAATGAGGCTAACAGGGGTGCAGTACTTTGCCAACTTGAGATTCTATCTGCATTCCACCTATTTTCATACCTGAAGCTCCCAAAATATTGCATCATTTAATTTTTAACGTATTTTAAATTAGTCGTTTTTTTGTTGTTTTTTTTTTTTTAACTGAAAGTAGAACTTCAGACAATTGCAAATCTACTGTTTTATGGCTAGTTTGGTTTCCAACACATAGCTCTGTACAGCTTTCAATTCATACAATATTTCAGAAAATTAACGAAAAGTACATGGCAAATACTACATAGAGAAAAAACATGAGATAACTACAAGGATCAATGTTACCATCCACAAAACAGAAACATGCTACGAATTCTATTTTTAAATATGCTTACCTTGCTAGATTGAAAATAGCCACTAATTTCCTACCAAGTGTTTTAGCATACTTAAAGCCTTCTGAATACAAAATCACTTCTGCAATAAGTTCATTGTCTGGATGAGTCATAGCAACTGGCCTAAAAAGTTGTTTGAGGTTATCAGGCAGTTTTTGTCTTCCTCCATAATCTTTTCCAGCAGGATTCATAGTGATAAAAATTCCAGAATTATGATCCATTTCAATCTGGAATTAGAAACGCAAGGGTAACAGTAAATTGTCTCATATTTGAAAATATTGGGAAGTGTACTGTGTTTAGTTACAGTAGCCATTCTTTAAATTGATAGAGATCCAGTTCCTTCAGCACTATTTGTATAAGAAAACCTTAAGTCTGTTTTGTCATACCTTTTTGCCAAGCAGTTCACATGAAGAACTATGTGTCTTCAAAGCATGTTGAATAGTCTGAATCTGCATGGACACTGCAGACAATACAGCTTCCTCAAGTCTATTAAATTCATCAAAACAGCCCCAGGCTCCACACTTCACTAAGCCCACAAATATGCGTCCCATCGACTTCACATCAATGCCCTTAAAATTAAAAAAAAATAAAAACAACAAGGAAGTAATAGAAAACTATTAGTAATAGAAAACTACCTATTACAAAAATACATTACTTCAAATAACCACGAATGTCTAAGAAACTATCAAATGGAACCTGACGAATTACTAAGACTATTTTTAGAATGTAATACTTCTCTATGAAGTACGTGAACAGATATTCTTGAATTTTTTAAGATAAATTAAGAGGAACCATGCACACCTCATCACAATTAAAGACTAATACTTGTCTTCCAAGAAGTCCACCCAAGGCCTTTACTGATTCAGTCTTGCCAGTGCCAGCTGGACCATAGGGATTTCCTCCAAGGCCCATCTTCATAGCCTGAGTAAGAGTTAGGTAACACTTATCTGTCAAAGGTGTATAAACAAGTTTAGGGGAATTACCCTGCAGAAACAAAATAAATTATATGGTTTAGTACACAAAAATTAGTTAGGATATAATTTCATTACTTGCATTCAGAAATTAATAAATTTAAAAAGATAAAGCAGTAACTAAGATTTTTATCTCCTTATGTATATGAATTTGTTCAAAATAATTAAATCTCCCTAATTTTTTTTTTAGACTTACAAAAAAAAACCAAAAAAAAAACTTTAAAGGAAATGAAAACAGCACTGAAATCAGATCAATCTGTATTCATATTAGAAACTACTATGTAACCATATTGTAGCTGCTTTCCATACAACCATTATATTTACATTATCAAAAATCAAGAACTAAAAATAAGTACCCTACTTTCTAATATTTTCTATGAAATAGAACAAAAAGGACACAACAAATTTGGAAAACAAGAGCAGTGGTTGGAAGGCAACTAGCAACATGTGAAGAATGAAAAAGTGTTTGATACATATTTAAAAGCCACCAAGGAGAAATTAAAAATACCATACCTGATATTCGTAAGTGTACTGAAGTTCAGCATCTACCATCTGAACATAACATTTTTGGTCTTTCATATAAAATCTCAACTGTTTCTTCCAAGCCCAGTCTTCAGCACTGTGAATCTGAGCTTGATTTAGCTGCTTCACCAAATCAATGTTATGAATAATATCAAGAATCAAAGCTTTAAGCTTGAGCTCAAGAATTCCTGATTCTGCATACAATAAAAAAAAATTTTTTTAAATCACAATGTTAGCAATTCTGACATTCACTGGGTTGCTTTCTATTATCATTTGATTTTACTGAGATCTTGTTTCAGTTATATATATTTACTAATCAGCATAAAAATGAGATCATGACAGAGGAAGCAAGTCATCATGTAATTTCAGCCATTGGAAAGATGGGTGACTAGCCTAATACATGTGATGTTATCTGCCCCTACTTTCAAGAGAGATAGAGGTTTCTCCAGAAAGAAATTATTCTAAACGTGTTTACAGCCATTATTCCAAATATGTTTACAGCTATATTCACTTGATAAGTGAATAAGTGAGGCACAAATTCTTAACTGATGTGATGAGGGTCTGAAATCATACTGTATATGTTCTGGAAATTTTAACTAAGAATAAAGGGAGAAAGAAAAGGGGAGGATTTCTCTCTATATATAGTTATATAGTCCTTTTATATAAAACTATGCGGTGATACATACATATTCATTTATTTTGTAGATATATGAATTACGTACATTTCCAAATATATAATCTCTCCAAGACAGTTTTTTAAATCTAAATAAAAGTCCAGTTATGAAAAAGCATGACATACACTAATGTTGATAATAGTAGGTAGCTAATTTGTAATTTCCTACTTAAACAAAGAGAATGTTAAATACTATGTAGTTACAAAATCATTCTGAGGTCTTACATATTAGAGCTCATTTTAGTACCTGTACTGCCAGCATCTTCCATACTAGTATCAATGCTAGTGTAACGTTCCAGTTTAGCCATCAGTTCTAATTCTAACTGTTGCAGGTTATGGTTTTTGATAGCATTTTCAACATCATCAGTGAACTGAATCTGTTCTGCCAAGGAAAGAATCTTAAAAAAAAAAAAAAAAAAAAAAAGAAGTTCAAATTATGTTTTAAAAATACAGAAGATAAAGGAAAAGAATCATTTACAATTGGTCATTAAGAAAATGCTATCAATGTTTAAATTATTTTATTGTGAATGTAAATGACATCAAATATTTGCTAAAAATGCACTTAAAAACAAATACAGCCACCTTTTAAAAACTGATGACATTTAGCAAAAACTTGTCATGCAATCCAGCACAGCAAATACATTAGCTGTTCTACAACATGTGGTACCAAAACTGTTAGAAGTATCTTTTCTTATTAAGAGATGTGTAATACAGAAACATTTTAGGCACACTGAGTCTGCAGCCAAGGAGCACCGACCACATCTTCAACTTTTTCTGCTACTGACCTGCTAACATAGCATTTTGTATTCGCATTTCTATATACCCCTTATGTTTTAAGTAATTTAAGTTCACTGCAAAAGTACTGTTAGAGCTATGAAGATTCAGTCAAATTTGGAATCAGAAAGAACTGGATCAAAAAATTCTGCCAACTACACCAACCTGAAGATTTTTTAAGTTTAACCATGCCATTTACATCATTTGTGCTACTGCTTCAAATTGCAAAAAACAATTTTATCTTTATTACTATTTCTGTTCACTATTTCTGTTTACAGGGGAAATTTATAGATTAATCACATTCAAAGTGTCTTTTTTTTTTTTTAATGTAACAAAGTTTTAGCAGCCTAACATCTGTTATTGTCTACCAACTAAGATCAAGATTTGCATCAATACATTTTACGTGAGATGAGGCAGCATGTAAAATACCTCAGTACCTTTAATGTTTACATAAGAATTACAAAAAAAAAACATTTTAAAGAATTTCTCTATACCATATAAAGAGGATTTTTATGGGATGTGTCTGGAGCTTTCCTGCAAGTTCATACGTATACTTTGTGAGCCTTTAAAAAAAACTCATTTGGTGTATTTAAAACTACACAGCGGTGCTACTGAATCATTTACGACCTGGGAAGGAAATAGCGTTGGATCAATGGAACTTTCTGATTTTTTTCCAGCATTGACACAATCAATTAACATCTTCGTCAGAGTCTCCTTCATCTCCGAAGCCAAACTGTTCAGCCACACCTGCCAAAAAGATGAAACAGTTTTAGGTACATTTTCTCAAAACTTTTTGGAAATATATAGAGATATGATTTTTTTTATTATTATTTTTTTTTTACCTCTACATCATTGGACAGAAGAACTTTATTTCTAAGTGGCACAGTTTCTCCTTCTACTGACTTCATGGCAACTATGTGTTTAAATTCTTCATCAAAGCTCACACTATGAATGCCTATTAATCAGAAAATAGCAATGAAATCAGACACTGTTAGTCTTAAACATTAATTCCCCCATGTCTAGTAGCAGAAAGGGAGGAAAAAAAAAATCTGCAACAGACAATATAGCTTTAAATATACTTATTTCTGAATAAATGTACTTCCCAAATGAAAACTAAAGCATTACCTGCAAAAAGTTTCTTAAGATGAGTCTGGATAACCAAAGGATTTGTGGATTGTCCTAAAATTTCTAATAAGTCATCATCTCCAATGAAATAGAATCTTGGAAATGCTGAGCGCTTTTCCTGTAAAAAAAAGATTTTTTTTTTTATTATTTAATTCAAACTTACTGACTTTCTTTATAGAAAACTATATTAAGTTCAGTTGTACCTCCAAAAACTCATTCAAAGATCTCTGACATCTCTGAAGCTGATCAAGTATGGCAATTAAGGTATTTCTTGTTCCCGCCCGGGCATTCAGTGAAGTTATTCTATTATCCCTTTTGATATCCAACAAAACAGATCTTGATAGAAAGGAAAAAAAAAAAAAAAAAAAAAAAAAAAGGAATAATTCATAAAATTACCATTACAGTTTTAATCTGAATATTATATTGTTAGCCGTTTAATTAAAAATTAAAGCACACCTGAGTTGTATAAGTATCTGATTTACAACTCAGTTTTAAAAATCTATGATGAAAGGTTTCAGAATTTACATCAATGTATCTCCAGCATAATTTAATAACTTCTTTGGAACAGTTGTTCCTCATATTTCCTTATATTAATGCTATTAATAACATTGTAGCACTAACCTAAAATCTTCATCAACTCTGGTAAAACGTGCATGATCTTTGGGAAGAGCTCCACGGCCAAATATGGGTTCTAAATAGACCCATTTCCTCTGTATTAGGTTTAAATTTTGCAAAAACTCATCCAACTCAGCAAGTTTTTTTTCCCAAATGGACACTTTATCTTCAAAACCTTTGTAATATGGAGAGTCTCTGAGGGACTGTAGAAGACAGCGGTGATCTCCAACTTGGTTGACAATGTCTTTCCAGTCTTTAATAAGCATGACAGTCTTGCCTTGGCTATCTTCATATTCTGTTAATGTAAAGACAGCCCCAACTCCCCAGAGTTCAAGTTCACGTAATGCTTCTCTGATTGTAACCTCACCTTGAGCCCGACAATTCAAATCCTATTTAAAAGCAGAAATAAATTTCATTTAAAACTCAAGGCCTTGTGGTAATACTTTTCCTTCAAGAATCAAAGACAAATTATATTTCTATATTAAGATAAAAATATTAATATGCATGCAGAGCAAAATATTCTATGGGAAGACATTGTTGCATTTACAAACGAACACTAGATAAATAAATAACAGAATAAAAATACAATAAATGTACATGTCATTATTCATACCTTAAGTTCTGTGGCTTTTTCTATAATGGCATCAGTCACTTTAAGCAGATCTCCAAATAGCAAACCTTGAAGAGTAGTGCCTCGGGGAAGACCCAAAAGACGAAAGAGATCGAGCCAGTGGTCTGGAGAAAGATGTTCTCCTCTAACATATTTTAGGAGTGGAATTATCATCTATGGGAAAAAAATTATATGAATCTACCTAATATTTCTGCAAATTGTATCTGTTTGTTTATAGAAAAGCTGCTAAAAAATTAATATTCTTAAAATAAAGTAGTTTCTTTTTTAGAATCCTGGATTTAATGTTTAAGAACTTTCTGAGGAAAACTCACTGTGAAGTATGTTTAAGTAAATTGTAATGCTCTCCTCGTTCACTATAAGGCACTAAAAGATTCTTGTAAATAAATTAAATGTTCAAAACAGCACCAGAAGATACTTTCTGAAATTCTAACTGATTTTTTTTTTGTGAGAACTGAACAATGAGTAACATAGTAAATAATGCTATTGGATTTTTTTATTTTAAACACCTTGCTATAAGTAGCAACTTACTTTGTATTTGTCCACTTCTTTTTGCAACTTTACTGTCATTACAGTGTGTCCTTCCATTTTCCTAATTTTATCATGCCAGTTAAACAAAAATTCTTCAAATAGGTATGTTTTACTCCTGTATGAAAATCAAATATAGAAAAGGTCATAATAACACAGAACTATAACCATGCATACATGTCCATGAAAAATAAGGCAAGAAAATCATACCTAAAAGTAATCCAGTCTTCTTTGGCTTTCTCCTGAAAACCTTGATAAAACTCTTCATACAATGCCCAGACTTCTGCACAACACTTAATATCCTGAGATATAACTTTTGACAGTGAGAAGTCAGGCTCTTCCAATTTAAAATGATGGCATTCTTCACTGAATAAAAAAAATAACTGCATTATACACTACGTTATTCAACTACACATTAATGATTTAAGAGAAGCACTCACATTAAAATAGACCTCCTTTGATTAAGAAAAGCCACTGGCTTCACTGAAGAGCATTTTGCCAACTGCAATTCCATTACTGTCTCCTTCCCAAGCAGAAATAATAAAGGAATAAAAGGAGTAACTGTATTTGCCATAAACTTTCATTTCTTTTCTGGTTTTTTTTACAAAGTGAATTTTGAACTTGGTATTACCCAAAATAAGGTGTGAAATAAAGTTCAAATTGATTTGTTTCTTCATTACAGGTAGAAAATCATGCTGGTTTTATTTACTACCATAATTACATGCCAATCCAAGAACTGAAATAAAAAATTTTGTCTGCTCAGGATATGCAGTAATGAGTTTACCTAAAGTAGGTATTTAGAGGAAAAAATTATTTCCTTCAAAACAACAGTCTAACAGATAGGACACTTACTCAAGAAATGAGAGAGGTGAACCCTAACCCACTTAAGTTACCAGCTGACTGAACCAATAAGTCCCCTTCCTTGAACCAGTATGCCAAACTTCTTTTTAGTGAGAAGCTCAGAAGTCAGAATATCTGTCCTCTTGCTCTTTTCCTCAGAGGCCTAGTCCTTGACCTTTTCATTTCAAAAAAACTTCATCACAAGAAAGTCACATAATGTAAAATGAACAAAAATAACCTTGAAAAATAATGAATGAAAATCATTTAATACGAAGAAAACTGAATTACCAATATTATCCGTGAGATAAAATTTAGTATTTTCTAAGATACTGTAAAATATCCATACATTAATGACTACAATATAAAGGGAAATAAACATACATGAGTTTTTCCTTCATGGTTTCAAGTTCATCAAATTCTTCTTTTTTTTCCTTTATGATCTGAGCACTTTTCTCAAGCACTTCTTGATCACCTGTTTCAATTACATCATCACTTGGCTTCAGCTGATCCCAACGAGCTTTAAATTTTTCCAGGTCTTGAAGATACATATTAATACGTGACATCACATTTCCCTTCATCACTTCAATCTGTAAAGTAAGAGTTAAAAATGAGATTCCTTTAATGGATCACAACTACAACTAGTATCCAACAAAACTGAAGTAACCGCATTGTTCCAACGTCATATGTAAGACCCTAAGAAATTGTTCATCTTTAATCTTCTGGTTTCATTTCAAAACAATGGGCACTAACTTCACGCTGGTAGGTAAGATCTGTTTTTTGGCCTATGCTACCCACTTAGCCTGCACACAGAAGAACTGCTATTTGTATGACACATTAGTATCTTCAGTAATAATGAAAATGAGTTCAGCGATGTCTCAGTGGCCTGGCAATTAGAGGACTGCACATGGTTTAGCCAAGTTGTGAAAAAAAAAAAAAAACAAGAAACAAAAAGACAAAAAAAAAACACCCTAGCATCAGTGCTAAGGACACAATAAAATAAACAATATCCTTTAACTGTTCTGTTTTCTTCAGGGAACTACTGATTTATATTAAGCCATCTCTGTCTTTAGGTAGGTTTCTGAGACAGAAGAACAACATAACATTAATTTCAGAATCAATTCTACAGATACCTCACCTAGCTACTGGTTAAATAGCAGTATCTCCTTACATACAAAGTTTGTCACCAAAGTCATCAAAGTTTGAGTTAATACTGAACAAGGAAAATGTATGGATTTTATATAATTCATGGAAAATAATTTCTCCAGACTTTAGTGCTTTAGGAGCTGCTGGAGTGGGTCCAGAAGAGAGCCACAAAGATGATCAGAAGGCTGGAGCACCTCTCCTACAGAGAAAAGTTGACTGAAGAAGGCTCCGTGAAGACCTCATTGTAGCCTTCCAGCACTTAAAGGGAGCTTATAAGCAGAAAGGAGACCTACTTTTTACACAGGCAGATAGTAACAGGTCAAGGGGGAATGTTTTTAAAATAAAAGAGAGGAGATTTAGATTTTATAGTTGGAGGAAACTTGTTAGAGACTTGTGAGGCACTGGAATGGGCTGCCCAAAAATGCCATCGATGCCCCACCCCTGGAGGCGTTGCTATGGCAGAGGGGGTTGGACTACATGATTTTGAGAGGTCCTTCTCAACCTCTGTGGTTCTGGAATTCCGTGAAAGGACCCTGGGCAGCCTGATCCAGTGGGTATAAACACTGGTCATGGCAGAAGGGTTGGAATTAGATGATCTCGTCCAACCTAAGCTATTCTATGATTCCATGATTAAACATTGTTACCTGCTCTATTATCATAAGCTGATGGCTTTCCATCATTAGTTCAAATTTATCCCACGTAGCTCTCAGGTTACTGATTGTGTCCACACCAGCACCAGCCACAGTTCGCAAAAGTTTGTTTTTATCCTCAGCTTCTTGAAACAGGAGAAAAATCTAAATTCAAGCAGATTAAAAATACAGGTGTGTATGTAAAAATTCAGTGAATCCTGCTTACCCAAACAATGAATAAATATATAAGAATCACCACTGGTGTATCCATAGATTATACGTTTACATGCATTTGCATTTTTAATACTGTTTATATAGAAAAGAAAAATAGCATCTGAGATATTTAGAAAAATTCTAAATCTTGATCCTGAAATGAAATATACAGGAGTTAATGCTTATTGTGAAACAGATAGATGCATCTTCACTTATTGCAGGTACCCAATCAACCAGATTCCAAAATAGTATCAAAGCAACAGAATATAGGTATATATGTACCTAAATATGTCATGGGCCTGGCTGGGAAGGAGTTAATTTTCTCCACAGCAGATGTTTTATGTTTATGTTATGTTACCAAAACAATGCAGACAACACATTGATGTTTCAGTTAGTGCAGAACAGTGTTTGCTCAGTATCAAGATATTGCCAATTGCCTTCCTGTTTAAAATCCTGGGAGCGTCAAAGCAGCTCAGGGGAGACACAACCAGGCAGATGACTCAAACTAACCATGTAATATTCCATACCATGTAACATCCTGTACAGCAACAAAACAGGGCAGATGGAGGTTTTGGGAGGTTAGCAATCTTTTGCTGGGAAACTGTCTGGGCACTGCTCTACCCAAGTGAGGTGCTAAGTGATTGCCTTTGCACCACTTGTTTTTTCCCTTACTATAGGAAAAATAAAATAAAATAAAATAAAATAAAATAAAATAAATAAATAAATAAATAGGGTTTTTTTCCACGTTAAGAACCAGCCAAATTTTTATTAAAGAAAATAAACTTTTAAAAGTCATTAAAAATAGAAATCAATGCAGAGAATTTGACACACTTTCCAAAATGGTCTGTTACCTATGCTTTCCTTCAAACCTTAAGTGATGAGAACATG
Organism: Perdix hodgsoniae; assembly: GCA_035772895.1. Lineage (NCBI taxonomy): Eukaryota > Metazoa > Chordata > Aves > Galliformes > Phasianidae > Perdix > Perdix hodgsoniae. The sequence goes on from JAPSGF010000008.1 coordinate 17,838,821, forward strand.
CCTTAATACTAAGGAGAAATACTGTTTTGTGCAAGAAGGATTATCAGAGTGATGGTAAGCTGAAATGAAAAATTGGAGTAAATCAAAACTGTTCAATATAGAAGAGAGATGGCTGATACAGAACATAATGAGTATTATCATTGTGTGTCATGGAAAGTATGCACATGAATGGATTGCTCTACAACTCTTCCGAAATAAGACATAACTGGTCTGAAGTTAACAGACAAGAGGTGCAAAAAATAATAAAAAGAACTGTCCTACTTGTAATGAGTGACCAACCTATACTTTATCAGAAGATAATATGAATGTCAGAGGTATATTTGCTCTAAGAGATGATTAGCTAAGGCTGTAGAAGAGAAAACCAGTGCTAGTATACAGAGAGGAACTACATAAAGCTCAACCCAAGCCATTCTATCACTCTGTAAACAATGGTTAGAGGTGTGGGAAAACATCAAATATGATATCGTGATTTTATATTCGCTCCCTATGCAGCCACTTTATCCCACTGCTGGAGAGAAAATACTTTGTTACATGGACCTCTGCCCTGACTCTATAATGCCACTGCATATACCAAATTACTTACATTAAATGTAAGTTTTGATACTAGAACACAGTTATATGTTTTTTTTTATAGTTTTTGTCTTGGATATGATAAAATTGTATCTTACCTCTCCTTTTTGTTCATGTAGATTTAAATATTTTAAATTGTCTTCTGATATTTCTTCTACAGTTTGTGGTCTAACAACTAACGTTTCCATGGCATCATTAAGAAATGAAGAAACATCAGAAAGGTGAGCTACATAAAGAAATGCAGAAAACAGCTGTTACGGAAAACTAGTAATAAATAACAAAGTCAGACAAGTGTGCTGTGTGACAACACCAGCATTAAGACATAGCTTTGTATACAAGTTATTTACTTAAAACTGGCAGACCCCAATATTAAATGCCTCTTCAACAAAGGCTGGATGCTCATGCTTACATATAGATTTTTAAATTTAATACACTACTTGCAGTGTATTGCTTAAAATGTAAGTATCAGTCCCTTCTGAGAATTAAACATACAGACCTAGTGCATTTATTCATACATTTTCAAAATCTGTATGTCTTTTTACGGTAATAGGAGAAAACCAGATGTTAAATTTTTTGGAGAGGGTGTGGGGGTTTTGTTTTATTTTGTTTTAAAATAAACTAACTCAATAAAGCCACCTCCTTGCAGAGTGAAAATATTCAAGAAAAGCAAAGCTATGCTATAAAGCACAACAGTTATGCTATGCTATATATGTATGTCTATTTTTTAATGCATTTTCTTCACAACTTCAGGAAACAATGCATCTTCTGGAAAGCAATTCAGCTTTCAGGCTAGGGGAGTAATTCACCCTCTGAGTGATCCTTGTTCTGAGTTTCTTGTAACAGAATACACCTAGACATTTGAAACAGATGTTGCCAAAACAAGTGAATGGAAAAGATGCACATGGAGATCAAGAGGTCATAGCTTAGGCCTGTAGTGGAAATCAAGTAACAAATTACTTTTGCTTTGCTGTGATTTCTGCAATTTACTATGTCTAAACGTAAAATATTTGTTAAATAGAAGAAATACTCAAGAAATACAGTAACATTAGTGCAAACAAGTGCAACAGAAATAAAAAAAAACTACTATTCATTGAAGTTATTTACCTTGTATAGATTTTCTCAAAGAAACGACAAGAACATCATACAACTTTTGGATAAAATCATCAACTGCACTTTTCACAGGGTTGCAGTTAACAGTTATGCAATCTATCTTGATGGTGCTTCAAGAAAAATATCAAAAATAGCAAGTATTCAGTAGTGCATACAAGTCCCAGTATAGTTCTATCATGTAGGCATATCTGTAGTTTAACCTGATTTTGTAGCCTAATAAGTATTTTGTAGCCTAGTAAGAAAAAAATCTCTCATCATTCTACAAATACAAATTTTACCTTTTTGGACAAATAACTGTGCTACACTTAGTACTGAAAGATATAACAAATGTCAGGCATACATACTCAACATTATGGTGACAAAGGTCTAACACTCTGATCTTTCTAATAATGAGTAAATCACTGGATTTTATACACATAATGACACAGAATTCAAAATGAATATTTTAATACTCAAGAAGAAAAATATTATTTGTGCAACAAAAATATTATTTCTGCAATAATGTCCTTAGGTCTCTAACTTCCATGAGAATTTATTAACCCAAGTCTTCAAAGTGCAAAGAATATAAGAAAAGTCACAGTGAGTCATATAAAAGCCCCGTTACCTATTTCTGACAGTGACTTTAAGGAGATGCCTAAAGAACACCATGAAAAGGGCTACCCTGTTTTAAAATCTCCCTGTGTATCCTGCCTCAAAATCAATTATTTTCAACTTGTGACACTGTGTATCCACATGTGCTTTCTGGCTTCAAGATCCATCAGCTGATTTCTCTTCTGCTCTCTCAATCTATCCTTGATGGAAATCTCTACTACTGAAAGTATCATTTAGCCAGCAAGTTCCACCAGTCCATTCTCCGTCATGAAATGTGACCTCTTTCTATTTGCTCTGAAGTGGTTCCAGTTAGTAGCTCTATCCACGCAATACACAGAATCCTACACGAATGCCTTTAAGAATAAAAGCCTAAACTACTATATCTTAAGGTACAAATTTAAGAATATAATCAAGTGCTTAAATACATGAATTATTTAACCTATAAATATTTTTAAACCTATTTCCAATGGCCATATATAATCCAGGTGTACATGACTTAGCTAAAATAATTGTTAAAACACAGCAGTGTCTTTTACTATCTCAGAATCAACCCTGAATTTTGAGGAAGGCTCCCATCATATGAAAAGAAGTCATTAAAAGCATTTGTAGAGGGTTCCATGGAGAAAAGGGAGTAAGTGTCTAAAAATAAAACTAAAAAACAAAATCTAAATCTGTTAAAAGTATGGTAGTATTTAAAAAACACTTGAAATTGTATTTACAACTCCATATGAAAAATAGTTCTTTTTTACTATTGCCTTTAAAGGACCTGAAGGAATTCATTATTCAAACAAAGCAACAGAGTAGCACTATACCTGGGAAGGCGTTCTGCTTCTTTGCCTCTCACTTTTAACGCTTTGAAGTTTTTTTCCCAGTCCTGTTTGCTAGAAAGGTGCGTCTTTGCCAGGGTTTCCATATCTACTTGGCCAATTAAAATCCATTCCTTTTCAACAAAGTTTTTTTTTTTAATTTCATGGAAAACAAATATTTAGTAGAATAAGAAAATTCTGTTTCTCAAAAATATTACAATATTTCAGTAACACTTTAAAGCTACATTTTCTTTAACTTCTAGGTTCCTTCAATTACATACTGATTCTCTTTGTGCAAAAATCAGGAGGTACAGAATGGTTTGACATATCCATGCTTTTAAGGAATACATAAATACAGAATGGCTTGTGTTGGCAGCGGAACTTTAGAGAATATGCAGTTCCAGCCCCCCCTAACACAGGCAGGCTAACCACTACACCTGGCTGCCCAGGCCCCCATCCAACCTGGCCTTGAACACCTTCAGTGATGGGGCATCCACAACTTCTCTGGGCAGTCTGTGCCACAATCTCACCATCCTCTGTCTAAAGAATTTCCTCCTAGTATCTAAACTACATGTCCCTTCTTTTAGTTTAAAGTTATTTCCCCTTATACTTTTTTTTTTGGGGGGGGGAGGAGGGGGCAGGAGAAATCAGTCCTCTCAATTTATAAGCTCTCTTTATGTACTGAAAGGATGATAAAAACCGATCTTGAGCAAGGGTAGAAAGATTGCTAAAATAGAAATTTTAATGGGAACTGTACACATGCTTCAAGCTACATGTGTTTAAGTGGCTAGCTTACATGCCTCGTATAAAAGGACAATATGCACAAATTCCATAGCACAGTTCATTCTAGAAGGTCTAAAGCCCAAAGAGATACAAATCAAAAAGCATGAATCAGTCAAATACCATAAATACCTTGAATTGATTACAAACTTCTGCCAGCCTTCTGAACAAATCTTCTGCTTTACTAAAAGCAGTCAGAAATCCATTTGCATTTCTCTCAGTCATAACAGTGAAGATAGACTCCTCCTCTGTTTCACTTACTCCCCTAAATTGATTTGGAATGGAAATGAATCTCTTCATTTCTCTGTAATATCTAGCTCGTACTTCTTCAAAAGGAGGTCTGAATTGCAACCGGCCTTGCCTAAAATGTGGAACAAATAGAAAATACAAAACCTAAATTTTTTAATACAATTTGAGCTAGAATATTTTGTTTGGGGAAAAAAAAGAAAGGAAGGAGAAAGGAAGGAGAAAGGAAGGAGAAAGGAAGGAGA
>JAPSGF010000008.1:17843178-18027194 GCA_035772895.1 Perdix hodgsoniae
GGAGAAAGGAAGGAGAAAGGAAGGAGAAAGGAAGGAGAAAGGAAGGAAGAAATCTTACTTGAATGTTAAATCAATATTTATTTCTGGTAAATTCTCATTAAGTGCTTCTAAACCTATTTGATACTGATGCTCCAGAGCTTTGTAAAGTTGATGATTCCAGTGTTGTCTCCAAGCCTTCATATCACTTGATTTGAAACCCTAAAATGTAAAAATGTTTATTTCTGTTATTTTACTCCATTTGTCTCCTCAAAACATTATGTGAAGCTCAGCACAGTGGAATGCCTGAAGGTATTGATCTTGGAAAAAGCTCAAAGAAATATTGCATGATTCAATATTAACCATAATAATTCTAGATTTTCTTATCTTAAATGAACATAGGAATAAGAAACAAAATCCAAATCAAAACAGTCTCTACTGAACTTCAGGTTAAGAATTTCACATGGCTTTTCTAAAACAGGGGATTCAGCTAAAAATGAGGGATGGGGATTGCTGAATGAGAGCTCTAAACACATGACACAGTTTTTACTCTCCTACAATACATCTCTTCTACTGTATTTCAGAAATTCCTTGTCTAATTAGTGCCAACTAATACGCAGATATAAGATTCTACATTAGAGAATAAAAGACTTCATTGGAATGTAGCAATGAAAATATTTAAAGCACGCAAGTCTGTAAGTGATCACTTCTAAGCCATCAAAGCATTTTTCAGAAGGGCAAAGTCAAAAGAGAAATTAGAAACTTCTTGTAGCTTAATAGCATTTCTTCTTATTTAATCAGATATTGATTTTCAGTTCTTAGGGGCAATGTAAGGCTGCTAGAGGAAGCTATACAGTTAAGGTCTATCCTACAATTCAAGACAGCACAAATGAGAAATCTTCCAAAAGAAGCATTCCAGAGATGAAGAAAAATGAAGTTTTCTCAATTAAATTTCAAGACAATGATAAAAAAAGTTTTAAAGAAAAGTGTGAAACTGTTTGAATTTGACACTTGAACAACTTCATGGACTATGTAAGATAGAGTGATGGTTGCTCTGAAAGTAATGCCTCCAGTTTTATTATGTTGACCAGCAACATCAGAAACAGACAGTGGTGGTATAGCAGTGGAGACTGAACCTTCCAATCAATATTCCATTACATTTTATTGCAGTGGGACAGATGGCAGCAGAGGGGCGGTCTGACAAATAGTGTCTGACATGGAAGTGCATATGAAGCAAAGGTGTGGAACTGAATTCCTCCATGTGGAAAAAATGGCATCCACTGACATTCATTAACACTTGCTGAACATTTATGGAGACCAAACAGTGCACGTGAGCACACTGAGGCAATAAATGATACATTTCAGCAGTGGCGACAGGGATGTAAATGAGAAGCCACATTCCAGACAGCCGTGCAGACTTTCACAAGCACAGCTTGCAGGCTCTTGTTCATCGCTGGTGAAAAGGCATAACCAATGGCAATGACTGTGTAGAAAAAATCTTTTTAGCTGAGAATTTGCTCTAAGAAGTAGTATTATTGTGCTCTCTGTATCTGTTATAGTTTTCACAGAAATAAACAGGAGGCATTACTTTTGGAGAGACTTACCTACATTGTAATGTTCCCTCATGGGTGACTTTAGGTCATTTATTTACTTCTAGCTCCTTTCTTCCAAATAATGCTCTTAAAGAGTAAACACAAACCTCTTCATAATTCTTATAGGAACGAATCCAGATGCTGATTTTCCAGTTGCTACTATATGTTCTGCAGACAGAGCCCTGAAATCCTTGTCAGCTACTTTTATTTTAACAGCTTGATGACAAGAGCAATCATGCGTATTTGCAAGGTATAGCAAGACTTATAATTTGTAAAACAGGATATCTTTTGCTCACTTTTATCATTTCTGATTTAGAAAAAAAAAAAGGCTAAATAATCACTTATTAATTTTTTAGATTACTTTAAGAAAATGGCAAAATTTATAGGAAAAACACAGTAGAACTACTGCACTTTTGACTAGTAAATATGTACCAATTAAAGCGATTCACATTTGTATTAAAAGGCCAAGAACACCGCATCCATCCATCTAAGATTATAGACCCATTATTGTTAAAGGCAACAGGAAATAAGAAACTGACTAATGATACCTCCAAGTAGCTTAGGTGATATCATTTAGAGATCACTAGTGTGATATTCTTAACCAAGAATTGGCAGTTGGTAGATGAACAAATAAAAACGTAGCTTCTTCATTATTTCAGTCAAAAATGCATTCTAAATGCATTCTAAATCTAAATTTTATACATTCCTCCTATTCTGCCTTCAGATACTTCATAGCTCTAGCCATTTCTGTATTTCAACATGTTAATGGTGCAGACCCAACCACTGCAGAAGACTGAAGGTCTTCCTATTTATTCATCTGAGACCGATTAATTGAACAAGTGTTTTACTTCTCCCATTACTAGAGCAATTGGAAAAAAAAAAAAAACTGTCCTAATTATTAAGCAATTGACTCATTAATCAAAATGAATTAAATCAGAGTATGTTTGAGTCTTAATTTTGATTAGCATTAGAAGTCAAACGTTCAAGCCTTGCAATATGATAATGAAACACCCTGCCTGTGACTCGAGGCTGGCAAAACCAGTTCTGAGTTCCTGGAGTCCATCTCTCCAACGCTGCTGCTGCCGAAGTAGATCAATATTCATAAGAGATATAACCTATTAAAAGAATTTTAAAAGATAAGTATAACTATATATAAATGAAAGAAAGAGTAAAGTAATTCTTAAAAAACACAATTTCAATTTCACCTGAAAATATACCTTTTCAGTGAAGTTTGTGTGCCACTTCCTTAGTTTTCTGTTTTCAGTGGAAAGTCGTTCAGCAGCAGCTTGGAGTTTCTGTATGTAAGCTTCCAATTCCCTGGGATTATCCCATGTTATTTGAGTATTTCCTCCAGGACCAGACTTTGAATGCTTAAAACCATGCAAACTTTGTAAGGTTTAATAATAAATACAGAACTAGATTATCACCTACTAAACAGAGAGTGATGAGATGAGAAAAATCTCTTTACTTTCAGTACAAAGAGTAGGAACTCCACCACACTGCTGTGCCAGAGAAATAACAAGCTGGCAAACCACAAAAACATGGGCATACCATTATAGCTTGGGGAAACTTAATGCCAGACTAAAAGGGCATGTTATAATTCACTTGACAGTAAATCAAAATATCAAAAAAGAAAGCCCTGCTAGTTTTAATAAATGCTAATGAAAAAGATGGTGTTGCTTTACATTGGAATACTGCACGTAAAATGTGCAGTTAAAGCAGAGAAGTACCAGAGGATAGCCAGATTACACTGAAATTGTAAATACAGGAGCAGAGAGTCCTCTCACCTTAATTATCTGTTCAAATGCTAGGGCAGACTGTAACATCATTGGCTTCTGACTCTCAATCATTTGCTGATCAATAGAATTATAAAAATGTGCCACCTGTAAAAATGAAAAGATTAAATTACCAAGAACAGATTATTTATATCTCAGTACTATTTCAGTGTATTTCTGAATGTATTGTGCAATCAGTGCTGCTTAGAAATTAGAATTAACCAGACTAGTATAACATTTATAAGAATAAATTATACATACTGTGATAATGTGATATTTTCTTTAAATGATTAATTCTGATAGTAAAAAGGACTGCCACTTACACATGTTTGAGATAATTATTCATCACTTTATGTCTAGTTGCACTTTAGATACTTTCATGACATCTTCCAGGACATTATACAAGACCTAAAAACAACCTACTTCTTTCCAAATTGGACTAAGACAGATACTCTACAATAATCAGAAAGCTTAACCACACATTCAAGCAGAAAAGATAATAATCTAGAAATGTTCTACTACTAAAAATGGAAAACCAGAACAGGAAGTTATTATGGCATTTAACCTTTACCTGTTTGAGGATGACCGCTTGCTTAGAGAACTTCTGTGCAGTGTTTGCAACATGCTGTATTTTAGCTGGTATAACAAAACCAAGTGCTGACAGTTGACGTACTTCTCTTAGGAGAGTAACCAAACGGTCTGAATAAAGTATATTTAATGTTCCAAAAACATGATCCAACTCCATTACTGGACTATTAGCTTGGATGCTAAAACAAAATCAAATTGAACACATCAGCGAATAAAATTTCCTATTAGTTCCTTGGGTGCTTTTTACAATAAAGTAACAATTTTGAAAAGCTTGATGTAATTCTATTAATTTTTTCTATGTTTGTTAACATTTTAGATTACTCAGATGTTATTCTAGTAATCTTTCTCTTAATTCAAAACCTGTGAAGATATCATGAGGCAGAACATCCTGGAAGAGATGTTAAGGCATGTACGAGATGAGGAGGTGATTAGAGTCAGCCAGCATCATCAAGGATAGATCATGCCTGACCAATCTGGTGACCCTCTATGGTGGAGTGACAGCATTGGTAATGTTGTCTACCTGGATTTTTGCAAGGCTTCTGACATGGTCACACAGCACATCCTTATCTCTATGTTAGGGAAATACGGTTCTGAAGGCTGGACTATTAGGTGTGTAAAGAATTGGTTGGATGATCAGAGCCAGAGGGTTATTGTCAATGACAATGACAGATGACAACAAGCTGAGTGATGTAGTTGACACGATAGACAGAAAGGAAGCCAGCCAGAGGGACCTGGGCAGGCTCAAATAATGAGTCCATGAGAACCTGAAGAGGTTCAACAAGGACAAGTGTAGTGTGTTGCACTTGGGCCAAGGCAAAGTCAGATGTTTACAGACAGGCAGAAGAACTCATTGAAAGTTCTTCTACGGAAGAACCCTACAGGAGACGGAAGTACTCTACGGAGAAGAACTTGGGAGTCCCAGAAAGCTGGACATAAGGCAGCACTGTGCGCTTGCATCCCTAAAGGCCAACAGTATCTCAAGCTGCATCATAAGAGGATAAGAAGAGTGGCCAGCTGGGCAAAGAAGGTAATAGTCCCCCTCTATTCTGACATCTTTAAAAAGGAGTATCAACACTCGTGTATTGCAGAACTCTCACTATTTTCAGAGAAAGTTGGCAACGCATAGACGTCAGGTACAATCAGGAGCTATAAGGCCAATAAATAAATAAATAAATAAATAGTTATTTCTATATTTTTGTGAATGAAGGTTATGAATTCAGACTGATTTACACACCCTTCTTTCATCTGCTCTATTTGAACCACAGAATTTCTTGTGAATATCAATTTATTTACAACTACATATTGTGTCATCCATTTATCACTATTATACTCATCTGAGTTCTAGAAATTATTACGAAAGTACTAACAGCAAGCAAAACAAATATGTATGTCATCCCTGGTGTTAAGTGAACCAGGTATTAGCACATTCCAGTAAACTGCATCCTAACAACCTATCCTGGCAGAATGATGAAATGATAACAAACATTTTCATTTTGTTTCTCAGCTCATTTTTATTTCTGTAAAGTTTGTAATTCCTAGAGCAGGTCCTATTAGTTACATATCAATACAGATATTAGCATCATTTAAATGAAAGTGTATTTACCAAAGTCCTGACTTGGGATTTGATACTTCTGACTGGATATTCCTAGACCAATCATCAAACTGTTCTTGTTCATATACTTTTAACTGTTCCAGAAAGGAACCCGCACTCTGGAGAAAAGTTTGATACCCAGACAGGTCAGACAGAAGAGCTTCTGCCAGCTTTATAGCATCATCCACCTTGAACACAACCACAAAGAAAGCGAGCTTAATTTCATGGTATTAAATTAGAAAATAGAAATCATCATAATACAAATAAGTATTAGGAAAGATCCAATAAAGCATCAAAAACAGATTGCAAAAAAAGAGTGAATCCTGAATTGTGTCCTAGGTGTTGAAATTCCCATTAGAGTAAACCGAGAAGTTGATTTGACTAAGTTGTCCACAACAGGAGTCTACTACTGTTAAAATACCCTAGGGTATCCCACCCAATCATATTCATGTTCATCTTCCATAAAGGTACAAATCTCCCATGCCCTCCATTATTGTATCTATAACGTCCATGTCAATACTCAAGGCTACTTCAAATGAAATTCCAGACCCATGCATGGACAAGTTAATCAAGATTTTAGTCAACACCACCTGTGAAGATTTGAGAGGAATTCAAAGCTCAGCTCAGCCTAAAGTAGACATACAACTGACACATATTTGTAAGAGATTGTTCTTCATATCACTTGCATTACTTTTTTGGACTTCAGCAGAGCAAGCAGGAGAAATCATTGTGAAACCTCATCTGCTGCTTTTCCCTCTGGATGACCAACAAAAAAGTAACATCTTTCAGACCTCCACCCTTTGTCATACTTAGCTATATGGCACAAAACTCAAGCGAATCCAAAAATCTGGGCTAATCATTACTTTGGGATGGATATATTTATCGTTCTCATTCAAATATATCAGTGACACTTAAGTTTACAGAAAATATTTTGCTTTTATCAAGATCCTTTATCTTTTCAAAAAAAAAAGAAAAAAGTCTGAGTTCCAAACTAAAGCATAAAAACAAATCAAAAAAAATAACAGAAGTTAAACAGAGTCAAATTTGTCTTGAATTCATTTGGTTCAAGGAGAACACAATTGCTTACCATTTACTTGTATTGCATAGAAATAAAATGCATTTTTAGTTTAGCAATGTAAAACTGTAAAGTTAGTTTCTGACTCAGAAAAGTAATACCAAGAAATCCCTTTGGACTTCAAGTGAACACTGTAAAAATCAATGTGAGAATTAAGATCTCAGAATCTAGCTATGTATGAATCTTATGACAGAAATTAAAAATGAAAATTGGAGAATAAAGTCTAGCAAAAACATCTCCTCTCAGAATTTTTACCTTTTTTTTTTTTGCCAAAAAATATTAACTCATCAAAACAAGCTGTTTGGTGTATTACAAACTGTCATCTGTGTCAGTTAATAAAACTGAACGTAGCACACAATACCACTGATTACACAGCACTTGGAAGTTCACAACCTTTTAATGCTGTTTTCTTCACAATCTCTTACAACATGATAAGTTCATACAATAACACTGTACCTAAACTGTAATGAAATCAGATTGCAATGTAACCTGTTACCTTCATCTCCAGTTGCCGCACCCATACGATGTTATTGACAACTTCAGAAAGATTTTTGCCTGACAGAGGTCCAGAAACATCACCAGGAACACCGTGGCATCGAGTTTCAAAGTCTGTCTGATAGTCTAACACAAGCAGATGATTCATGTTAGATCAGAAACTTAATAGAACAAGCTTGAATTTATTACGGCAGTTATAGAATCATACTGGATATAATTACATAATTAATTAGTAAATAAAGAATTCTATTATTTTCAAAAATACTAGTGAATTTAAGACTGTTAGAAAGCTTTTACCTTTAACATAATCTTGAAGTCTTGCTAGCAATGTTTCCCTTTCAAAAAGCAATTCTTTGCTTGTATTTGGATGCTTTATCAGTTCCTTATATTTCTGAAATGTTTGAAGAAGCTGAAAATGAAATTTTAAGAAGTTGGCTTATGGCTGTTTATAAATATAATCTTTGGCTGTAAGTATTTATTCCTTTGCTTAAAACTTACTGCTTCTGACTACAGCAATGTTATCTGGGGGGTGTGGGGGGGGGGTCAGATTGCAAAAATAACTGTACCTGTTGAGGGCTGTCTTGAATTTCTGAAATAAATTTCTTCAGTTTGTTTGCCATTTTTTGTTCTGCTGGTGCAATAATTCTTTCAAACTGAGAGACAGCAGCTTTCCATAATGGCTAGGGGTAACAAGTATATGTGTTACTTTGAGACCATTCATATAAATAAATAAAAAGGACAAAGTTTTAAAAAATTAAAAACAAGCAATATACCTCTGTGTAAGGATTGCAATGTACAGGGTTTAGGCCAGCAAAGGGCTCAAACACCTGAGCAAGGTGTAGATCATTTTGTTCTCCAGATGGCAAAAAGTGTGTCAGTTTTTCATGCAGTGTTCTAACAATTAATACCTGTAACAGGAAAAAAAAAAATTATACATTCGACATACATAAAATTTATGTTTAAAAGCAAAAGCACACAAGCAGCATGACTTCCCTCTACCTTTTATAACAAGTTATAATAAAAAGGCTTATACAAGCTTATGAATTACAGAATGCTTGCTCTAAAAAGTCTATAAGAAATGGCTTACTTTCCTTTTGTAACTTAAAACCACGGCATTTAATTGTGTCCAATGAAATAGATTATAATAAGCAGTCTTACATGGTAATAAGTGATAAATTAAAAAAAAAAAAAAAAAAAAGAATGGGCATTACCTCATCAAGACGCTTGCAGAGTTCAATTAAGGATTCGGGGATATACTTCTCATTTTTCCATTGATGCAGAGTATAACGTTGCCATAGCTGTCCAGTTAAGTACTCACAAGCTGACACCCACTGTTCACAAATTAAGATGCCAGCCTTTATATTTTCTTTAACAATGTGAAAAGCATCCTCCCACAGATTCAAAGTTGTTAATTTTCTCTGAACAAATCTACCCAGACAGCTACCTAGAACACAAAGTAGACAAAAGCAATATGCCGTTTGTCCAAAATAATTCCTCTAAACTCCACAACAAGCTCCAACTACAGTAACTTCTTCCCATGCACACAAACAGCATCAAGAAAGTTCAGTATCTTATAATGGTCCAAAGATGTGGGACTGCTGTCATGAGAATGAGGAAAGCAACCTCTCCACATGCCCTGCCCTCACTTCCACACAAATTGAATGCACTTTTGAGTTTTTATGCAATTAAATTTTACCTTCTGGGAAAAAAAACGAGTCAAACACAGAATTATAGTGGCTGAAAAGGATCTCTGAAGACCAGCTCGTCCAACTCTCTGCTAGTTTTATATGTACATGCTCACTGCACGGAAGTTGGACTAGATGACCTTTAATGGTCCCTTCAGCTGAAATGATTCTATGATTCTAAAGCAAGTTCCCTAAAGTAGGTTACACGGGAAATCATCCAGGTGGGTTTCAAATATCTCCAGAAGAGACTGCACAATCTCTATGTGCAGCTTATTCCAGTGCTCTGTCACCCTCAAAGTAAAGAAGTTTTTCCTCATGTTTCTGAGGAACTTCCTGTGTTCCAGTTTGTGCCCTTTGCCCTTGTTATGTCAGCAGGCACCACTGCAAAGAGCCTGGCCCCATCCACTTGGCTCCCACCATTTAGATATTAATAAGTGTTGTTAAGATGCCCTCTCAGTCTTCTCCAGGCTGAACGGTCCCAGGTCTCTCAGCCTCTCCTTGTAACAGAGATGCTCTAGGCCTCTCATCATCCTTGTGGCATTGCAATGGGACTCTCTCCAGAAACTCCCTGCCTCTCTTGAACTGGAGAGCCCAGAACTGGACAAAGTGCTCCAGATGTAGCCTCACCAGGGCAGAGTAGAGGGGGAGATCACCTCCCTGGACCTGCTGAACATGTTCTTTATAATGCGCCCCAGGATACCATTGTCCTTCTGGGCGACAAGGGCACACTGCTGGCTCACAGCCAGCCTGTAGTCCACCAGAACACCCAGGTCCTTCTCTGCGGAGCTCCTCTCCAGTAAGTTAGCTCCTAACCCTAACAGAGGCAAGACAAACATCATCCACAAGCTGAAAGGTATAAATCTCCGTGTTGATATTATTTATTGTCTTCCCAAGCATACCTGAAAATATCAACCACAACTGGCTTAATTATTGGACACCACAAAGCAAATAATATTGATGGATCATAATTACAACATGCAAGCACCTTAACACTGTAAGCTAGCAGTGGGGTCTTTAAAAGGAGAAAGATGTCTGCTCAAAGATTCATTTTTCTTTTTCCTCAAATGATTATTTAATAAAAACTGCATAAGGATTTACCTATTACATCCAGGAGATTGTGCATGCGTGGCTGTGGATAAGGATCATGTTCTGTTTGCCTCCATACATTATCAACAGTATCCTTGGTAGTTTCCACTAAATCCACAACTTCAAGTAATGAGAGACTATCTAAGTTGTAATAATGCTAGGAAAAAAAATAAATATAATCACTTTGCAAATAACATCATAGAAGCATTTACATTTTACAGCAGCTAGTAATTGCTATAATTTCCTGTAGTCTACTGCATAATAGGATATGGAAGAATCCTCTCAAAAAACATTAAATATTAGTTTAAGCTCATTCATATAAGGAACGATTTGATAACAGCAGTGCAATTCAACCAAGTGCTCTCCAGGTGCCTAAAATTTTGCACAATACAATCAGTTAGCATGAACAAACTGTAGTGCACTCTCACATCTCCACAGAAGCTGTTAGGATTTAATGGTCAAATCTGCTCTCCATTAATTTTGGGCATTCCCCTGCACTACTCTCAGTTGGTACTACATAAATGACATTTTAAGTCAAGTTTTGCCTAAGAAAAATTAACTAAATAGCCATATAGTCATATCTTTGAACAAAATATATATATACTGACTTGCGTTTCAAAAGATCACTTTTCTACTATGTCTACAAAAATATCACTGATTATACAACAGAGAACATACTTTTGCAAGGTCCTCAAATAGGTCCCTGAAATGAGAAGCTCTCTCTTTACCACGCAATTTATTTCCATGCTGAGCACATTCTTTCCAGAACTGAAATTCATCTGTTGGTGTAAGGATAGCTGCAAATAAGGACAGAGTGTTTAAATACAGAATAAACAAATGTTCACTAAATACTGCCAGTCAGAATATACTTCTAAAGCAAACTTTTGCCTTAGAGTTCCCTGATTACCCTTAAACTTCAGACTCAAATGAAATGTAGCATCAAGTTCACACCAAGAGACCAGAGCTGACCACCACCAGTTCCAAACTACAGAGGATAAGCTGCTGCACAATTCTGCAGGCACTGGGATTATGAAGACTGGAAATTCAATTTATCAATGATTTACTCCCAATTTGAAATCAATTGCATTTATTATAGCAATATAATTAATAATGTTGATTACTACAAAATTAGTGGTATTAATAGCATGATAATTAATTATAAAAAGCACAACAGCCAAACAAACCTTGCACATCATGTTCAGTGAATTCTGTTCCTGTATATTTAGGATCTGATCTTCTGAGCACAGTACTCAAACCTGCTTCGAGCTCGCTTAGAAGTTTCTGGAGTTTGGGATCCAATGCTTTACTCCATTTTTCATCCTACAATAAAAATGTCACGAGATGTGACTCGGTAGCATTATTGCTATTTCCCCTTAATCAAAACAGAATCATAGAATCACTTGGGTTGGAAAGGACCTCACAGATCATCAAGTCCAACTGTAACCTAACCATACTACCCCAACTCGACAACCCTCTGCTAAATCACGTCCCTGAGCACCACATCCAGATGGTTTTTAAACACATCCAAGAATGGTGACTCAACTGCCCGTATGATGAGACACTACAATTAATGTCAAGGAACAGAGTCTTCTGCTTCTCATGCCCCCATCTGCAGTAACCACGTCCTGTGGATTCCATATTTCTAGTCAGGCACACACATGACCAGAAAGAATTCTCCCATTACCCAGAGTGCTATGGGAAAATTGTCTTTTTTAACTCAGAAATTAGAACTATCTTTCATTACTTAATCTCTTAAAGTATATAAATATCTTACATTCAAAAATATATGTCAGAATAGTTAAGACATGCTGTGGATTTTTGATTTTTTTAATTTAAAACTACAGACTGTTTCAATCAGTGCATTTTTCACCTTTAGCAACACCGGTGCAAAAACTCGTCGAACAGCTTGATAAAGGCTGTTAATTGGTGAATCCAGCATAGATGACACAAGGATATTACTATGAAGATTATCTTCTGTAATTACATCAGGTCGCAGCTTGAAGAATACCAGCACATTATTCTTTGAATCAGTAGTTTCAATCTGTAATAGTGAGAGGAAAAAAAAACACACAGACAAAAAAAAAAAATAATAAATAGCATTTGTTTAGAAAACTGTCCCTGACTGCATGTTACACTAGAATACCTTTTAAATAAATGTTTTATATCAAGGAAAAAAATATAAAATACCACATTATTTCATACAGGTTCTGATAAGAGAATCACAGAACGGCCAGGGTTGGAAGGGACCTCAACGATCATGAATCTCCAACCCCCTGCCACATGAAGGGCACCAGCCTTCACATTTAATACTAGACCAGGCTGCCCAGGGCCCCATCCAATCTGGCCTTGAACATCTCCAGGGACGGGACATCCACAACCTCTCTGGGCAGCCTGTTCCAGCACCTGGTACCGCTAGTGCTGTTCCACTACCATAATACCCTGGTAGTATCTAATTTGCACCAAAAATCAAAACTTTTACTATGGTCCGTCCTGAGTTGGCAAGAATGTGAAATCTAAATTCCAACACTGAGCACATAATACCTTTCTCATCATAAAATATCCACAAACACCTATTTTCCATTTTGAAAGTTTCACTTACCATTTTCTGTGGACAACAGAAACTCACTCTTGTTTGTGTGTAGAGAACATTGAACAAGAAGGATTTAAGCCTTTATTTATTTATTTATTTATTTATTGTCACAGTCTTACACTGCATTACTTTGAAAACACTGTTCTAAATACTCAGTATGTCAATACTGCCAAAGTCTGCAGATTCAGAACTCTACTGTAATTCATGGATCATTCAAAGAAAGAGAAAGGTATGCCTCTTCATCAGTAAAATTGTTAAGTTGTTCCACAGCTCTTGTCACCTTCACAGTCCCACTGATGGTCACAGTTCCAAACATTACTTCAAAATCATCTACCGAAATCTGTGGCAAAGAAGATTCCATAAAGCAAAAGAATGTTCTTAAACATTTAATGCACTGGGCTTGACAGTCTGCAGCACCAGATGTGGTGAAGAACTCATTGAGAACTGTCCTATGGAGAGAGACTCGGGGGACCTGGTGTAGGAGAAGCCGGACACGAGCCAGCAGCATGCTCCTGCAGCCTGGAAAGCCAACTGTATCCTGGGCTCCATCAATGGAGGGGTGGCCCTCTCCTAGCAGGGACAAGGAGGTGATGGTTCCCCTCTACTCTACCCTCATGAGGCCCCACCTGGAGTCCTGCACCCAGACCTGGGACGCCCAGCTCAGGAAAGACGGAGCTGCTGATCAGGTCCAGAGGAGGGCCAAGATGACCAGAGGATCATCCCCTTAGGAGAAAAGGCTGCTGGAGCTGGGCTTGTTCAGCCCAGAAAAGAGAATGCTCTGGGGAAGCCTCATTATGGCTTTCCAAGGACTGAGGGGAGTTCAACAGAAACAAGACTGGCTTTTTACACGGTCTGACATCAACAGGTTATGGGACATGTCTTTGAACTAAAAAGAGAGGAGATAAGGATCAGAAATTATGAGGAAATTTGTACATTCAGAGAGTGATGATGCCCCAGCACTGGCAGCCCACAGAAGCTGCAGCGCCGTGTCCCCATAGGGGTTTGAGGCCAGGTTGGATGGGGCAGCGACAGCTGTGCCCGCTGTGTGGCAACCCGCCTACGGCAGGGGGCTGTCAACCGGACGGTCTTTAATGTTCCTTCCTTCCAGCCCAAGGCACCGCACGGTTCTACGCAGATCCCGGCCCACGCGTTCACAGCTCACAGCACCGCGCACCAGGAACTGCACCGGGCACCGCAGCCCACCGGCACAGCAGCACGAGGGGCCGCGCGACCCCCGCTCCGCCCCCGGCCTTCAGTTTGCCGGCCGCACTCCAGCCCCGCAGCGCCGGGACGAGGCGCTCAGCAGGGCAGGGCGCAGCGCCACGCCTCGTTCCGCTCACCGTCGCACACCGAGGGCGGGCGGCGGGCGGCGCGCGGCCGTACCTTGTTGGAGGCGCTGAGCCCGTCGCCCGAGCGCCGCACGACCAGCAGGAACTCGCCGCCGTCGTCGAGGAACCCGCTCAGCTCGGGTCGGGCGCGGAGGGCGGCGGGAGCCGCGGCCGGGTCCAGCCCGAAGTAGTTCGCGGCCGTGGCCGAAATAAAGCGCTTCCTCGGGTCCGCCTCTGCGGCCATGGCTGCGGAGCCCGCGGCCGCCCCGGCGTCGGCGGGCCCGTTTCTATGGCGACCGCAAATGGCGGCCGCCCCGAGAGGCGGGAAGCGCGCGGCCGGCCCCGCCCCTCCCCCGTGGGCGCGGTCTCGGCGGACGCCCCGCCCCCCCGCGGCGCTGTCACTTCCGTGTCCGCGCCGTCTGCGTCCGGGTCGTCGCCGTTCCCTCCGCAGCCGCTGCCGCCCGGTTCCCCGTTCCCGCCCCGGGCGCGAAGCTCACTCCTCGGACCGGCGCGGCGGCGGCGGCGGAGCCCGGCCCGTCCCGTCCCGACCCGACCCGACCGAGCTCAGCGGGGCGGGGACCAGCAGCGGCAGCAGCAGGGTGAGACGGGGCCGCTCTCGCCTCCGCTCTCGCCAAACAGCGGCGGCCGGAGCGCTGAGCCCGGGGGGCCCAGGCGGCGAGCCCCGGCAGCGGGGCGGCCCCCGGCCGGAGCGGGACGATGCCGGTGAAGAAGAAGAGAAAATCCTCGGGGCCGGTGGCGGCGGCGGCGGACGAGGCCGGCCTCAAGAAGTGTAAACTCGGCAGGTAGCGTCTGCGGCCGGCGGGCCGGGCCTCCGGCGGCTGTCGCCGGTTGCGGGTCTCGCGCGGGCAGGAGGGCGGGGAGCGGCCCCCCTTGGTGCCCGGACCCCGGAGCTGCTCGCGTCCCCCGCGGGCTTTGCCTGCCGCTGTAGCGTGGGGTTCGAGCGCAGCCCCTGTCTTTTGCCTCGCCCTGAGCTCACGGCTGCTGCGGGCTGCGCTCCTGGTTCGTGCCGTTGGCTGTAGTCGGAGGGCCGGTGCTGAAGCGGTCAGTGTGCCCCAAAGCGAAATCGGGAACGGTTTCGTTAATACAGGCAGGTAATAAACCTGCTAAAGCGGGCTCCCTGCAGTAGGTCCCACGGGAAAGCACCCGGCTGGAAGGAGACTCCCAGTCTCTCTGGGCTCCAGTGCTCTGTCACACTGACGGTAAAGAAGTTCTTCCTCCCTTTTTACCCAACTTCCTCTGTTCCAGGCTTTGCCCGTTGCCCCTGGTTCTGTTGCTGCACGTCACTGGACAGAGCCTAGCCCTATCGACTTGAGCCCTGTACTCTGGAAATTTATAAACGGGGGTTGTACTTTAGATATTTATCAACAGTGATAAGATCCTCGTCAGTTTCCTCCAGGCTCAGCAGCCCCACGTCTCTCAGCCTTTCCTCATGCTGGAGGTGCTCCAGGCCCCTCATCATCTTTGTGGTCTTCCTCTGGACTCACTCAAGAAGTTCCATGTCTTTCTTGAACTGAGGAGCCCAGAACTGTACATTATTCCAGATGTGGTCTCACTGTCCGGATCCAAAAGGGTTTTGTTGATTGGCACACATAAAGAGGCCGCTTGTCATGGTGCCTGAAAATGGCCATTAGAATGCTACAGCATAGCAGCAGGAGCATCCCGTGTGGCTTTCTGTGAGAAACCACGGGCCTCCTCTATCTCTGAGAACTTTCCAAGCATAATAGCAACGTAGCGGTTACAATAAACATCCTGAAGACATTAGAATACAACAGACTTATGAAATCAGTTCTACTGGAATGTCTATTGCAAGGAACTGCAGCATAGGCTCTTTCTCTTAGGTTGACCAAGCTTGAACTTAGAGCAGAAGCATCTCAGCTTCTGTTTTGTTATGACTATCCACTGTGGGTAAGTGCTCCAGTGGACGCTTATTGCGGGTGTTGATGATCTGTTATTTTCAGTCTAAATTTATTCAGAGCTGCTACTTAATAACCGTTCTGTTTGCATTGTCATGGAATCATAGAACAGCCTGAGTTGGAAGGGGTGGTTGAACCATGTTTTATGTAGTGCTTCTTTCTCATGATTCCGCCTCTTAGAGCATTCAGAGTGAGCATTTGCCTTTTCTGATGCTTTACTTTGTGAAGCAATCTAAATTCTTCTGGTTTGTGTGACAGATTTTCAGTTTCCTTGCCCATCATAGCCATTCTCTGCAGCTGTTCCAGTTTCAGTTCTTGAACAGTGATAACCAAAAATGAATGTTTGTATTAGCTGGTCACAAAATGGTGAAGATAGGAGCATTTCTAATGGAGTGTTTAAATGTAGCAGTATATTGCTAGTATTATTTAATGAAACATCTAGTTAAAAATAGCTATACACTAATGTGATTGAAACCAGCACACAATAGTATGGCTCTCCTTCTTCCTAGTGACTAGTGTTATTAAGGGCATTTGGGTGCTTGTGTTGTATACCTTGAACTGTAGTTTTCAGAACATAAGGCTTCATCTTAGCACTGCTTTTTCTCCTAGGGAAGCTTAAAGCAATATGTAGGAGCTGAAATTGTCCAGCACCTTTAGAATTGAACCATTCTTTCCTTTTTGACATTTTTCTTTTTAAAATAGCAGTCTTGGCATAAGAGGATTTAAAATTATGCAGCTCCAACTACTTTCACCTAGTTCTTAGAAGTAATTTTAGCATGTTCTAGAAGTACTCTGTGTTTGAGAGGAGAATGCGTTGTAAAGATGCCGTAACTACTTACTGAATAAAGATGTTTTCACGTAGTCATGTTTTTACAGGAAACAATCAGTTGTGTTATGTGTTCTTTTGAAGAATGCCAGGTTACAAAAATTGGCTTCCTAGGTGAACAGGATATTGTGCCACATAAGGAAGGTAATGTAGGGGGTGGGAGCTGCTTGTGCACAGCTGTTTGGGTCTTTCCATAGGCTGTATATTACTATTCTTGTGTGTGCACCAAACAGTCATAGAACTTAGAGATTCAGTTACATGCTTAATATAAACAAGCTGACCGAGTTTTCTTTCCGGATTTGGGTGCCTAAATATAAATAGCTTGACTTTTAAATATGTCAAACTCTGCAGCTCCTGATGACCTAAATTGGATCTGTGCATATTCAGCACCCTTGATTGAAGATCATGCTGTTTATTAGAGACCAACATTAAAGTTTTACGTGTGTGTGTGTGTAAGTAGATAAGGCATTTGAATTACCAAGAGGTAACGTTTTGAACATCTGCGTGTGGATTTCCGGTTTAATATCTACCAGGTAACAGTCTTTCAGCACCTCAGTAAAAGTAGTAGTTGGAATAAATCAGACTAAGGTAAGGTTGTGTTCCGAGGCAGTTTCTTGTTCCGTGAGTGTTGAAATAGGATGGCTGACAAATTTAGCTTTTTTACGTATATTGACTTCATGAAACAGTTGACTTAATTTGAAGTAAAAGTAAACAGAATGTAACTGGTTTCCCATTTCTCATATTAAAATAACACTTCTTGTCCTTCTGTTTCTACAAGCTATTGCAGGTCACAAGCCTCTGGTAAAGTAATAAGCGGAGAGGAACATTTTTCAAGCAAGAAGTGCCTAGCATGGTTTCATGAATATGCAGGTAATATGCAGTGTATTCATATTTAAAATGGCATGGCTTTGTTTAAAACAAATCAACACATCAAATATTGCATTTTGCTTTGTGTCTTCATGTAGACATAAGTATGTCCATATACACTTGAATTCATACAGCTTTTACTAACACATTCTCGGGGTTTATCCTCTTGTTTTTCTCTTCTTCCTCTGTGCTTTATAATTATACATGGCATTCTTCAAAATAAAATAACTGATGTTGCATGGTATACAGTGTTGAATTGAGGGATTCTACTGCTGATCAGGAAAGGACAAGTAGATGTTGAGACCGTGAGCATTTAGATAGAAATTTATTTCTCCAGTGGTCTTCTTTGTAATGAAAATGAAATAACAGTTAATGATCTAAGCTCCATGTTTTCATCCTTTAGAAAAAGGTTGATAGATGCTTATACTGGTTCTGCTGGGAATCTGTCCTAACATGTTTGATGTCATAAATAACCAAGGACTTGTTCACAAGAGGGTACTTCCAGCACTTGTGAACAAGTTAACTCACTATCCAAGTAGTAGCTGCCTGGAATAAATGTCTAATGTATATTGCAGCACTTACTAAACAATTAGTAAATAAACTGCAATATGATTAGAAATTCTGCATCTGTAAACTATGATCTGTTTCTTATGTAGTCACTAAAGTCCATCTTAGCTAATTGGTGACTAAAACTCTGTTGGCTCAGTTCTCAATATGAAATGAGCTGGTGTTTTATCTTACAGGGATTGGTTTTGAGTGTATGATTCAAAACCAGTCCCTTACTGACAGTGTTTCCAGAGTAATGAACTACTCTTGATTCTAGTAATCTGCATTCTCAATTAGATTTGAGGTGTACCGTTTTGAAGTCTTTCCTGTGGAAAATTTCCTCTCTGTTCTCTTGATTTTCTTCTAACATGCAAGTAGCTCAAGTGACTTTAATCTTTTAAGGCTTATACATTTTATTGTTGTTGAATCAAGAATTCATTGTAGGGAATCATAATGCTTAGTTAACCAGTAATCTAAATATGCCATATCTTGCATCTCTTCATAATTTAAACAGACAGAACAGCTTTTTTTCTTTTTTCCTTTTTTGCTTTTTTAAGTAGCAACACTTCTCAAACATTCTGTGGTATTTTGTTCTGGAGCACACAGACTTTGCCTTTTACATGGGCTCATGTTCCTTATAACAGTGCTAACATCAAGACACCGAATGTGTACAAAATAGCATGTCAGCACGCTCCCTGATAATACTGGGTTGCCTGGAAGTTTTTGGAAATCAGCAGAAAATATCTAACACCAGAGGGATTCAGAGAAACGATACATTTTGCAGTGCGTCTGTATGTGCTCTTTAAATGCACTCTTATAGGCATTCTTTGTGTGATAAGTGAAAGGTAACAGCATAATATTAGCTGTTTTGGTCTTAGTACTTTTCATTGTAGTCAAGGAGTTTATTACTTTTTGCCTAGCATTTTTTTTCAGATTTATTATAGTGCTTTTTTCATAAAGGGTTAGTATTTATTATAAGAATTGTTATCTGCAATGTTAGTACAAACCCATTAATGCTAACACTATTGAAGGAGTAGTATGTGTAATGGTAAGTCAGGCAGATGTAGGGTTTTTTTTGTGCTGGTAAGATAACTATTTGAAGAACATTATTCATAGGGCAGAGATGACACTCGCTGAGGTTAGCTGTGTCTGTGTGAAGCTTAGTGAATGCTTCTTAAAACCCACATAAGTGAAATAAAATAGTTTGTACACTTGTTCTGGAAAGACAGTTCACAGCAGTTCTGTATGCATTTTGCTTTTGGTCCATACAGTTATGTCATTGACAAGTATTTCATACCTGTCTGCATGTTGCAGCTGATACAATGGCTGGAATACAAAATCTAATTCTTAAGTAATGCAGTGTTCTTAAAGATAGCTTCTATAAAACATTGTCTAATTCTACCTTGAAATGCAATAATTCAAATGTAATTTACATTCATTAAATGTTACTTCTATTTCAATTTGGTTTATTTTTGGTTCCAAAGGTCCTGACGATGTTGTGGGGCCTGAAGGAATGGAAAAGTTCTGTGAAGACATTGGTGTCGAACCTGAAAATGTAGGTTTCTTTCACAATACTAATCACACTTTTACTGGATTAGACTTAGTTCTGTGTACAGCTCTTCATTTCAGTAAGCAAAGAGTTGCATATCTTGTTTGAATGTTTGGAGTTTTCTTCAAAGAAGTCTAGAAATCAATTTTTTCTTACATACTAACTCCGTTTTTTTTTCCCCTTGTTTGTTTCCACCAGATTATTATGTTAGTTTTAGCCTGGAAGCTAGAGGCTGAAAGCATGGGATTTTTTACCAAGGAAGAATGGTTAAAGGGGATGACCTCATTACAGTAAGAGGGTTTTTGTTTGCTTTTACATATCAAATTTGAACGTTCTATTAAATTTTTATACCTGTAGCTTAATGAATCTTGCCCACTATTTCATCTTTGTTGGCAATAAGACACAGGCGCTCTTGGTTTTTAGGTCTGGTTTCAGTCACCAACTGGAAGTAGCTATTGTATTTCATCAGATTGGGAATCTGATGACTTCACTAAAGGTTTTGTCCAATCTTAACCAGGTTTTGATGGCACGTTAAAATATCGGTTATCAGGCACATGTTCAGGGACATCTCAGATCTGCTTCTATCTCAGCACCAGTATTCTGAGAAGCTGGTTACTGATATCCAAGCTTTATAGATGAGGTCTATTTTTGGTAATCTATTGTTTATTGTTATTATCTACTAGATACAGGTCAGAAGCCATTCTTAATTGCTTAGGTTGAATAATGCTTTTTTTAGTTTATAAGTAGATTTCCCAAATCCTCCTGTGAGTAGGATTTTTTTGTGAGAAGCTAAAGAGATGCTTGTTTGTGTAACTAGTTAGCTTTTGGTGAGGCTTGGCTCAGCTCTTGTTTTGTTATTTATGAACCTTACGATTCATTAATGTTTTCAAGGGTGACTTGTTATGATACCGCATTCAATTAAACTGTATATATTTTCAGATGTACTGAGTAAATGAGTATAAGTCAATTCTATAAAGAACTTAATTTTTATACCAACTAGTAGGCTTCAAAAATCAATCAGTCTAGCAGAAAGTGTGCACAGACATGCATGGAGTGTTGCAGCTGTTCAGAGCTGATACTGTAGACTTAATTTCTGTCTGTAGTAATCTAGTGTAGTTAAGAATCAAATCTTCATTTTAAGAATAGAGCTCATCATGCTATAGATGTAATGCATTTAAGACAAAATATATATTTTACTTTTTTGCATCTCTACATGAACAGACATAATTGAAGCACCTATATAAGCCTAAAACAGTTACTTGAGGAAAGCAGAACAGTGTAATCAGTGCTAGCATCAGGCTGTAGACTAAGCATCTGGTCAACTTGTGACACTCATATGAAGGAACTGAAGACTCAATGACTTAAAAAAAAAAAAAAAAAAAAAACACAGAAATCTGTAGACTTGTGTTCTTTGTGCTTTCTGGGAATGGGGGATCATAATAACAGACTCTACAGGAGTCAAGGGACTCTGGGTTCTTGTTAAAGGTTTGACAGAAGTTCTGGAAGAGAAGGATTTACACTATTAAACCAGCAGTATCATTATATTCCTGCACAGCATTAATACAGTTTTGCATGGAGAAATAACACTGCAAGTATTAAAAGCCCAGCATGTATTCTAAGTCTGAACTATACTACAGAATATTTATTTCAAAATGCATGGAATACCATGTCACGTAACTGCATCGTCAGCACTGGGTGGAATTCAGCTTCAGGTTAAGACATCTAAATGTGTGGTTAATGTGCAACAGCTGGATTTCTTAAGCTCTTACTTCAGTTTCTCCAGATCTGGTCAATGCATTGGAACGTAAGGTGGCATCCAGTGTACACCTGGTGTACTGGTCAGTGTGGTCAATTGAATTACTCTTATGGGTTGGTTGGCTAGAGCTCTATGAATGGCAGCACGTAAAGCTGAAGACATCAAAATCTAAGCTCTTGGCTGTAGTTAAATGCCAACATTTGAATGCCTGAATCTTGAAGTAGCATTCTTCATTTGTGGGTTTGTTTGTTTTAATCTGTGGTTTTGTGATATGCTGATGAAATTTCCTCTTACAGAGAAGAGGGGAAAGATAGCTATGTGCTATGGTTATGTGTTACTGTCAAAATTAAGGTGGATCATACATTAAATGGAAATGAATCGTACTTAAGTTATGGAAGTGAGGATTCTAGTATGTCATGCTGGTAGGGTGATCCATGACATTTACAAATATATGAAAGCTGGTTCCCTGAATCTGATCTGGATGTCTGAAGCTCTTCTCATTGTCAGCAGAGTGCCACAGCTGCACAATTTATTTCAGCTCTTTTAGATCCCTCATTAGGATGAAATGAATAGCCCTTAGCAAGTGACTGTTTACTTACGTTTTGCTTTCAGTTCTTTGTGAGGCTGAATAACTCAAGCATTGAACTCTAGTTATATGACAAATAGTGGAGAAGGATATTTGTGTGCCAGCTGTGGGCTTCACATACCCACGAAGTAAAACATCTAGTTGCAATATGAAGGCTGTCACTGCACTTGCTGTTAATAAAAGACTGTCTTGGCTCTTTTTTTTTTTTTTTTTTTTAATAAAAACTTGATTCCTATAGATCTCAGTCATATTGTTCATGGTGCTTACATAGAAACAGCTGTGTTTATAAAAGAGTGGTTTGGAAACTCCTTAGTGCACCAGTGTGAGCAGAATCACTGGCTGGGTGTGGAAGTGGCTTTAAAAGATATGTCTCTGTATCAGACCTCAGAGTAGTGTGTGTCTGAGTGTTGATTAAACTACTTGATTTTAAATAGGTTGACAATAGCTTAGCGGTCTTGAGATTTAGCATGCTTTTTTTTTTAAAGGAAATTTTTGTGTTACAGTATGTATCAGTACATGTACTGTACATGTATCATGTACAGTATAATCATGGAATGGTTTGGATTGGAAGGAACGTTAAAGACCACATAGTTCAAACTCCTCTGCTGTGGGCAGTTCTGCCACCTGCTAGATCAGGCTGCCCAAGGCCCCGTCCAACCTTGCCTTGAACATCTCCAGGATGGGGCACCCATAATGTCTCTGGGAATGTTATGCCAGTGCCTCACCACTCTCTGAGTTAAGAATTTCTTCCTAACATCTAACTAAAATCTCCCTTCTTCAAGTTTTAAACTGTTATCCCTCTACACCATGACAAAGAGTTCTTCCCCGGTTTTCCCTGCAAGCTACTTTTAGGTACTGGAAGGCCTCTATAATGTATCCTCAGAACTTCTCTAGGCTAAATAACCCCAGCTCTCAGCCTGTCTTCATAGGAGAGGTGCTCCAGCCCTCTAAGCATCCTTGTGACCTTCTTCTGGACCTCCTCTAACAGGTCTGTGTCCTTGTGCTGGGGGCCCACTTGTGATAATGCAGGTAGGGGCTCACAAGAGCGAAGTGGAGGGGTAGGATCACCTTCCTTGATCTACTGGCTCTGCTGCTTTTGATGAAGCTGTGATATGGTTTTCTGAACTGCAGACACATGTTGCTATATCTTGCTGAGCTTTTCATCAACCTCCATCCCGAAGCCTTTCTCATCAGCACTGTTCTCAATCTGTTTTCTGCCCAGCCTGAGATTGTGCTTAGGGATTGCCCCAACCTAGGTGCAAAATCTTGTGTTCAGTAGTGCTGAACTGCATGAGGTTCACATGGGCATATTTCTCCAGCCTGTCTAGGTCTCTATTTGTCACTTTCCCCCAGTGTGTTGACAGCACCACTCAGCTTTGTGTCGTTGGCTTACTTGCTGTGAGGGCACATTTAAACCCTCTGTCCATGTTGCTGACCACGATGTCAGTTTGCACTGGTACCCGTACTGATTGATATTACCAATTACAGAGTAGACAATAATAGCAATTTCACTTTGTATTTACACTTAAAATTGAGCAACTTTAACAAAGCATTTTGTAGGAGACATAGGTATGCTGACATTTGTGTGTAATTTATGATAAATAACCTCAGTTGAGTTTTAAGTTATTTTGTTAGCAATATAAGCATAATAAGTTCTTATAATTTAAATACGGAACGTAATTAGGTATTTAGCACTCATCTTAGCTTGGGCTTTGCTCTGCTTTACCTAGATGTTACTAGAGACAATAACAAAAGGGTTCCACTGAGCAGAAAGGCTTCACTAGCTGGAATCATTACATTTTTCTCATTGCAGCTGTTCTGATAGAGGCAGACCTGCATATGTGCATGCGCAGACTAGCAGAACTGAGGAACAGGAATATTAGCTGCAGGGAAAGTACCCCATCAAGGTGCAAGATCTTAGCAGTGTGCTGCAGGACTCCTGAAATGCCCTTTGCTGAGGGCTTCTGGCGCAAGCCTTTAAGGAATCTGTTCCCAGAGAGGCAGGCTGCCAGGGGGCAGATGGGTACACCAGAGGAAGTATTTACACATATATCTCTGTGTTTCTGAAAGTACTGTTTCTGTCAAACAGAGTACAGAATAAGGTGGATTTTTTGAGTGAGCCTTTCCCACAGGATTTACATGAGTAAATTACATTCTCCAGTGCCAGTGTTGGTGAAGCTAACCAATTTCTTATTATGAAAGAAGTGATTGCTAGGTAAAGTACAGGAAGACTTTCCTTCCTGGGGTTAGTAATGAAGAGGGTTTTTACCAAAGGGTTTTCACACCAACTAACAGACTGGTAAATTCTTGCTCAACTTGTGAGTTTTCACTTGAATAGCTACTGACTAGTCCAGTGGAAACGGGCTTATCAGAGCTTGTGTTTATCAGTCATAAAACACTCCCAGACCTCAGTAAGCTTTGCTAAGCACCTGCTGAATCCTGCTACTCACACAGGTATGGACTTGGAAGTGTTTTTCAGTTTTGGGTTTTTTTTCCGAAAGGTGTATGGAACAGAATCCAGCTGTAAGTAAGGGCTGTTATCACTTCAGTGCATATTGAGTGCTGTTGCCTACATACTTTAAGAATGATTGAAAGATAAGGAAATGATGGGTATGGCATGGAAAGACTTGTTTAGAAGTACAGTTGATGGATTTAAAAATGCTGATATTGCTGATACTTAAAAAAAAAAAAAAAACTTGTTTACAGAACCTCAGCAGTTGTCAGCTGCAAATTTCTGAGCACATCCAGTGTTCACGTCACCTTCACAGCATTACTAATGTGAATGTGCTGATTGCATTGTAGTGATTTTTTTTTTTTTCACACTTCCTGGCATTTTTCATGGTCCAAATGTTTTGTTTTGCACTTTTAACACCATTTATTCTCTTTTATTTTAAGGTGTGACTGTACAGAAAAGTTACAGAGTAAATTTGACTTCTTGCGGTCACAGTTGAATGACATCTCATCCTTTAAGAATATCTACAGATATGCCTTTGATTTTGCAAGGGTAAGGCTACTGGGATCTTAAAGAAGTTACAATTTTAGTTATTCAGTGAGCTTGTACTTCAGTGTTCTTATGCTTTCTTTTATTTAATTCTAGGATAAAGACCAGCGAAGTCTTGATATTGATACTGCAAAATCCATGTTAGCGCTTCTGCTTGGAAGAACTTGGCCACTGTTTTCAGTATTTTATCAGTACCTGGAGGTAGGCATTTCCTTGACTTTTAGAATGATAGAATGCTAGTTGAGCTGTTTCCTGAAAAGAATGTATCCAGGTTTCTCCTTTTCCCTTCCTCAGGCTCCTTCTGAAACAGTGATGTTCTTATATGCATCACAGATCACTTTTCCTCTCTCCCCTTCTCTAATCAAAGGCGACAAAATTCCATCTTTATTAGGCAATAAAGGTAAAATTAGTAGAGTCTGTCTCTTCAGCTACACGTGTGCTAATTTCAAATTTGCCTTGTGTAGATAATGATGTGTAGGTACCTTGAGCTCTGACTGCTTCTGGAAGATTCTTCTTAGCCACAGGCAATTTAGTAGTATAGATGTGTATGCACTGCACAGCATACTATGCTTGGGACATAAAATCAGTGATAAGTTAGAGGAAAGTATGTGTCCTTACACTAATGCAATTTTACATCTTAGAGAAAAGATATCTATAGCTGATCATTCTGAAAATGCACCTGTGCTAAGCATGCTTCACTTGAGAGCAAGATGAAAACAGTTTTTGAGGCTTCAGAGTACAGTGAACTGGTTTCAGTTTTGTTCTGATCTTCTTTCAAGAAACTATTTTCTGTAATTTTAGAGCTACGGAACATATGCTGCATATTCTTCTAGAAACTGGAAAAACTAGGGGAGAGAGTAGCTATCGTTGCCCACTGAATTGTTATTTAGGAACTGAGTGAAGATTACAAATGAGAGAAACTGGAAAAAACATGCAGCATTTTAATGTTGGTGTTTTAATGTTTTGAAATTAAATTATTTTCCTAGCAATCGAAGTATAGAGTCATGAACAAGGACCAGTGGTACAATGTGCTAGAGTTCAGCAGAACTGTCCATGCAGATCTTAGCAACTATGATGAAGATGGTGCATGTAAGTAATCATAACATTTTCGTAATCATAACATTTTCTTTGTTCAGCTATTGTTGTTAGCATTTTTAATTGTCATAAAACATGAGTACATTAAATAGCAGAAGCAATACTTTAAGGGGAAAAATAACTATTTTTCAGAAACACATAAACTTCCTAACAGCCACTCGCTTCTAATGTGCAGGTACTAATTTTAGAATCAAGTCTCTGGCATGATGATGTATCTAAGCCAACTTATATCCACTTAAGGATCTAGTAAAGCTGCTTAAACAGCAAACTCTTCTTTTACACTTGCACATGATGAATTCTAATTAAATTATAAAGTAGCCTAGCTGCTGGTACTTGAGAAATGCTTTAGGAGCTTGAAGTCTACACTTAGCTGATGGTCAGGCCTACTATGACTGAATTGCAATGGTTATCCCATTTTATTCTGCACTTCTAATTGTGTAATTCTGAAAGCTCCAGCAAGGAGTCACTTGCCCCATTTTAGAGCATACTGTTATTTTGATGCTTTCCATTCAGTTCAGCATACCAATTCTGTGTGTTAAGAAGACCTTTTTTCATAGTTCAGTCTATAGTGTTATTCATTCCACCCTTGGATTGAAGTGATTGTACTTATCTTATGTCTTCATAAGTGTTTGGCTGTAAGGGTTAACATGTAAGGATTGCCTAGGCTCAGTTTTAACCTCTGTATGTTAAGAGAAAATGTTTGAAAGACACTGGTAGATAATACTCTTGAGTTTCTTCCTTTTGCAGGGCCTGTACTTCTGGATGAGTTTGTTGAATGGCAGAAAGTTCGTCAAGCGTCATAGCAAGAATTCAAAAGAAAATGCAAGTTTTTTTTGGTGCCCGCCTGTACACAAACTAATGAGAAAAACATCAGATTGCATTTTCATTTTTATGAAAGACTTTACAGTAATTTTTTTCCTTTTTTAAGGAAGTTTTCTTGTTACATGTGATATGGGCATTTGAACCACACCTCTTCTGAGACTGAAAGTTGGAGTTATTGTTTTGAGTCTTATGTTTATAGCATTTCTTTCAGAACAATAAAGATTCAGATTTGTGACAAAGGCCTAAAAGTGAAGAATGTCCCTTGAATGTGAGTGTGGTGTCTATTTCCAAAACCAAATCTTTAAAATTATCTTTCTCAAAAGTGCCCTTTGTTATGATTTATTGAGACCTTAAAAATGCTTACCTGGCACTGTTGCTTGCTGGCAGTATGATTGTCTTGTGCAAGAAACGTTAGAAAGAGTGACTAATTATTTGAGCCCTGGGTGGGGGTGTGTTAACTTGAATATTAAGTATCGATCATAGGTTGTGCCACAGTTTTCAGCTCCTTCTGGAGATAAAGGCCTTAAGCTCTATTTTGTTCTGTTCTGTACTCACCCAGTGGCATGGCGTTTAATGGCAGATGCTTGCTTAAGAAGAAAGGTGTGGAGCACATGTGTGGCTGTGGATGCAGGGTAACTGAAAACTATTGTCTGTACTTCAGATGTCAAACACAGGTACTCTGATACAGTACTGCAGCTTCAACTTTTTATTACAACTTAAGACTTTGAGTTGCTTTGAATAAGAAGTGCAATTTATATACTAAAAGGGAAAGCTGGAAAGACTTGCCTTCGAGCTTTGCTTCTTACATGTTTTAGACTGGAAGCATTCACAGCATGACTTTCTCTTACCTCTCTTGAAGTTTTTCTGTGATGTAAGAAAGACTTAAATCATCTGCTTTTGACCCATATGTAACAGGCTATTAATTTTTACCCTGTTATTCGTGTGTTGAGAACAATAATTACTGTGATTGCCTGTTTAGGCAGTTTTTGTGACGAATTCTACTTTATTTAAAGGTTGTCACTCCACCTTTCTGCCCAGAAATCTGAATGCCGTCCTTGAGAAGGAACAGGATTTTAATAAGTAAATGTAAGGAAGCAAAAATAGAAGGAGAGAATGAAGCATTTGTAACTTCTACTTTATTATATAATTGTATTATTTAGACTGTGATAATGCCACGAGACTCCAGTCAGTGATCAAGGCCTCATTGTGCCAAATACATCAACAGCTTGAAATGAGAATAGACAATGTAAGCTAGGCATGACTTGAAGATCTTTGCCTCAGGGAAATTACTTCTGTTTTGCACATCCCTTATTCAGACTAACAAGTGTGAGTTTTCCTATCATTAAGGAAAGCTTCATTCCCAAGACAATGGAATTTCTTCTTTTTATTTTATTTTATTTTTATTCAGTGATGGGAGAAGAGTGGGAGGGAAGGGTGAAGAGAGGAAGAAATAGCAGTAGGAAGTGGAATAAAATAGAAGCATGCCCACGCTCTCATTCTTTTAAAGGAACACCTTTGCTGCTTGCCACTCACTGAAGCTGCTTGCTCCAGAGCTTGTTGGGACTGCAGACGGTATTGTCAGTCAGTGGTGTTCCCTGGGCCTTTCTGCAAGTCACCTGATAGTGCAGCTGAGCCTAAGAAGTATGGTTCTGCCCAAGCCAAAAAAGCTTTGGAATGAAGAAGAAAAAGCTGAGATACTGGCAGATCGCTGTGCTCGTACAGTGGCTACTGTCTGTGTGCGTGCAGACACATGCACGAGAGCTGATCTATTTTTCCACCTTTCTTAAGGAAAGTACTTAATTTCAGATCTTGCAAAGACTTCAGCAGTTCTCTTAAATAGGTTTCAGGTTGTCTGTTTGCATTGCTGGTGATTCTGATTTCTCCCATAACAGAGTGCCTTTTATTTGGAAATTGCCCTTCCATACAGAAACTCAGAGCCAGAATGAGAGTAACTTCAAGAGTCCCAAAAGCAGTTGATTGAATTTCTGAGGTGCACAGGATAAAGATACACCAATTAGATCTAGGGAAGTACTGCTGTATATTAAATCTCTGCAAGGGCACTGATTCTGAAATGACTTTGTAAAATTCACTTCAGTGACTCTCCTAGCTTAGTATATTTAGACCCAGATATAACTGGAAAATTCACTTTCCAGGAGTTTTGAAATACAGGTAGAAGTTGAACATTTTCTAGTGTGGTTGGGTGGTGAAAAAAAAATAAATAAAAAACCCACACCTTTTTAGGTGATTGCAAGCTGTTCTGAATTCAAGTTAAGCCAGTTGGTCTTAGAGGCTGGTGTTAGTGTCTAACAGTAGGAGTGATGCATCTACCATCCAAGACGGTCAAGTAACTTACAGTTAAGATGTAAGATGCTGTGTGATGTATCATTTGTATCTCTGTTAAGGTTTTATCAGTATTCCTCTAATAAATCCACATTTCAGGGATTTATAACTTGGTTGTGTGTGTGATGGAAAATCATCAGTTACTGTAAAACTTTGACTGGGAATGAATGTATTTAAACAACTTAAAATCAATATAGTTTTTCAAATTTGAATAAAATAGGACTTTAAGTTATGTTTTTGTGCTCTAAACTGCAATCAGATTTATTGTTTAAATGTGAACTAATGGCTTGTACAGTTTCATTGTGAGCTGGTCACTTTTCCTAGTTGTCTTTTTTTTTTTTTTTTTTTTAATTAAATCACCTTACATCTTTCTGTGGATAAGTGCCAAAAGTTGTTTATTTATTTTTTTTGTTCTATTTTGTGCACGTCCACAAGCCAAAACTGAGTTCAGCTGAATGCTTTCATTAGCCTTTACATTTTAGTTTTGCTTTGCTCAGGTGCATTTTAATCTCTCAAATAAGGAAGTGACGCCTTTTTTACTGTATCTTATGATGAAAGTTCACAAGTGAAATATCCTGCCATAGCTATGACAAATAATAGAAACAAAGGTGAAATGTCTTCCAAAACTAAATCACAGTGATGTCAATCTTGGTATTATAAACTTTGCTTTAGTCTCATTTTTAATTTCTTTACATTAATTCTCTGTTACATAGCTAATTTTTTCTCAGTTCTTTAACAACAATGTTTTGGGTTTTTAATCTGAAAACACCCACCTGTTCATGGAAAAAGCCATACTGGTAGATTGGAATGTAATATTTCTTCTATGTAAAAATGTGATTTTGAATTAAACAGTCATGTATGTTTACCTATGTCCTTTAACTGTATCTGTACTTTTGATCACATTTATCTTTACTGTTTAACCATATAGTTATTTACTAATGGCTGTAATTTCACATTTCTATATAGTGGAACTTGAATTTTGCATTTAGACACAAATTTGTACCGATCACAGATTTTCCTTCCCCTCCCCTAAAGGAGACACTGTAGTCTATATTTTGGTTGTTATAGTATTTTTTCCTATCTTTCAAAAGCTTTGAGCTGATACATTAATACTGACCACAAAAAAAAAAAAAAAAAAAAAAAAAAAAATCAAAAGGGACCATAAGTTTAATGTTTCTGATGTTTTGTTCATTTTTCTTATAGCTGGTGAACAGTTCTTTCAATGCAATGTGTACAAACTTGTACAGGTTTAGCTTTGTAGAGTCTGATGAATAAAAGTGCTATGTAATAGGGCAGAACAAATCTTTTTTGTCATGCTGCCTTTTTTAGGTTTTCGTTTGTTTGTTTTGAGTGTATAACTGTTGTTAATCACCGAAGGACTTACTTTCAGCAAAATGGGTCGATCTAATTTCTAGCGTAAGCCTCAATGATTTCTTTACTACTCTGTGCTCCCACCAGTGATAGAACTTGATCTTAACTGAGAGCTATAGCAAATGTCATCTTTGATCACAGTCCTGTTGGTAGTTGTTTATGTAAGGCAGCAAACCTAGTAGTTAACTGTCCTGAATTACACATTCAGTCAGCCTTATTCCATCACCTATTGCAAAGCATATGAATGGAGAGAGATTCAAGCTTTTTCTTCCTCACCCCTCATGTATTTGTTTTTGGACAATTATGCACTTATGATTTGTGCCTGTTACCAAGGCAAGAGGCACTGGGCACAACCTGGCACACAGGAGATTCCCTCTGACCACCAGGAGCACTGCTGTGCTGTGCAGGTGATGGAGCACTGGCACAGGCTGCCCAGAGGCTGTGGGATTTCCTCCTTGGAGATCTTGAAAGCCTGGATGTGGCCCTGGGCATCCTGCTCTGGGCGTCCCCAATAGAGCAGGGCTTGGGCCTGAGGGACACGGAGATGCCTCCCATCCTCAACTCTTTTGTGATTTATCTGGCTGCTTTTTAGAGTATTCTTCCACAGGGATTTTTAGAGCATATTACAAAAGGATGAAAGTCGGTGTCCTGCCATGTGTGTGTTTGTGTTAGTGCCGCTACTTCCTTGCACATACTGCTTGCTCCATTACTTGGTGCTTTCTCACTACTGAGTTCCCATGCCATTCCTGCCTTAGGACACCTTTTCTTCCTTGAGGATCATATCTCTGTCCCTGACTTCAGGAAGGTCCACTTTGTTGTCTCTACAGAGCCACTTCCATTCACTTCTGACACTGAAGTCCCTCCTGAGTCAGAGGGATGTTTAAGTGCATGCAATCCAGGTATCTTCATCTGTAGCTAGGAGAGATGGCAACAGTTCCATTGCTTCTCTCTTTACCCTTTTCTTCTATATCGTACATTCTGCATTTCTTTTGTGTGAGAAAGGACAATTCAGAGTTAGATAAGCGTGTTAAAGATGGGATATATACTTCAAGATGATGCTAGCTAGTGTTACGTTTATTTTATTTTATTAAACATCTACTGGGCTTTTTACCAAAATTATGTTAGTTTCTCAGATTTATGTATCACTTCATCCAGTGAACAAACTTTAATCTTGCTCCTGGTTTTGTCCTAGTTAATCAGAGTATGGCACTCCCTACATATTACAATGTTTTGTTTTGTTTTTTTTTTTCCTACAAGAAATTACTCTTCAGTAGTAACACACCATTATGACAATGGCAGAAGATGTATATTAATGAATCTTTTATAGATGTTACATTGGACAGAACATAATCTCAAGGATCTGGTTACTATTTCTTGACCTGCAGTGGTTCCAACAGTGTTTCTGTTGAATAACCTTACTATTTTATAGTTTATTAAAATACTGTGATTGTGACCCATTCTTCTAGAAACTACACCATTAATAAAGATTCTTTAAAAAGCTATTTTTCATCTGAAACTTCTTTTTTACTTCATTCTGTCAACTTAAGAAAAAAATGCTATGCATTTCAGGATTCTTATTGATCTATATATTTTATCAGCTTCATAGTAAATGCTGATAACAAAATCACTTAAAAGTGTTTTTGGCTTATTTAAGTTCTGTGTAACATAGAGCATCATTCTTCATGTGTGGTTTACAGATGAGTTTTGTTTTCACTGTGTGTCTTATGATAATGAATTACAGGGCTTCAATATAGTATTGCAACTTGTTTAAGTTATTTCTGATTTAGTAATAAGGGTATTCTTTTTCATTTTCTTTCTAAGCATTAGAATGTTGCATAAATGTTTACTGAACTTACTGAAGTAATTTAAACGGCAGTAAAATGAAATGTTTGTTATGACTTGTGGCCCAGCTATTATGGACTAATTGTGGAATTCTTTTTTACGTTCAAACTTATCTCCAAGTCAGTTTACAAATAATGAAATATCCTATGATGAAATGCCCCTAAATAATTAGTTTTAAAACAAATATGATTAACAGCTAATATTGAGTCCTCATCTATTTGGCCAAAATACTTCAATGTGAACATGTAAAAGGTACCCGAATAATTCAGAACACATCTGAAATAAGTTATTATTAATCTATGAGGAATGTAGTCACTTAAGGAAATTGCAGATTACAGTCACAGGAGAAAGAATAATGCTAATTATGTAAGGAGTGGGTCCTCCTACTCCAGTGGATCTGGCACTTGCTTCTGAGTAATTCTGTTGCATGGTGATTTGAGGTACAGCTTGTTTCCTCACACGCATTTCACTTTTGCATAAGGAATGTGGTAGTAATACCAAACACACTGGTGCTGGAGTGCTGTGGGCTGGGCATGAGTCATAGCACTCATTTTTGATGTAAAAAGTGGATCTTCCTCACATGTAAGAATAGGCGATATTTGCAAATTTAAAGTGATGAAACTCTATCCATTTTCTCATTGTTTCTATTTGCTTAACCTATGTGATGTGTTGTTCCTCCTGCAACCTGTATTCATGTGTGCAGATGTTTTTATATAAGGAAAAAGGTGTTCCATCTGTTCTTTAACCTGGTGAAAGGAGAACTAGGAAGGCTCAGCCCTCCATATGTACTTCTGGGGGCTGCTGGACGGGGCCAGTCAACTTTCCGACCTTTGCAAATCACCAATCTGCCACAATGGTTGTTTTCTCCCATCTGAAACCAAGAACATATTTAACAGTGTTACCTTTATTAACTCAAGTGTCGCGGGTTAAGCAAGATCTACCTGTGCCCGTGACAGGGGGGCAGCTGGCCCAAAGGGCCGCTGGCCCAAAAAGGGAAGGGGAAAAAGGAATGGGAAAAGAAAAAACAGCGGCAGCGATCTAAGGAGGAAAACTTATTTTACTAACTATGATATTGGAAATGCAAAATAACACAATATAATAAGATCTAATTGAAATTGAGACTAATAAATCAAAAAAGATAGGAGAGAGAGTTCCCGAGACCAAGTCAAACCTGAAAAGTTTGGGATGGCCGGAAAAACGCTGCCTCCAGGAGCCCACTGACAAGCAGTAAGTGAGCGTTCCCCCCCCGGAAGGGTCAGATCTCATGACTTCCGTCACGTACAGAGATAGGTACATGGAGCTGGAGTATTAACACTTTAGTTCCAGTGCACTACATGATGTGTTGATGTGGAATACTGAAAACCAAAAAACGTAAAACCATGACACTCAAGACAGAAAATCATCCCATTCAAATTTATCACTTTGTTCATAGATTTTTAGAATTCTTTGCCTCAAAGCTTTTATTGATATTAGCATAGTTCAACCCTACCAATGATTCCAGTCAAGTGCTACAAATGTATTGCCTTTTTGCATTTTTGCAGCCTAGCAAGCCACAAGTTACTTTGTTTTTGCAGAGTTAGCTCTACAGGTTTTCAACTGGAAATATTCCCATGCAATATATAGCATATCTCATAAACAAGAGATTCATCACAGTTTTCTATAGTCATGTACTGCCAATAAGACTGAGTTGTTGGAGAAGAGATGGATTGTGTTTTATGTCCAGAACTTCTATTGTCATAGTGCAGCTTACATGGTTGCTTCATTGAACATTGCTAATCTGATTTTAGAAGGCTTTTATACAACAGTATATTCAATTTAGTATTGCTCATCAGAATGGACAGGAGGTGTGCAAGAGGGTTCTATGAAGTCAGCGAGTCAATGCTTCACATTCCACCAATGCACAGGAGGTAAGCAATTGATAATAACTAAAAATTTAGAGCAGCAGTATATATATGGGATTTCATAGATGTTTTGTCCTGCATTTCCATTGTCAATGTATTGCCAGCACTAATGGTTGCACTGTGCAAGCAGGGCAGAAGTGAAGAGCTAACTGCAGGCTGAGAAACAGCACTGTGCTTCCAGCAACTAGCCCAGGCTGTGTGGTATGCAGAGATGCAGCCCATCACAGCTAATCACAGAATCACAGAATGGCCAGGGTTGGAAGGGACCTCAAGGATCATGAATCTCCAACCTCCTGCCACATGCAGGGCCACCAACCTCCACATTTAATACCAGACCAGGCTGCCCAGGGCCCCATCCAGTCTGGCCTCGAACACCTCTAGGGAGCTAACACAGCTAAACAGCTAAAGATCTCTGAGCCCTTTTCTGGAAAAGAATTAGAGTTTGTTCCAATCACAGACAGCCCAGAGATGCATTAATAGTTTCCACTTCAAAAGGATTTACCAATTAGTTACTGTGAAAACATGGATATCTTTATCTCTCTGTTCTGTTATTACTGCAAAGTTATTAAGTAGATGACTTTTGAAACTTGATACAAACACTAAGCACATCAAATATCAGAAGAAATGCTGTTTGAAAACCTGACACTAAACAAATTCACTAAATGCAGCTAATAAAAAAGTGCTATACATCTACTGAACACGATGAGATGAGATGTGTTCCATCAGCTAAAAGCGTATTTCTTGTTTATATAAGCTACTACCTTACATGCACAGAAGAATATAAAGCAGCTTTCTG
The DNA here is from genome assembly GCA_035772895.1 of Perdix hodgsoniae. NCBI lineage: Eukaryota > Metazoa > Chordata > Aves > Galliformes > Phasianidae > Perdix > Perdix hodgsoniae. Next base: position 17,878,192 of record JAPSGF010000008.1, read on the forward strand.
CTCAAATTAGCATACTTTGGACTCTGATGAGCACTTACAGAATGAATGGCTGTCATGTACTGATCTGAAAGCTCTTTATAACCAGTAGTGAGTGAAACTTCACTGTTAACTGTAAGGTACACACAAAATTATTTTCTATTTAACAGTCTGCTATGCCAGAATTCACAGGGCAAGTCATTGATGTATCAGGATCTGTGACTCTCACCTGCTTTACTGACCCTTACAGTCCTGCCAAAGCTTCTCTTGGCTTTATGCTTGCAGGAAGCAGAAATGAATGGATGTTGATCCAGCTGCACGTGGAGTTAGCTCCATGTATGTATATCTACCAATTGTATAGCTTTCATCACCATTCCATATAAATGTAAGGAGCAGAATGGAGAAGCATTATTTCATTAGAAATTTGTGTTTATCAACTTACCTCTTCAACAAGCTGAGGTTAAATTTCAAAACAGTGGACAAATATGTATGTTCTTACTGCTACTGAATGTTCATTATTGGTATGAACATTGTCAATGCTTGCTGTTCATAGCTAAATCAGAGTGTGTTAGCAATATTTCAAAAAATAAACACCAGAAATCAAAACCATTTCTTTTTAAAAACATAAATTTATGTGTAAACAACAAGAAAATCTCTATCTTTTCCTTCCCTATCCTCTTCTCCACCCCAACCTCACAGCCCCACAGTTGTGTAACTTTCTGGTGTACAGCATCTCTAGAATGGAAGAAATCCTGCAGGAAATTTCAGAATGCTGAAATAAAACAAGTGACTGGCTGGAAAGTTTGACTTCATTTATCATTTTTCTGAATAATTTAGAGGGAAAAACACATAATTTGAAGCTAACCTTCAAAAACAATGTTTGATGAACTAGAGCCACAGTATTTCAATACACAGCATCGTGGAGCATTATAAACATCTTGGAGAAGCTGATCTTTTAGTTAGAATGGTTTGGGCAGGAAGGGATCTTAGAGATCATCAATTCCAACACACCCGCTGTGGGAAGGGGCATTTTCCACTGGGTCAGACTGCTCATAGTTAACATTAAAACCGTATTTCCCTGCTAGTAAAAGACGTCTCTGGATCAATCATCCTTCAAAGTGTTTTAATTCTGCAATCCGATTTAGAACTGAATGTTTATATTCCATTAGCATGGCACCTGGTCTTCCCCAGTTCCTCCCCGCATAAGGAATCCAAGAAAAATGTCTTGAAAAGACAAGAACAGATGAGGAACCACTACATTTAGTAGCATGATTAAACCTAATCATGAAAATCTGATTGATACAATTCAAGTTAAGTTAGTTCATGCAGGAGTCTGAGACCAGAGGAGGTATTAATTAGTAGCTGGAGGAATATTGAAGGTTTCTCGTTAAAGCAAGTAAAAACAAACAAACAAACAAAAAAAAAAACACTTTTTTTTCCATTAATATTCTACATTAGAAATGTTTTACAGTATTTCAGGCTTCTACCTGTGGCATTACTTTGACTTTGGCAATCATTTCAAAATTATTTTCAAAAAATGAAATGAGAGATGTTGAAGCATGGAAATTTTTGTTCTGAAATAATGATTTCCTTCTTTTTAAACTAGGAATGCAACACTCATGCAAAGAAAGTTTGGGTTTTTTTGTTTGTTTGTTTGTTTGTTTTTTCCTCAGTGTATTAAAAGGGAGCCTAAGTAGGTCCTGCCTTCTGCACCAGGCTTTATTATTTCTGAGATAAGTGCAACCCACTGTTGTGACTAAATTAGAAGTCACCATCTCCCTACTCTCTCCTATTTTTCACTTCCCAGAAAAATGTGCTATGCTTTGGAATATGAAAATATAGGAGTGTTTTTTTTTCAGTTTTAACCACGAAGGAGGATTTGGAACTTTTAAACAGTGCAACTTAGCAAACTGACTTCTAGGTATTTCTAATCAGAGAAGTTGCAGTAAATACTCATCTGCTGACTAAATGTGCATTTAACACACATCATGCACTTGCTGGAGTGCAGCATCAGAATTTGTCTGTCTCCATTTTTTAAATTAAGATTAGTTTCATTAGCAATCAGATTCACCTCCAAATTCTTATTCACATAAACTCTTTATGGGACAAGAGCTCTTAGGATTGTCTCTTTGCAAAAAACTTCCTAGAAAATAGGTGATGGCTGACATAGTCCTGCTACAAAATCCAACAAGCCAAAGTTAGAGGCTGCTTTACAGTGCTAAAACTTAAATGCCATTTTCATAAGAGATCTGAGTATGTTGTCTTTAGGCTGTCATAAACAAGGAAGAATACCTAAAATGACAGATACAGGATTACACTGGGGGCAATATTCTAAAATCTGTTAAAATATTCAAAATCTGTTAGGAGAACACATGCAAAAAGCACAGCCAACTCTGCAGCTAACCTAAGAAAATGTAGAGACTGAAAAAGCTCCTGCAAAGAGTGAGGTTACTGTTGAGAAAGAGTAGATATGTGGGCAGTACCCACATAGAAATTCTTTAAAAGAATAAAAAGAAATACCTCTTCTATACTGCACTATTTACAACCGTGGGATTTTACTCTTTCAATAGGTAAAATATATTAGAGTCCTACAGAACTGGAGGCACTGGATGGAGACAGATCTGCAGAATGATGATGTAGGACAAAAGCAATCTACTTCATCTTTCGGCTCTCAAATTTGACCTTAAAACTCTCTGTGTATCTATGAAATCAAATTCTTTCTTTCCACAGTCAGTTTTGTACAAGGTATGTTGAGGAGATCCAGGAACACAACTCTCTCAGCTGACATAGCCATCTGGAACAAGATTAGAAGCGAGCATCTAGAGCCCAAAGACTTGGGATACACAGGTGCAACATCTATGCCTCTAATGGGCCCAGGCTTCTGATTGTTCCCAAGGTGTCCAAACATCTCTTCATAACCTAAAGCAGTTCTGAGCAAGTAGATGCCTAGATTGTGCCTAAACTCTATGGCAATTCAGAGACCTGGAATCTATTTTGCATGTGGACAACAGAGGAGAGATATAGGATCATAGAACTATTAAGGATGGAAAAGGCCTCTAAGAACATCAAGTCCAACCATCAACTCATAACCACCATGCCCGCTAAATCATTTCTCCCTTAGTGCCATATTTCTACTTTTCTTGAAATCCTCCAGGGCCACCTCCTGGGAAGACTGTGCCAATTATACCTGATTATTTGAGCCACAGACAAAAGACAGTTATGAACAGAGAAGCCAGTCTTCCTTTTGTCCAGTAGCCTAGAAAGCTTATGTGTCTTTTAGGAAAGCTCTGATAAACATTATAAACTGAAATATTTCAATTAATTAGGATATGGGTTTCATTTGAGGAAATACAGGCATCATGTAAATCAGCTCTCCAAATTCTCTTAAAATCACTTTTAACTATGACTGTTATTAGTCCAGTTCAATAGAAGAACTGATCACTTCCACTGTACTCTACCAGCTGAATAAAGAGGTTGATGGTGAATCAGAGACGCTAAATGAGTTCATCAGGCTATTGGAAGCTACAGCAGGTAGGACACTGTGATTTCCTGTGAAAGGTGGTATCGTAACTATTCCGCTTCCAAAACTCAGCAGGAGATACAGGATCAGCTATACAGAATACAGAAGAAAGTGTTACTACAACTGCTTTCTTCAGCAGTTGGAATTTCCCTGGAGATCTGGCCCAGACCATCTCAAATCAATGCTGCTCACAATGGATACAGAATGAGTGTCCAAGTCCTGTAAAAAATCAGAAACTGTAATAAAGATGAAATTAATAGAATAAAGGAATTGTAAAAGGTAGGAGAATAAACTGTGAACCTAGACCACCAGGAAGGACATGATGCTTTTAAGAACAGTAAAAGAATCAAACACATTTCCTTTTCCATTAATAATTTTTGTCCCTTGTAATTTGTTCCTACGTTTAGGAAAGATACAGACATGGGAAGTCTTTTAAAAAATTTTATTAATTTTGTCTACAATTTGTAGAAAAACGGAGTAGACCAAAAGCAGGAGAAATTACTGTTCTTGAAGAATCACACCTCCACATCTAGCCCACTTTCGATACTAAGACTGCCCTATTTTGAGCTGGGCTGTGTGTCTCAATAACTCTTTGCTGCAGTATGTATGTTACTTAAGTGTGAGTTTTACTTGCTGCCTATGTAGGACAAAGTGTTAAGTGTTCTTATAGCTCCGTCTGATTTCTATGAAAAGAGCTCATTTCGACAAAAAACAGATTTTACATTCATTGCTTCTCTCAATGTCAGCTGAGAAATGCAAGGAACATTTCACTTGCGAGGCTCCCCAGTACATAAAAAATATGATGAATTTGTCTTCTAAAATAATCGTAGTTCCTTTTTCTCGTGCAGATTTCTCTTCCCAAAGGAATGCTGCTATTAGAAAGTCCTTTTCTGTTTGGAATGTGAGTTTTTCTCATTATTAAAGGAACCGTTGCGCGTGGGCCATGGGTTGCAGCCAGGTAGGTCAGCACCTCTGCACAGTTTGCTCGGAGTTATTGTGACAGCTATAGGGGAAGGAGAGACTGTAAGTTTTTTCGTCTAAGCATTATGTAATAGCAGGTATTGTATAAATGTTTATAGTGCAACAGTTTCCTAGACAAGCCCAGAAAAGTCAGAAGGGTGTGGGTGAACAGAGACATCTATAGCAAACACTGCCAAATGAATCATTTAAAAATATCCTTTATTAATTTTCTGATCTGTGTTCTCTGTTATGTAACATGCACATCTCCTGTAAGAAAAACATGTTTCCTGATTACTTGTTATGAATTGAAGCTTTGATTCAGAGGTCACAATGTAACATCATGTGGGCCACACAATTCAAACTGAAACAACATTGGCCTTTCCCTGTATCTATGAATGCAGCAAGTACTGCACTTCTTACTTGCTGCATGGTGATGCCTGCTTTTATTATTCTAGTCACTGCTGCAAACTTTTTCTGCTCAGGAAAGGACAATTTCTGCATACAGCTCAGTTATAAGAGCATTGTTTTAAGACAGCCCCGCTACACTTACAATATTACAGTCAGTAACAAGACTGTGATTTGTTATTGAGCATTATCCTTTAAATCATCTACACGTCATATAATTTCATTGAAATATTTTAAATAATTTTATTGTTTGAATAGTAGTATCAATGAATATAGTCGTAAACATAAACAAATACAGTATTAATATATAGAGAGAACTATTATATATCATTTTGGTCATTTTGTTTAAAAATAAAAAGCTGAGGCATGCCATTATGCTTTGATCTATCATAATCTACTGTGACATATTTTTTTCTACCAAAGTTTCAGTGCCTCCTTCCAATTCTGTGTGCCTAAAATTATATCCTGGCTGCTTTCATCTGTTTTAAATCCTTATTTGAATCAAGAAAGACTTAACCTATATGAAACTCTTCCACTGAACCCAATGAATCCAGACTATGTTGGTAAGCTTATTTACCTTCAGGATCTTGTTTAACCATAGAAATAGCTGTATCTTGTCTATGACAATGGGACACAGTGAAACTTAATGGTTTCGGTAACAGTAATTATTATTTTACCTACTTCTCCAAGAGCTGTATCTGATGTCAGATTTTTGATACTGGAGCAGTGTTGAAGTCCTGTGAACATTTTCAAGAGATTCACTTTTCCATTTTTATAACAGTGGAAAATTCCTGCTCTACGAAAGAAACAAATCAGCCTTATTCTTCCCCGCTGTGAAGCTCAGACTTGCACAAGGATTTCGGACCGGAGAATTATTCCGTTATCGTTCTAACAAAGATGTTACCACTAGGGGTCTCCTTGACTTCAGAGTTCAAATTCGAGCCTAGAGAGCAGCCCAAATTCGACTACTGCGTAATTCAGCCCAAGCTGAACTCTTTCAGTGCCTGGAGATGGCGTAGGTGAGCCCAACTAACCTTATTTCTTAGCAAGCTACTTTTTTTTTTTTTTTTTTTTTTTTAAATATATATTTATTTATTTTTTCCTTCTAATTCTAGAAGACACAGGAAACAAGCACAGCAAGCCTAGGCACAGCAAGGCTGCAAGTCTACCTATTTATGCTAATATTTCTTAGGATATTTATTTCATCACAAGAACAAAACGAATAAAACCCGACCTTTAAATAATGTGTATCCGTTGGATAAGCATTGCTACGACACTTAAGTAAATTGCTGGAGTAAGACTCGTTTGGAAATGTGACCCAGACACATGCAATTAAAAACATATCAAAGCATCTGATTATGATAGCTATCACTAGATCAGCCAGCTTTATGGCTTTTAACAGTTACTCAAGTTCATGGGTAATCACAGAATCATAGAGTATCACAAGTGGGAAGGGATCCGTAAGGATTATCCAGTACATTTTAGCTGATGGGAGTGCATAGTTTCATCTGAAAAGTCAATAGAAAGCAGTCTTCAGTGATACAAAGTGCTTTGAGGAACGCAACACAACACAAATGGATGTTTCTCAAAACAACTTGGTATCTAGGTCCTTAAAACACAAATCTTGGTATTGCGTGATAAATAGATAAAGTCAAAATTAAGATGTACAATGGAATTCAGTCCAAATTTTTCCTGTAACTTAATGATGGCCATGTAAGAATGAATAAAAATTATACTTTTGTTGTTGGTTTTGTGTTTTTTTGTTTGTTTGTTTTTGTTTGCTTTACCAAGACAAATAGTAGATTCTTGTACCGCTGAACTGGGAGTTGCTTCAAGTGGGTACTTGAAATGCTCAGAATACTTAAAAACATTCTATTCTTTCACATTTTTCACACGGAATATCAAGGTGCAATAGACTATTACCAAAAAAAAAAAACCAAAAAAAAAAACAAAAAAAAACCAATTCCCATATTCAAGAATCTTAAATATCTAATGTTAAGGCTCTAAGTTTCTTGTGGAATTCTACTGTTAAAATAATGTAATAATAAAATCAGAGAATCTGAATATGTCATGTAGTCAGTGCATACTGTGCCACAGAACTATACGGACTGAAGTAAGAAACAAAAAGTTTGACAGATAATTGAAATTGCTTTCCCGTTTCTGTCCAGATAGCCAATCTCCCTGCTTTTATCCTATTTTTGTTGCAAAAATATCATCAAAGTATATTCTTGATTATACATTCTGATACTTTAAATTTCCAGCATTTCAGTGAAGTTCCAAGCTGAGTAGGGATGTCACTCAAAGACTTCGCTGGTTTAGAAGACATTCTGTAATGCACTGATTTTGTGAATGGAATCAGTCAAACCAAGCTGCAGTATGCAGAATTTTGAAGGAAAAATGAATACTTTTGATTTCCTTTCTGACATTAATGCTGAGCTATGCAGTTCGTTATGGACATGCAACTGATTCCTATTGGAATTGGAAAACACATAAGAAATCCACAGTTCTGCATTTCAGTGTAGTTTCTGGACAACACTCAAAGCTAACAACTTCTATCTAACTGGACAAGTACCAGGACATGTTCAATATTTCACATCAGGAATATTTTTCCCACTTAAACCCCCTTTCCCTTATATATATACATATATGCATAAATATTTATTAAGATTTTGGATACTATATATATGTGATAATAGAGCAACTATAAAAATTGTGTAATTTTCCCTATAATTTGAACCATAAAAGATTTTATCATTTCTTAAAAACATGCCAGTTCTTACCTTGCAGCTTAGTATTAAAAATATAGAGAACCTGAGTACCCAGTACTCCTTACCCCCTCTGAATTTTTGGAATTGTCTGGCATGTCTGGATTGCTAGGTATATTTGCAAAGGTGGTTAATTCCCTAAACAAGCAAACAAAGGAAATTGAGCTGTAAGTCCTATACTTCCCAAGAAACCGAAGTTATTAATACAAACATTACTGCTTACTCTTGATCTTCTTAGCTGTGTACCTGGAGCATCCCACCAAGTGCACAAGCTTTGGTCAGAGCTGGATAATCACTTCTTTAGAAGCTTATTTTAATAGTGTTGAGAAGATTGCAGATATTTGGTCATTCCACATGCAATTGGCCTAGGATGAATTGACAGTGGCATTACAATGTTGAAAACTTAAGCTCAAAAGGTAAATATGTATGACATTTTTTCAGAGATAAATATAAACCTGAAGCTCAGTCTTCCTATTTTTAGGACTTGTGACAAAACTCTAGTTTGGGTCCACTAATTAATAATCTTGTGTTGGCAGGAACAATGATCAAATGAAGTGTTACAATATGCCTGCTTGTATCTTATTTTTATGATTTTCATTATTTCTGTTGCAGAAGGCACTGTTTTTGTTGGCATAGTAGAGCGTTGACTCAAGTGCAGCATACTGGCTCAAAATTCCTGTACCTCCAGGTACTCTTTTTGAACAGAATGGTTTGGCAAAAGCAAGGGGAAGTAAAACCAAAACTGCTCACCCACTGCTGGCTGGAGCAGCGCTGGGTTTGGTCTGCAGCCAGGGAGTTTCTGTCTGGCCCCATATTTACTACTCACAGTCACTCAGCCCAGAGCACTCCTGAACTGCAACCACTGCAGCTCATGGTTTCTTTCTGCTATTAGAGCCAGTGACAATCTGGAGCACAGAACAAAGCAACCAAAAGATATTAGCTCTACTGCAGAAGAACTACAGCCAAATCATTCTGTTACAATTCTGTTTTAAGTATTGAGGCCTAATCAATTATTTGGGTAAAAACAATTCTTGCTTTCTAATGTTCAATTTGGCACATAGCCATCTAATAACTTTTCAGTTTCAAAGCTAATTGGTGTTTAGCAACTCAATTCAGAACATTTATAGCAGCGCTCAGTAACTGGTTTGGATGTCTAACTGGAATAACACTCCTGAGTTCCAAGCACTAACAAAGTCACAGCTCTATGTTCAGAGATCAGCAGTTGTTAGAATTCAAGATTTACTGTTCATTTGACTCCTCATTCCCTTTTATTCTGGGATGTGACTTCACATTTCTTATTACCTGAACTGACGTAGAAAATAAGCTACTTATTTAACTCCTTCACTACTTTGAAGTCTCCTCATCCTTTGCCCATTTATCCTTTTTGGATCTGGAACTGCAAATCACACCAGTGTGGGTTCTCCAAGTACCATGAATGGCAGAATCAAATGTTAAACCCGTGAAGCTCAGAAAGAGGGAGCACATCCTTCTGCATGACCACATGGTGATGATGACACTTATTCTAGTAAAGACATTAATATTTATTGTTTTTAGAGGTTGATGCTGTGTTAAGATCTACCTACTTGATCCAAAATAAGGTATAGACAGAACTGTAACTGAAATAGTATTCTTTGCTTTCATCTTAAAGTATCACAGCCAAACAGATGGATCCTGCACATAGGCAACATTGAGCTTCCAGAGCTCCCATTGAAGGATTTCCAAAGCAGAGCAGAGTTAACTAACAGCAGCACCATTGGGTAGCTCTGAAGACACTGACAAACACACATTTCAATATTTTTAGTTATTCATAGATTGAGATTTAGTGAATGTTTTCTAATACAAACCCTGAAATGGTTCCAAGTGTATGCAGTAAGGAAAGATTCCAGAGAAAGGGCAGGACAGTGGAAGCTTTTAGGCCAGATGAGTTGGAGCTAATGGAAAACCTGTTTGCAATACCTCCTGCTAAAACTGAAGTGTCTGGTATGATCTGCATTTACTGAGAAATGAAATAGGTTGTAACTGAGGAACTTTTGCCCTTGTTATTCATTACTCTGAATCTCAGTGAGTTTAAGAAATTGAATTAAGCATTGGTCTATGTTATATCAGGTATGCATCATGCATCACAAAATATACCGTAAGTGTAAAAGGCAAAGCTGCTGCACAAATCTGTGTGCCTTCTCAATCCTTCCTCTGAGCAGAATGTTTGCCATTTTGATTATCTCATACTTCTGAAGTAGTGCCTATGAATTCTGAGTACCAAATGACCTGAAATCCTAGACTCAGTCAGCATTTTTCTTAGTGATATATTTTTGATCCAAAACTTGTAAGAAGATCAGAGCTTTCATGTTACTAGTTAGAATCATACAAATATTTTCCTTTTCTGTTTCATCCAGGCAAAGAAATTGATTCTGAAGGGAAGTTTCACTATTTCTTTCTTATATACTAGCTATAATAAAATATCTACAAAACTAAAAAAGAAAACTGAGCATGAGTAACTTCCATAGCACAGAAGAGAAAGCTGAAATCGTCATGTAATAGAGCTGACTTGCAAATGGTACTCCGCATGCCAGAAAACAGAAGCCAGCAACTGCTTTTACAAACACAAAGGTCCTGGATACAACATGTCTTCATTTCATCTGTTTGACTGGGACTTTCTGAGAGCAACCATCTAATGCAGTCATTAGTTTATTCTGGCACAAAAAGTAACCGCATATTCCTGACTGAAGGGAGAGCTTATGATCTTAAGGAACACATGCAGAGCTCTAGATGGGTAAAGATGTGAGAAATGCAAGAAATCAATGTCTATCTGTACATTATTTCAAAACGCTCCCTCAAAATCCATTTTGGAATACTCATGAATTGCAAAATAAGGGAAATTTTCCTCATCGGTAGTGTACTGAAGGAGGGGAACCAGCAGCTGCTTACTAGTTACACAGAAATCCCTCTGGCAAGAAGGCACACAGCACATCTCTGCTCTGTCAGTTGACACTGGCTTGGGCTTCCAATTTGTGATGGGAGCAGTGCCCAGAGAACACCCTCCTGTCTATGGCCACCCTTCAATGTTCCAGTGCTGTCCTTAAATTGAGTGACCTACTACAGACCTGTTCTCAGTTCAGTGGCTCTGTACTTTATATCTAACTCATTTTTCCTCATCTGAATGTAGGTACTTTCTGAGTCTGACTGAGCTAGTGTTTGAAGCATAGTCACCTTTAAAGTTAAAACTTGTTTGATGATTGCATTTCTCATTAGATATGTGCTGTCATTTATTGACCAGTGATCATACAGTATCTTGCTTATGTTTACCTCTATATTAATGAAAATTGTAACAAATGTATTTTAGATTCTATCTTAGAAAAACAGGACAGTGTTTTCCAAGAACAGAATTAACTACACTGGTGCTTCTATGACCTGCTCATCTTTGGTTATTAGATGTTACTAAATGTAGAAGCTTTGATAGATGAAGCCATTTAGGACATGTATAATCACTGTAAAGCCAATATGCACTTATTGCTCTGTACACCCTTTAAAAATTAAAAGTGATTTCATGGTTTCTTGTTCAGTGTTCACATGATACTGCTGATACTTTACACTCCTACTTCATAACATTTCCACTTTTTATTCAAATCCTTCACATTCTCACATAGCTTCAAGTATAGTGGTATCTTTATTGAGCTTTCTCTTGCTCATGAGATTGCCCTTACATAGATCAGGTACTCCGCTTCTCCTAGGATTACTCTGTCCAACTCTCCTAGATTTTCTTAGATTATTTTCTCAAAAGTAGCATTCTACCACTTGCCTGATTTTGCTGTAGTCTGCTTTCCTGAAACCAATTCTTACTCCAACTGTTCTCATCTACTCTATCTTTCCAAAAGCAGACTTGTTATTGATACAGTGAAGAGAAACATAAGCTATGCAAGCAATACAGTGTTGTTATAGTTGTACAGTAAGAACTGAGTAATTTTATAGCTTTTTTTTCTTAATCTGAAGTTTTTATTTCATATTCATGTTCAGTTAAGCACAAGTGGAAAAAAACAGTTTATATAATTAATTTCTCATGACAGCTACAATCACGGTGTTTTATTTTTACATCCAAGGATCTCATAACATGTTTATAGCAGAACCCTGTAAAATGTAGCAGGGATAAAACCATGAGAGTTGTGTGGAATTAGTACATTTGAGATGCAGACAAATATGTATTTACTTAAATCTGCATGAAAAGCAGAGAGGGATATACTTTCTACCTCATTTGAAAAGACACTAGTGATTTATATTAAATCACTGAATTCCTTTTACAGAACACTAAAGCTTCTACTGAATGCTAAATAGCAGATTCAAAATATTAAAAGGATAAAATCCATACACACAGAACTTCTTGGAACGTAGCAATCAGATGAAGCGTCTGGCTTTTTTGTTCCACAAAGCTTCTTTATTGGCTTGGATTACTGTCAATACTGTCAGTTCTGTTCTTTCTAATCTCCGATGCTCAAACTGGGAAAGTTTCTTGGGGGACAGCAGGGGAGAGCACACAGTTCCGACAAAGCTTAATGTATAAGAAAAGAAGGCCAAGAAATTCAGTCTTCTGTGGCACTCTGCAGCCCTTCCTGGTACAGCAAAACCACTGCTGGTGTCATATTCCAGTGGTGGATGCTTTCCACACCAGCTCAGATGACCAGCCACCTCCCACTGAAGTAACCTGGTGGCTCAAGCTTCTTCTCCACACTGACTAGAAAGAGACTTGCTGTCTGTTCCCTACAAATCCGTGATGTAAACAGCAATTTTGTGGTTATCATTCTTAGCAAAAAAACAGTGCTTCCAGGAACAAAATCCTCTTTGCTTGGAAAATGGGAAAGAGCAGTGGCAGCAACTCAGACTTCCATACTGTATAGATTTTAGACCAGGGAAGAAATACCATCCCTCAAAAATCTGCTGATGCATTATGCAATTCCTCAGAAGGCAAACAAAATTTATGGGGCCTAATGTAAGAGAAAAATATTTATGCGGCTTAGTGCCAGGACTCTGCTCCATCCCCCTGTCTGCCAACTCAGCATAAAAATGAGTCTTCAGCTACTCTGTACAGACCAGGAACTGATCCTGCAATGAGCTGTACTACTGACTGCAGAGCGTGAAACAAGATTTTGAGAGTTCAGTTAGAAGTGAGACAAGGAAGAACATGAGGTGGAATTCTCCAATTTTATTCCTTGGACAGTTGTGGCCCAGGCTCAGGGCAGGCAGATGACTTAGAACATGATGTGAAATTCCTTTGAGAGAGTAGATGATGAAAGATGTCACTGGTATCAGGCCGAAGTACTCTGCAACTGCATTTCTTTTCATGACTGCTACTGCATTTCTTTCCATTGCATTGTTCTTTTCTTCAAGCCAGCCTTCTCAAACCCAGAGTCATTACTGTTTTCCCTAACTCTCTCTCATTCTTTTCAGAAGAATCCCTGCATGTTACAGAATCATTCATGCTGAAAAAGACTTTTCGGATCATACAGTCCAACCATTAACCTGATCTACGAAGTCCCATCAATAAAACATATGTCTTAATGCCACATCCAGAGGGAGATCCCATGTAGGGTTGGAGACTCCATCACTCTCTGTTCCAATGCTCGAGCACCCTCTTGAGCACCCTCTCCATAAAGGAATTCTTCCTAAGATCCATCATAAATGTCCCTGGCACAACTTGAAACACTGAGAATGAGTGATTATAGACAATACCTCTGTTACATGTTTGCTATGCAGCTTTACATAGGTCACTCCAAAATAATGCCTCCTATTTATTTCCATGGAAACGATGAAAGATACAAAGAGCATAACACTATTTGATAGAAGAGAGCAAATTCTCAGCCATAAAGCAGTGTTTTTCAACTTAGTTTCCACCACTAGCTATGTGTTATTAGCTATTATAGTTAGCACCATTAGCTACGTGTTTTAGCCTGGATGCTGTACTCATAAAAATCTACATGTCTGTATCTGCACATTGCTAGGAAAATGTTGCCTGTACTGACCAACTTTCATTGTGCCAACATCCCTTGTTCAGTCTCCATTAAGGTTCACCAAGTGTCAGTGAATGTCAAGGGGTGCAACTTTCTCCATGTGGAGGAATACACACCTTTGCTTACTGAACACTTCCATGTCTATGGAATCATAGAATCATGGAAACATATAGAATCATAGATAGGGTTGGATTGGAAGGTACCTCAAAGATCATCACATTCCAACCCCTGCCATGGGCAGGATTGCCAATCACTACATCAAGTACTAGATCAGGTGTCAGCGTCAGACGCCAACTTGTCAGACTGCCTCCTGCTGCCATCTGTTATGTGGCAACAAAACATAGCGGAACAGTGGCAGGAAGGTTCCACCTCTACTGTCATACCACCAACATCAGCCTTTGACATTGTAGGCCAACATATTAAAATAGAAGGCATTACTTTCGGAGCAGCCCTCTGAAATCTGCTTCTAAGAGACAGAGAAAATACACGAGTCACATCCTCCTCCACTAACACAGCCTAGAATGTCAGGTCTGCTGCTCTGCTACTGAGCAGCACACAACACCGGTGTGCCCACAGCACAGCTTCACCAGGCTCATCCATCATCTGCACCTCACTGCCTGAGCTTCAGCACCAGCAATTACGTCTAGGCCTTTGCTAATGGTTACTCCATATCATGCAGGACCTAACTATAATTGAGATTCTGGCAATGAGAGGAACATCCAAGGCAATATTTATGGTTGTTTTATTCTCTTAAGTAAATCATCTGGTAAAATGCATAATCAGAAATTGGCTTCAGCTAGAACTGCAGACACTGCTGTTGAGAAACAAATCATGCTCGGAAGCCACAAACCCGAGCAGAGGCTTCAGCAAAAATATGATACTCTCAGAGGAGGCAGCAGAAAGCAACCTATGTTCAACAGCAGAAGATAATTAAAAAAATAGATATAGAGAGAAAATAAAAAAGAACATACTATGACTACATGGGAAATTGACTTCCCTCCTTTACTACCTTTTCCCTGGTTCTCTACATGAAAAATTGGTGCTCATGCTTTCATATTATTATTTTGCATAGCTTTCACTACACTCAGGTAGTGGGGTTCATGCTTGCCATACTATATGTGCAGATCTTTGGACAGTGTTCTCCCTGCAGCTGACAAAGCTTTGTTTCAAAATGTGCCTGCCCATAAAGGGCTGTGGCTTAGGAGCCCCAGATGTGGGGTTTTGCTGCAGACCCAGCACTGAGCACTGCCCAGCTGTGGGCTTCTCCCTCACTCACAGCTTTTCCAGGAAATGACCTGTCCCTCGCTCTTCACAAGAAGTAAAATGCTGAGGCCTCCCATAAAGAAACCCTGATGGATCCTGCTGCAGGGAGTTGGGTTATTCAGAAAGGCTTTTGGTGTCTGGTGGACAGTTCTGCTGAGAGAAGTGTAAGAATATACCTATCAAAGTGCATTTGAGCTTGGAGATGAATATATTAAGAGAAAGCTGACTTGTCTACTTTGTGTTTGAGATGGAAATCAGCTGGTCTGGAGGAGAATGGGGCTGGAGAGAGGGCTCACCTCAGGCTGGTCTTCAGACTAAATAGCACCAGACAGGAAAGAAAAGGGAAAACAAAGAAAAAAGTGGTAAGACATGATTCTTGGAAATAAATCAGGTAGGGAGGTGAGTTTCTGTGCTGTGGTGTTGTAAGTAGGTCACAGACTTCCACACAGGCCAGCTGGGAAGCAGTTCACATAGCTGTGGTTTGGTTTGGGCTTGGCTGTAGCACCTTCTGGAAGCTTCTGTGAGTTCCTGTGGGGCCTGCCAGGAGCTGAGCCACCCCAACCCACCTCTCCAGACAGCCCATAAATCTGAGCCATCCTGTGCCCCCTGACCCGCCCTGCTGTGGGGTCTGAGACCATCCCAGTCCCTCCTGCTGCCCTGCAGGCTCCATCTCCATTCCCGACCCCTGTGGGTGACAGGGAGATCTGCTTCTTTTGCTTACATGTGCAAAACTGCTGGTATCCTGCATGAAGTGCCCTTTGCAGAGAGACTGATGTCAAAAATTGGCCTTGGCCAAGTGTGCCCCTGCCCTGCTGAAAACGCTTCCTTCCATTCTTTGACTGTTATCTCTCCCCACTTCTAATTTTTAAAAAATAGAGTTGACGAGACTGAAAAGAGAGTTTGATCCATATGAAAGCCTTCTGGATGCACAGGCCTGAGTTTCATTGCAACTGGGCATAATTTTAGCCTTCCTTTCAACCGGGGGCACATAGCTGCTGAATTGTCCCCTTCCTGTCAGAACAAGACTATTTTTTTTTTTTTTTTTTTTTTGCTGCATGAATTAGGCAAGTATTTAGAAGTTACTTAATAAAACTTCTAAGCTTTCCACATCCAAAGGATAGCATGGAGAGAAGTTGAGGGTGTTTAGTAATTATGGCTTTCTTAATTTTGCTGTTAATCATAGAATATACCAAGTTGGGAGGAGCCCTTAAAGATCACTGAATCCAGCTCATGGTTCTACCCAGGACTATCCAAAAATCAGACCATATGACAGAGTGCTGTCCAAGTGCTCCCCAAGCTCCAGCAGCTTGGGGCCGTGCCCACTGCCCTGGGCAGCCTGTTCCATGCCCACTGCCCTCTGGTGCAGATTTAAAAAAAAGATGTATATATGTGTCTAAATTTACATCCCTCCTTCCTACACCCTACCAAGAAACATTAAAAATGAAGTTTGCTCATTTCTTCCTTCCCCAAATGAAGCCTGAATTAATAGGAAAGCCAGAAATCTGCTTTCCACTCTCACCACACTCCACATCCGTAAACAGTAAGACCATCAACAAAGATGAGGAAACCCACAGTGATCACACTTGGTGGCAACCCATGGGAGTGAATGTGCCTTAAAGATCCTATAATTCCTTTCTTCAGGGTTTACAGTCACAGTCATTCTCTTTCTTCTAGAAAAATAAGTCCCCAGTCTGCGACAGGAGAGATCAAGTTACAATTCTGAAGTAGTTCTTACAAATTTCTTAGAAGATTAATGCAAACAAGTTTGTACATGGTCTGTTAGTCTTCTATCTTTTTCATCTAGCAAATGTAGTTCTCAATCCTATTTCAAATAACTGTGAATGGAAAATTAATGAGTGAAAAACTGTGTTAATCAAGAAAGATTATGTGTCTCTAGTAACTTCACATATATTTCTTATAGTTGTGAACTGTGATATGACACAAATTTAGGATTATTTCTACATAAAATATATATATTTTTTTGAAGTTCAACAGGCAGAATACTGAACTAAAGAAAAAGTATTTAATAACCAATAAAAGCCCTCCTGTGCAGCTGTGAACTCTAGCTCACTATAGAACTTCTGAAACTCTGAAAAATCTTCCTCCTATTTCAGATTTTTGTCCTTTTCCACTTTCAAATTTTCATGATACCCTTTGAAATCATCTAGATCTTATCCCGTAATGCTGATGCATAGGGAAATTAACATTAACACTAGATGTGTTTAATTCTTTATGTTCATAACTAAGAACAGCAAAAATATTAGTAACATTGTATTCAGGTGTTAGTTTTCTCTTAAAAGAAGTATCGCCTTTTATCCAGAATGTTTAAATGTCATCTATAGCCACCATTAATTATACTACAGAGACTCAAAATAAAACTATAACATAGCTTTTATATCATCAAGTAATCAAATAGAAAACAAAAGAAATCTTTGTAATCACTATTTCTAATACCACTCATTCTAAGGCTTTTAATAGTTATTAGTATCTAATGTAGTTTTTCAACTCCATCAAATTTTGGATTCTGTATTTGGAGCAGATTTTTGAAACTCTGTATCTCTGAGTTGGTGATTGGCCACGAGGATTCATCCTGGAATCTCTGACTTATCAAAAATGTACACTTCTGTTAGCCAAAGTCACTGTGGGATGCTTAACCTGTACTTGTGGCCCAGCTCCCACAGGCGCAGGACAGCATACAGCCCTGAGTCAGTAGTTTTATATTACCTCTGGCCACACATTCTCATCCCCGCGGGCAGTATTTACACTGCTCAAATGCCTATGTAGGTAAATTGTTTTCCATGAGCATTTAATCTTGGATACCTGGATCTGAACTATGGGCTGTGTACTGAGTTGAATCCGCACTTATTTTCCAAGCTTACTCACAAACTGTAGACCTGAAGACTTGCTGGACTTAAAACTATTCACAATGTGTGCTGAGGTAAGTAACTAACTTGACAATGTAGGAACTGCTATGCAGAGTTCAACAGCTGCTTTGCTGCTTTAAAATTGGCTGCTATTCTTCCTTTCTTTATCATTAATTTGCGACAGCTGGTGACGTGTATGAGTTAAAGAGATTCATATTCATCTATTAAAAATGTTCTTGCTTTCCAACAGACAGTAATTATATTCATCCTTGGAATGCAAAACCTCATTCCAGTGGAGGACAAAACAAAGCAAATTCAAAGTACCTCATAAAACAGGGTCCAATGTTTCATGAAATGTTTTTATTTATTCTATTTATTTATGTGTGTTTTGAGTCCAGTACCAGGATATGAATCATGTGTTGTGCTTACCAGACTTCTCATTTTATTTTGTGACATGATATAGACCAGCTCCAGAACATCTGGGATTACAGATATATCACCTTTCCAAATTTGGGGCTGTAGTCTCCTCTCCTATCATTTTGCTTCTTTAATTGTAATGGTTTCCCACTCTTAAACTTTATTTATTATTCTTGATGGAGACTGCAAATAGAAAATACAATTACATTGTATTTTGTCATGATTGTTTTATTTATGTCTGTTGTAGAGTTATTTTATGCCAAGAATAAATTAGGAAACTATTGTAATGTATCTAACTAAGCAGAGTTTCTTGAGACATATATTTCTGAAAGCAAGTCTTGCTTTTAACATGCTCCTCTGCCATGAATTACAATTAGAACATACATGATTCCATATAACTAGAACCAGTCCCTCTAGAGAAATGCAGAGGGGAAACTATAAACACATTGGGAAAAGATTTCAAGCCACAAATCAACTTTCCTTCTCTGTGTTCCTTTTGTGGGAAAGAGAAATATAAATAAATAAATACATACATCAACTAGCAAGACTGTTCTATTGACTCTGCTCATCTGTGGCTATGCTTGTATTTTGTGACACCTTCCAGCATTGTTCCAGTAAGGAGAATAAAGAATTAATTCCATCAGATCTTTCTCTCTTAGCCTCAAGAGAATCATCCTCCCATATGAATTAATCAAATCCCATTTCTGAATGGAACATGCTGTTATCCCATCTTTGTTTTACAGTGTTTCATCTTCTCTTTGTCCTGAGTTCATAATGCCCAGATCATAGGATATTGCCTAGTTCGAAAACACATTTCCTCCTGTTCCATCTCTGCACATTTCTTACTGCAGGCCTCTCTAGCATCCCACCTTATGTAAAATGAGTTAATCTTGAAAATTTTTGTTCTATGTTAGAGCACTTTTTATGTTTGCAGACTTCATATGGAAAGCAGATGAATGTATAATAGAAATGCCCTTGTCCCCTCATCTATTTAGTCAGACCTTACAGTCTAAGGAGTTTTTTCCGTTTTAAAAAATGTGCATTCTGAATTATTCTATTTAACAGATGGCTCAGTCTCTTGTTTTAATGGCCACTTTTTCAAAGGCTGACTTCAACCATGTTTCGTTATCTCTTCCAGTTCTTTTCCCAGGTAGGAAAAGCAGTTATTCCCTATCCTGTTTTTGTTAACTTGTCTCATTTGTACTGTACCAAAACTTCCCTGACAGACAGTTTTTGTATGAAGTCTAAAAATTATTTCAATAAAAAGCACTGGAACCATGGATGAAACTAGTTGTTTGATATTGGTCTACTTTTGCACCCAGAATGCTCTCATTATTGAGATGGTAGAGATACATTCTAGTAGAATACCAATGGAACTGAAATAAAAACTACATTCAATACCTGCTTTTTCAGTTGTATCCACATTTTTTCCACAAAGCAATAAATAGACATTGGAATAATGGAACAAAAACTAGTGACTCTTTCCCCAGAGGCACTACTATATATGAGAAAATAAAACAATGGGCATATACACAGATGAGTTTCAAGTAAGAAAATGATACTTGTCATTGCTGTTAACAGGTACATGAATAGCTTAATTCTTGTTCTTTTCTTTGTCAGATGAAGCCAAGAAAACCGACAAAATAACTTGACACGCCAATGAGTGTTGTCAAGCAGGTATTCCCTTTATTACAGCTCTGGGTGCATGGGGGATCATTCCCACCAACACGCACACCGAGAGCAGCAGCGACTATGTATTTAAAAACATAGCATATACATATTCATTACATTCCAAGGGCACGGGCAGAAATAACATCTCTGGTGGTTGTGGGATGATGGATGAAGTCATTCTCATTGTAAGTTTCCAAACTTTTAAGGGAGTAGCCCAAACTGGTTCCCACTGATGTTATGTTGAGCTGAGGCACCTGTTTTGATATCTTATCTTCAACAACAGGACATCGATTCTACTTCCTGATCTCCACTTGACCACAACTTCCATGGCCTCTTCTGCATTCTGTTCTTGAGCTTACACTTATACAAGCCTCCATCCTTCATTTTATATCTTCTCACTTTATGCAAAAGGCTGTTCTCACAATATAGAAAAGCTGTTCTCATGATTCAATAGTACCAAATGTTTTTTTAAAGTCCAAGTTAACAACATTGACAGCTTTTCCTTTGTCCTCTCTGACCTTTTAACAGAATAAAATCAGGTAGTAATTAGTAAAGATATAAACAGAAGGGATGAATCAGTTCCTTTTGCCTTTGTTTCTATGAGAAGGAATGAATCCAGTTTTTAACTACCTCCTGGATTACCTAACACCCAGAGCACAAAACTCTGAATGTACTATTAAGCATACTTTCATTTCGTTTTGGTGAATTGCTTCATTTTATCCATTTAATATATAAATGCATAAAGGATCAATCCAGCTCAGTATTACATCTTTTAGAAATGATAATAGGAGATTACATCTAGGGAGAACATGAGCCTGATGAGTTTTTGACTGATGGTATCTGCTTTAACAATCTTATGCAATAGCAAGGTCCAGATGTTCACTAACCACTCTGTTAGAGATGTTTTCATTTCCATGTTTTAAATCAGACTCCTACAAGCCTGACTGAATGCCCTTTAGTTCTAATACTGTACAGTTTGGTACATAACAGTTATGCAAGATCCACCTTCAAGATATTGCAAATTTTAGTTCTATCAAGTTCTCAATTTCCTGTTCTCCGAATTTCTCATTTGATAGCTGGCCATTTATTTAATCATTTTGACCACCTTTCTGCTTACTTTCCTTAGTGACATTACATCCTTTCTGAGACATGGAGAACAAAATTGTATGAAGTACTCAAGAACTGAAAGAAATAATGTTTTGTACATTGCCAAAATTACGTCCTCCATTGTGTTCTCAATATGTATCCTGATGATGCCTAGCACTTTGTTGACTTCTTTTGGCTGCCAGAGTATGCTAGGCCCATGATTTAAGATCTATTCTTGTAGAATTCACTCTTACTCTTATAAAATACCCCGTTTGCCTTGAACTCCAAAAGGCAAAAAGAATGTGAACTTACAGAAATAAGTCTGACGTGTTTGTAGATTTTTGCTACCACTGTCTCAGTGGTAGTGAAAAAAGAACTCCAGAAGTGCATACTGTCCTCTAACATTATCAAAATACAAGGATTGGTTTATCTTCTTGTGCAATTTTAGTTGCACTATTTCTTTTTCACTTACAGGAAAAGAATAACAACAGGAAGATCAATTTCCATTCAAAGCTGACATGACAAAAAAACCACAACCATGTGTCTAAATAAGATACAAGTTAAATTATAGTATATATGATGTGCTGTTCACCAGATAGATGTGTGGATTTTTCATTTTTTATAAAGCTGTGTGAATACCTGATACTTCTGTTTAGTCGAAACAAGAAAAATATGAAGAAAAAAAAACTGACCTGAAGATTTCTGTTTGTCTTTCTTGCTAAAGGAAAAAATAAAAATAAAAAACAACAAAACCACAGCATATTTCAGGTACTTTTGAAAGACAGCTAAACAAAGAAAGTCTAAGCAAATCCATTTTAAAACCTTTGGTTTGTATTAGTAAGCATAACAGCAGATCCAGGGAAGTGATTACTCCCCTCCTCTGTTTGGCACTTGTGAGAGCATATCTGGAATGGTGTGTCCCGTTTTGGGCTGAGGTAGGTTGGAGAATGATCTTCAAGTTTTCTTCCAACTCAAACTATGCTATGATTCTATGATTCTTCAGCCTGGAGGAAAGAAAGTGAAGGGGAGATCTTATCGCTATAATCAACGACCTAAAAAGAAAATGCGGAGAACATGGAGACAAATTCTTCTTTGTAACATACAGACAGGCAATGAATACAAAGTAGAACATGGGAAAGTCCGATTAGATATTAGAAAATTTTCTTTATTTTGAGGGAGGTAAAATATTTGAACAAGATATCAGGAGAGGTTTTGGATTTCCATCCAAGGAGATGTTCAAGATTTGACTGGTCAAATCCTTAGAGACACAGGCTAATTAAATTTATTCTGAATAAGGAGTTATCTATATGACTTCTGGAAGACCAAGTCCTTTCCAATCTAAAGTAACTTACGTGATAATTGGCAAGATGGTTATTATCAGTCCAGTAGGTCCTTGGAAAGTCTTTCAGAAGGAATCTATCATCTTATGCTCTGAGGTGCTGACAATGCAGTGCACTGATCTTCAGCTGATTTTTTTGGCTTTAGTTAGAATTATAATTCTTCTGCTCACTTCAGATTTGTGAATATTTTTACATGAACTGAAACTGTATTTTTCACTGAACAAAATATGTCTAAACATTTGTTTAGCCCTGAGTTTTCTCAGGTTTCACAGTAATAAGAAGAAAATTCTAAATATTAGTCTTCTATGTTCAAAGTGCTTCAAAGGCAAAGCAAATTGATACTTACGTATTTCTAGTATCTAAATAAGCAGTTTTGCTTGCAGGGTTTATAGTAACATTTTCAGACATTGATCCCAAATTTAAAAGTCACTTGTCAATTTCAGTGCATTCATTTCCAGTAGTTTGTTAAACATAATAATTTAGTCCTCAAATGCAATGCAATGTAAAATAAATGGTATAAAGGAATATAAAAATTATTAGCGAAATCATCAGTCAATATTAAAGATCAGTAATGTCAGCAAGCTCATTAAAAATAGTCACATATTTGAAAGACAAAATTGTCTTTCAATATTTCTCATGCATGATGCGCAACTGAAGTTTGTAAATTAATTCTTCAGACAATATATGTGACAAAATAGTAACCACTGCTAATTGTCTCCCAATCCAATCTCTATGTGATCACAAGTGGTATCCCTGCTCCAATCAAATATCAGTTGACTACCCAAAAGACATACAACAATAGGAGGTTTCTCCCTTTAAATTCTATGACAGACACTATTGATTCAAAATGTGAATGAGTAAGCACAAGGTTTATGAGAGATATCTGTGAAAATAAGATGAGTAGTTATGTCGAAATTTTGCAGTAATAATTATTATCTCGCCCACTTCACTCTTAGAGAATTGAAACTGGTTGATAGCTATTGACTAAAGTCTATGACTCAAGCCTCAGTCTGAAACTCAGACAGTGCTTTTAGGTTATTAAAAAATTGATAGACAATTGAGACAGGGAACTCCCATGTCTTGTTTACCTAGGCAATGAGGAGTAAGGTGTTTCACAGACATTCGAAAGCAGAAAAGTCTTTTCAATGAGTCACGGGTGGATTTTCCACGACTGCTGATAAATAATAATTTGAAGCACAAAACAACCTGCAGAACTCTTAAATGAGCTGTATGCCAAAGGAGGTTCAAATTAGTTATTTTAAGTTCACAGTCATTCTGTTTGAAGCATGCAAAGCTAACGTGTTGGTATTTTCTCACTGTAAATCCTTTAGCCAATTGATCTAATTGACATGATGTTACATTATGCTGGAGTCTTCTTTATCAAGGGTCTGTACACAAGTAGACACTTCTCTGACCAATTTCTAAATATCTTTGAAAAGAGTCACTAAACAGTTCAAAAAAAAAAAGTCTAGAAGATATTGTTCATTTATTTATGTTAGTATTTTCAAATAATATGGATATATCCATGTTAAAAATGCAACCACTTTACTCTCTGTTTACCAGAATTGCTCTAGAATGCCAAGACTAGCTACATATATTTTTCTGATTAAATAAATGGTGTGTTTTCAAATAAAGTCCTACACTGAGAGCAGTATCAATATGATTAGATATATTGTCAGAACTATCTAGATATTTTGTCAGAACTATCTTGATAAGAATGTATACTTCTCTTTCACTCATTGGACTAGGCTTTGCAGACACTGAAGATGTGTCAGTGGGAAAATCCTGCTCAGTTAGCCCCAAGCCCTTTTTTTTTTACTTGGAGCATTCTGTTTACATAAAACATTTTCTGTTTCTATAACAGGTTGTTACTGGAATGCGGTGATTCATCTGATTACTTTAATCCAGATCATCTAATTCGTAGGTGATACCACAGAATTAGCATTCTTTGCTGATAGCAATGAAGCCACAGAGATGCTAGTATTTCTAAGTAGGTGCTAAGTATCAGAAGATATTTGTTAAAAATGTTTGAGTATTGTCTGACTCAGACTGAAAGCAAACCAAGCCAGACCAAATCAAACAAAGTCCTAAGGGGCACCTTTACTTGTCAGTCAGCTTTATAGAACAGGCTGTTGAATTCCTGTATCTTGATTAACAAGGGACAGTTTTCAGTGTTAAAATGTTGAACCTCTACAGATCTAGGTTATATCCCAAATTTGACCTGCCAGAACTGATACACCTACAGTTAAACAAAGAAGAAAACATATGTTGAATTATTTGTTCTAACTCAACCTGAGTTTGTTACACTTTCAACAGCAGTATCAGATTTCTTTGTTTCTTGGTTTCTTTATAAGTATCTTGATTTCTTTATAAGAAAAGCTTTTTCTTTATAAGAAAAATGCAATAGCTACTAACAGTTGCAGAGAAGATGGGATTGCAAAATAAATAAATTTGTTGGAGTGTCTTCCTTAATGCCTCACTTCCTTCTATGTGCAGACATGGTCTTTACTCCT
The DNA here is from genome assembly GCA_035772895.1 of Perdix hodgsoniae. Classification (NCBI taxonomy): domain Eukaryota; kingdom Metazoa; phylum Chordata; class Aves; order Galliformes; family Phasianidae; genus Perdix; species Perdix hodgsoniae. The sequence continues at coordinate 17,902,968 of JAPSGF010000008.1, forward strand.
TCTATAATTCACCTGAGCCTTGGGATTTCTAGTATGAATGATGTATTTTTACTGTGAAAGCATTCCTTGATTTTTATCCTTCCTATTTGTATTCTACAACTTCGTATTCTTCAACTTCTAAATCAAATCAGTCCCTACCTCAAATCAGCTTATTATGCTGTCAGTAATGCAGTCACCAAATGCTAAAATACTGAGAACTTTCATGCATTCTCTGAGTTAATGCTGTTGATTACGAAAATATTCATATATAAAAGTTGCATTTATCTTCATTATTCCCTTTGCTATGGCACTACTGAATCATGAGAACAGCTTTTCTATATTGTGAGAACAGCCTTTTGCATAAAGTGAGAAGATATAAAATGAAGGATGGAGGCTTGTGTAAGTGTAAGCTCAAGAACAGAATGCAGAAGAGGCCACGGAAGTTGTGGTCAAGTGGAGATCAGGAAGTAGAATCGATGTCCTGTTGTTGAAGATAAGATGTCAAAACAGGTACCTCAGCTCAACATAATATCAGTGGGAACCAGTTTGGGCTACTCCCTTAAAAGTTTGGAAACTTACAATGAGAATGACTTCATCCATCATCCCACAACCACCAGAGACGTTATTTCTGCCCGTGCCCTTGGAATGTAATGAATATGTATATGCTATGTTTTTAAATACATAGTCGCTGCTGCTCTCGGTGTGCGTGTTGGTGGGAATGATCCCCCATGCACCCAGAGCTGCAATAAAGGGAATACCTGCTTGACAACACTCATTGGCGTGTCAGGTTATTTTGTCAATTTTCTCAGTATCCCTATTTTCCACAGCTTTCTCCTGGAGAAACTGTCTGGTTTTCATTTGGACTAATGTACTATTTGTTAGGTAAAAAGCTGTCTGATGGCCTGTCCCAGGGAGTCATGAATGAATTTAAATGAGGTTCACGAAGTCTCAGTATTGAGGACAATTTTGTTTAACTTTTTTCTTAGTGATCTTGGTGAATGGATTAAGTGCACATTGAGTAAGTTTGCAGATGATGCCAGGTTGCGTGGTAGTGTTGACCTGCTTGAGGGATGGAAGGCTCTGCAGAGGGATCTGGATAGGCTAGTTCCATGGGCTGCATCCAATTGGATGGCACTCACTAAGGATAAATGCTGGGTGCTGCACTTGTGTCACAACAACCCCATTCAGTGTTACAGACTTGGGGAAAAGTTGACTGGAAACTTGACCAGGAGAAAGGAGCTGAGGGTGCTGGCTGATAGCCAGCTGAATATTAGCCAGCAGTATGCTAATGAGTCCAAGAAGGCCAATGGCAGCTTGGCCTACTTCAGAAGTGGTGTGACCGAAAGGAATAGGGAAGAAATTGCCCTTTGGAACTCAGCACTGGTGAGACTCCACCTCAAGTACTGTGTTCCATTTTGGGCCCCTCACTAAAAGAATAAAGTTGTTGGAATATGTTCAGAAAAGAGAAATTAAGCTGTTGAAGGAACTAAGAAACAAGACATACAAGAAACAGCTGAGGGAACTGGAATTGTTTAGTCTTGAGAAAAGGAGGCTGGGAGCACACCTCATTGCTGTCTAAAACTACCACAGAGGAGTTTATAGTGAGGAGGATGTTGATCTCTTTTCTCAGGTGTGATAGGATGCAAAGAAATTGAGAGGGTCAGGCAGATACCCGCACTGAACATTCCAATAACTGCTTCTGTTCTTGCTGCTGACCAGGAAAACCTCAGCCTGAAGCAGCAGTGAAACAGGAGGTATCTTAAGGAAAAGTATGTAGGATGCTGAAAGGAACTTCTTTGCCTACTCACAAATGTAAGCTGAGCTGCTTCTCCTACTTCATTGGCTTTTATTGTTTTGCAGCTTCCGCTTGACTGCTTTTACAAATTTGACTGTGTTAAGCCTCCACATAACAGTGTAACACTGGCATAGTCTCTCTGATACTGATACTGTAATCTTATTTCAGTGCCAAAATGAGCAAGCATTATTAATCAAAGTCACAACCCTGGTCAATCTTCTCCTTTGACTGATACATTTCTAATTTTACTTTTCTATAAAACTTTAACCTCACTACCCAACTTGAATTAATAGCAGATGTTCTTTAACACTGCAATGAGTCAGAGCATACTGCCTGCAGAGGAAAGAGGAACAAGTCAGAGAAAAATGTCTCATCTTGGTATTTACTGGTACAGAAAATGTTGAATACCAAGAAAAACATTATTTTCAGCACATGTAAGAGCAGAAATAGATATATTGATAAATTAATTTCTAAATATCTGTTTTATTCTCATTTCTTCCCACAGCTACCATGTTAGCAGGGCTTGGTGTTTAGAGTCAGATGACACTGAGACTGAGTACTTTTACAAGGGATTCTGTGGGAGTAATCCTTGTAATCTTTTACTTATCCCATATATTTTCAATTGAATGCTGCCCCTCATGTGTTTGTATTACCGTGTCTGTAGGTCTTGTGAGAAAGAGGAATAGAAGCTGTTATATTTTTGTGGAAGTGGATACCAGAGGACATCTGTACAACAGAAGCAAGCATGAAAAGAACAGAATGACAAAGAATGGCAGAGGAAATGAGGTCTGTACTAACTGCTGAAAATGCTGTTAACATTCATATAAAACACTGCAGTGTGCAAAATATATCATGGTACTGAATAGAATCACAAAATCACAGAATGGCCAAGTTTGGAAGGGACCTCAAGGATCATGAATCTCCAACCCCCCTGCCACATGCAGGGCCACCAACCTCCACATTTAATACTAGACCAGGCTGCATAGGGCCCCATCCAATCTGGTCTAGTATATATCATGTATGTTAGAATTGTTAAAATTATCCAGAAATGTTAAGTCTGAATCCCCTTAAAATTCATTTACATTTGCAAAATGTATTAGCTGGTTCATATTTCTGTATCAATTTCTGGCTAGTATTTCACAGTAACTGAAGATCAACTGATACTGCGAAAATGGTCATCAGTAAATTTGGACGTGATTGAGGAAACCCAAAATAAATGCATGATAATCCACTGAAGACAGATTTGAAATGAGATCAGACTCGGCTGCTCAGGGCTTCACCATCTTGAGACTGGAAGCCCTCAAGGACAGAGACTGCACAACCTTTCTGTGTATGCTTGTGGTACTGCCTCACTGTCTTCATGGAGAAAAAATGTTTTTCCTTATATTCAGGCTCAACCTCTCTTGTTCCAGTTAATCCCCATTGTCTTTTCCTTCCTGACCTCCACTGCAGTGAGAAGCCTGGCTGCAGCTCCTCCATGACCTCTCCATGCACATTGGTGGCTGATGGTATATCCTTCCAGAGCTCTCTCTGCTCCGGATTCCCAAGCTTCTCCTTAAGAGGGCAAGTGCTCCAGCTCTCCCATGGCCTCTCATGAATTCAGTGCATATGGAGCAGTAACTTGCAAGACACTTTCATGCTGTATTTCTTTGAAACGGAAAAATGGGATGTTTGTTTCTGTGTCAGTCAATTTAACACTGGAAAACATACACTTTGCTAGATTTCACTAAGACGTTCTTAAAATCTACCTCTATTAGTTTTATTGGTAGTTCAGAACTTAATGTCAACCTTATCACTTGCTAGGAGCACTCCCTATAAAACTGTATGCATCAGACATCTAGATTTTCCCACTTCTTCTCAAGACTTTTTGCCATAGAGTTGAGAAAATGCTTTTTAACATGCCCAGCTGCATAAATAACATGAGTGTGGTTGGCAAGAAAAAGCCAGTGCCTTAAAATCATACTTCCTTTCCTAAATGTTTTTAAAACATATGGTTTCACTCTTACAACTGCTTACAAATAAAAAATGTACCGTAAGCTTCACTTCTAAAGAGTCTTCTATGCACTTCTGTAGAGGACAAACAGTTGTCCATAGCATTTGTGTTAATGTCTCTTTTTGGTAAATTCAATGCACTTTTTTCCCATTTATTTGGCACTATCTTCAATTACTTCCGTATATCTGTGGGAAGATCTTATCCTGAATAGAAATCAGAATTAGAATATAGTTCAACTAGATTGTACTTTTATTCACTGATGTCTCTGAAAGTGCCTGGTAATACCTCTGTCAGAAGGGATCATTATTTTGTGACCAGTGGCCACAACTCTCATACATTTAGCTGGCCCTAAGGAGAGAATCATAGAATCACAGAATCACAGAATCACAGAATCATAGAATCATAGAATCATAGAATCATAGAATCATAGAATCATAGAATGGCCAGGGTTGGAAGAGACCTCAAGGATCGTTAATCTCCAACCCCCCTGCCACATGCAGGGCCACCAACCTCCCCATTTAATGCTAGACCAGGCTGCATAGGGCCCCATACAATCTGGCTTTGAATACCTACAGGGACAGGGCATCCACAGCCTCTCTGGGCAGCCTGTTCCAGCACCTCACCACTCTCTCTGTAAAGAATTTCCCCCTGACATCCAACCTAAATCTTCCCAGGAATACCCTCTGCCTTCCCAGGATACCATTTGCCTTCCTAGCTGCAAGGGCACACTGCTGGCTCATGTTAAGTCTTTGATCTATCAAGACCCCCAGGTCCTTCTCCACAAGGCTGCTCTCAAGGACTGCTCCGGCCAGTCTGTATAAATGCCTGGAATTATTCCAGCCCAAGTGAAAAACTCTGCACATTGCCATGTTGAACCTCATCAGGTTCACCTGGGCTCACCTTTCCAGCCTGTCGAGGTCCAATCCCTTCCTTCAACTGTGTTGACCACACCACTCACCTTGGTGTTGTCGGCAAACTTGCTGAGGGTGCACTCAATTCCATCATCGATGTCATTGATAAAGATGTTAAAGAGCACCGGTCCCAAGACAGACCCCTGGGGGACGCCACTCGTTACCAGCCTCCACCTGGACATGGAGCCATTGATGACCACACTCTGTCTGCAGCCTTTCAACCAGTTTCTTATGCATCGAGTGGTCCACCCATCAAATCCACATTCCTCCAGTTTGGAGATAAGGATGTGGTGGGGGACCATGTCAAAGGCCTTGCTCAAGTCCAGGTAAATGACATCGGTCGCCTTTCCCTTGTCCACCGATGCCGTCACTCCATCATAGAAGGCCACCAGATTGGTCAAGCATGACCTTCCTCTGATGAAGTCGTGGTGGCTGTCTCGGATCACATGCCCATTCCTTATGTGATCAAGCATGTCATCCAGGATGATCTGTTCCATGATCTTCCCAAGCACAGAGGTGAGACTCACTGGCCTGTAGTTCCCAGGGTCATCCTTGCTCCCTTTCTTGTAAATGGTGACATGACCCTTCCTCCAGTCATCCTGGACCTCACCTGACAGCCACGACTTTTCAAATACGATGGAGAGCGGCTCAGCAACCACCTCAGCCAGCTCCTTCAGAACCCTGGGATGCACGCCATCCGGCCCCATAGACTTGTACACACTCAGTCTCACAAGGCGGTCTTGGACCTGCTCTGTCCTCAGAACAGGGGGGATTTACCACACTGGTCCCCACCTAGAAGTTTAGGGATGCAGGGCTCAGGGACGTGAGAAGTACTGGAATCCTGGCCACCAGTGAAGACCGTGGCAAAGAACTCATTCAGTACCTCAGCCTTGTCTTCGTCCGTTGAGAGGATTTCTCTCCCCTCCTCAAAATTCACATCACTACCTGTGACATTTCTTCTTAGGGTACCAAAGATGACAAAGATGTCCATGGCATTTAGGTGCTATAGGCAGCACTGGTTTGAAATATCTGGACTCAGTAGTGCTTGTACATATTCTGATTTGTTATTACTTGAAAGGTATAGAAAGTACAGTGCTCTTCTTAATTAAAAATAAATAGAAAATTAAAACAGAAATCATGAGTAGCCCTCATTACTAATAGAAACATATTAGAGTAAAGAGCATGTGAAGGTAGAAGACGATGTGTGGCTCTGTCAGACTCCTTTCTCCAATCTTTAAAAATAAGTATTGTGAATAAAAATGTTTTAGGGGCTGATAGCATTACTTTTAATTTCACATCCTTAAATGAATCATCTGTCCTTCCCGAATGTGTAGAAGGTGTCCAGAAGTTCAAACTCTACTTAGACATTAAACATGCAAAATTTGTGTTTCATTATGAAGTGCCCAAGCTTCTGAAAGGAACTGTTAAATGACTGCATGAATAAATGAGGTCATTTGTTTCTTCCTTCTGTTAATTTTTACACCTACAGTGAAGCATGTATTTCTATGGAAAACAGGTATCCTTATATGGATTTGTTAAGATTTAAGAATATTAAGTCACACATAAACCAGCTTACAGACAGGGAAAATATTTTTTTATGACAGAAGAACTAAAATTAAAATGTTTTAAATACATATTATTTGTATTTCTTGGTTGACACAAGGAAAAAAATATCTCAAAACATACACAGATCCAGTCATGTATGTCAGAGAGCCACAGTGCTACAGAGGTAATCTTTAAATAGATTTTGTAAGCATTTGTGAATGTAAACATCAGGATTTAAAAAACAGAAATATAAGGTTGTTGTTGTCTCAAAAAAAAAAAAAAAATTGCATTTTTACTTTTGAACTGGATTCCTGGGTTTTTCTTTTCCACTTTTTTTTTCTACTTCTAACCAGTTCCATCCCATTATGAGCAAAATTATGTTTGCTAGAAAAACCTCCCAGTTGCCTCCCAGTTTGCCAGCAATAGAGATAACAGGATATTTAGTACTTGCTTATTGGTGTGACAAGTCAGTGAACCTCCCTACAGTGGAAGAAGGCTCTGAGGACGTGGGCAAGGGGGGTATACTCATGAGGAACATATGGTGTGACTGACTGGCAGGGATGTTGCAAAAGAATTATAAACCTAACACAAATGGGACTGGAGGTGACATCCACCATGCTGGATGAGCTGGTTAAATCAGTGGATCAACCAGCTGAGTAAATGACTGTTCCCAAGTAAATCAAGAGTGCAAAATGTATTCCTTTGTTACTCAGATGAACATGGGGAGTGTATATATCCTTCAGCGTCACAGTGACTATAAAAAATATATTAGTGCTGCAGAGAAACAAAATAAATAAGAGATCTGGAGAGAGCAAAGGGCTTGATTTGGTTTCAACCTGTATATTACTTTATATTATTGTATATTACTGTATATTACTGGGGACACCCAGTGTCATTACAGTAAGCACATAACTGAAATTAGTAATAAGGATCACAAATGTATTGTGATTCAGCTGTATCTTGCAATTGCACTCTGTTAAATGTATTATATTTACACTGTGAATTAAGCACGTTGCCCCATCACTCTGCTAAATTAAAATTCTGTGTACCGTCAAATATCCTCAAGTAAGTAAACTTTGAATTGCATATTAAATCCTTCATACGTGAAACATCTAAAAGTGCCCACTCAGAGACTATTGAATTTTGATAACTAGGTACCACATTTTATGAAGTAATAAAGTAACTATAAGGGGAGAATAAAATAATTTTACTATTGTAGAACTCAGTAACTGCAGTCATTCTTCAAAATAATATTTTTTTTACAGGTTACATCTATTTATTTCAAGAATCAATAAAATTCAGTTACAGCAAATGCTGTAAATATCTTCCTCAAATTGTTCGTACAGCTTGGATTTGGGAGTGCTATCCTGATTGAAAAGAGAAGCACAACAAATGGACCATTTCTTGAGCAGTTCACGAGATACTACCGCATATGTACAAAAACTAACGGTGACAACTGACGAAGGATCACAGACAGGTTAGCATCCTGCATTCATTCTGAAGCAGAAAAATGGTATCAGAAGCTCATATATGATGGTTATTCATGGGTCCTGTCACATTCATAAATGTGTTGTGCTGTAAGTTGTCTTGCTCTGCAGGCAAACAGAAAGGCAGCTGCTTTGTCTCTGCATGACATAGCGGCCCACCAGGTCTGTGGGAACCCACTTGTACAAGAGCCATTGCCTTTTCAAAACATGCTCATAATTCTTGACTCTGGACCTTGCTGAATACCTCCAGCTGCATCTTTTGTCCACTAAGTGCTGTTACTTTAGAGGAGTCAGGTGGGTGTAACATCCTTTACCATCACTGCTTAAGACCTGCTCATGTGAACCATTCCCAGCCATCACTGTCCCTCTTGTAACAAACCCTGCAGACAGTGTTCCACCTGCAGATGCATGGCTGGATTTTTATCTTAACTATGCTGGGACTTCATTTATCCATCTGTACCATGAGCCTCAGAATACTTTCCCAGAGGAAGCCAACCTATATGTGATTCGGTGACTGTAGGCGCTGGCGATGTTCCAACTTGAAATACAACTTGTGGTAAGGTGCATTTACAAACTGACCCACTGACTTTATTTGCCTTTAGTAAAGAGTGTTCAGTTTGGGAGTGAAAGAGCAGTCACCACATTCTCTGCGCAGTGCTATTTTGGTCACCATACACAGGGAGTAAATCAAAATATGACACCTTTCCACTACCTGCAGTCACAAAATGTATGTTGAAGCAATATTGTTGGCACAGTTTTTGTTTTCAAATAATGCTGGTTTCAGACACTTCTCACCACTCCTCCCATTCTTCTGTATTCATTTACTTTTGAGGGAAAAAAAAACATCATGCTTACTCCAGTCTCTGCTGTGCCTATGAAAATTGCCATCAGTCCAGCTAACTTTGCCCACATCCACAAGATGCCAGAACTGCAGAAATTTTGCAGTGCTTGTTGAATTCTCACTGTTCAGCAGTTTTGTGTGTCAGTGCTTGCAAAATGTAGCTTTCCAAGCTTGCTTGTTTGCAGTGGGATCAGCACAATGTCTACGAACCACTTCTGACTGCTTTTATCTTCATTTGTGTCTCTCTTCACAGTTTTTAACATTTTTTTTTTTTTTTTTATAAAACTCAGGCACTGGCATCTCCTGAATGTGAGCAATGATTCCATATAGAATCCCAGAATCATAGAATCATTAAGGTTGGAAAAAAACTAATACCATCTAGTCTGACCATCAACCCATCACCACCATACCTACTAAACCATGTCCCTCAGTGCCACATCTAAACATTTCTTGAACACCCTCAAGGATGATGACTCAACCACCTCCTGGGCAGACAGTTCCAATGCATTACCATTTTTTTTCTGAGAAGAATTTTTTCTTAATAGGCACAACAAAATGCCATCACTTCTTGTCCTATCAGTTACGTGGGAGAAAAGGCCAACCCTCACCTCACTACAATCTCCTTTCAGGCAGTTGTAGAGTGCAGTAAGGTCTCCCCTGAGCTTCCCCTTCTCCAGACAAAACAATCTCAGTTTCCTCAGCCATTCCCCATAAGATTTGTGCTCCAGATCCTTCAAAGCTTCACAGCCCTTCTCTGAACATGCTTCAGGGCCTCAATGTCATTCTTGTAGTGAGGGATCCAAAACTGAACACAGCACTAGAGGTGCAGCCTCACCAGAGTCAAGTACAGACCCATGACTAAATACCCCTACGCCAATGAAAGCAATGCAGCAAATACCAATACAGAGGTGCTGGAAAGAAAGAAGTAAGATGCATGCATAGCTCCTAGTGATAAGCTGGTAAGAATGGCAATGCCTGCAAGGAGTGCAGAACAATGTTTACATCAATAATATGCTGTCCTTGAAGCACTTTTTAAGAAGATGAGGTAATTACTAGTTTTTATGCCACCACTGCTAAACAGTCTCGGCACCGGTTATGTGCAATGTAAAGGAGGATATGCAAACAATCTGAACAGAGGTTGTCTGTCCCTAATTGATTTAGTCATATTTAGCACTGAATGAGGTGGGTGGAGAGGTAAAAATAGTCTAAATAGCAAATTCCTCCCAGGTTTGTTTTCTTTAGCTGTTTACCTTGTAAGATAAAAGGCTAATACTGTTTACATAAAATTGAGCTTTGTCACATTCAGCTACACTGATTTCTGTCTGCTTCCTGTTCTGTCAACAAGGCATGCAAGGGCATGTATATTAGAAAGCATGTACTACTGTCTACCAGAAAGCTGCTTGAGGTTTTCCGTGTGGGAATAGACTCCACAGAAGAGGAAGGTGGATTCAGACAAAACAGGACCCAGACTTCTGGGCATAGTAAGTGATACAAGCTGGGCAGCAGCTGAGGTTGGAGTGACCCTGGGGAGACAGAAGTCACTGCTCAGCTTTCAAACATAGTAATGCCTATGTCTGTCATAACATCAGATTCATCCTATTTTCCACCTCGTAAGAAAAACACACGTTTCTGTCATTCTAGATACTGCCTGCCTATAGCAGTTTTCTTCTCTTAGAGCAGGTGTTTCACTGAGCAATAGCTGTTCTCTCTTCACAAAGTAAATTTAAGTTATTCAGGAAGGGAGACTGTATGAAGCAGCCCCTCTACATAATCTGCTTAGCTACTAGTAAAAACACTGTTAGATATTCAAAACTGTTTCCTGACACTTAACATTTCTGCTTTTAGGTGCATCTCAAGATGTATATTAGTCTGAAAGATTGACAGAAAGCCATTTTAAGGATTCCTGAAGTAAAATTCGTGTTAATGCTTTAGAGCGTATTTCTTTACAGAAAAAAAAGAAATATCATGTCCTAATACATACTCTATAACATCATTTCTTATTGCCCAAAACTGCATTTAAAAACAACTGAAGCATTTCTGGTCTATTCCAACAATTGAGAATTGTTGCTGACCATCTAAGTATTGAAAAGGTGTAGAATTTATTTTGAAAGTAAAAAAAGCTGATTATATATTTCTTATTTTCTGTTAAATAGGAAACAAATAATTACTTTAGCAGAGAGGAGAAAAAAGCCAGTGCAAGTTATTGCAAAATAATCAAAAAGTGCCATTTTCTTCTCCTGATTTCTTCCCACAACCTTTGTAAATATTCTGAGACTGTTTATATGAAGATGCAGTTTCAGAGACCTCAGTGGAACAACAGATGCCTAAACCACAGTGCTGGGGAGGAAAGAAAAAGTGGCCATCTAAGCATGTTTACTTTCAGGGACAAAGAAGTTCTAACTTGTCCCTAAGTGGTGACTCATCAGAACAGGGCTATAAATGTGAAGGTAACGGCTCTCTAACACATCAGGGCTTCAGGCTTCACAAATCCAACACAATGCTTTCAGCTGTCTTCTTCTTGCTGGGTCTGTCATTTTGTCTGACAGTCCCTGTTCCTCTTGATGATAGCCATGAATTCACAGAAGAAGACCTCCGGTTTGCAGAGGTACAGTATAAATTAATCTGCATGTTTTATAAATAGTTGTATAGTTACAAATGCATGGAAACCAGCTTATGACTTTTTTTTCCTTTCTTAGCGCTACCTCAGGACTCACTATGATCTCCGTTCAAATCCCACTGGTGTTATGAAGAAGAGTGCCAACACAATGGCCTCTAAACTTCGAGAAATGCAAGCTTTTTTTGGTTTAGAGGTGACAGGAAAATTAGATGAAGAAACATACGAGATCATGCAGAAACCAAGATGTGGTGTTCCAGATGTGGGGGAATATAACTTTTTCCCTCGAAAACTCAAATGGTCAAAAACTAATTTAACGTACAGGTAAATGAATGGCATTTTGAGTGTTCCATCTTTCCTGGTAACTTGCCACTTAGGTTACTCAGTATACAAAGTTGATGGGAAAAGAGTGTGTTAAAGTTTGACAGAATTTATATTGTAATTTAAAATCCTTTGAGCCCCTTAGAGAGTTTTAGAAAGATCCCCTAGACCTGTCTTACAGTCCAAGGAAGGAAATAAAAATTTTCTTCCATTGCTCTTTTTCATGTAGTAGAGCTGTTGTGCTGTAAGCCAGCTACCCCTGGCCTCCATGTAGACACTCTGAGCACATCCACGGTTCTAAATGAAAGAGGGATAGGAATCATGCATCTCACCTCCGATCCTTGCAGAGCTCAATCATTAGATCTCTCTTCTCTCTGTTTTGGAATCTGCTTTCCCTAGACCAGTCCTAGACAAATCTGCCAAAGAGGGAGCTCTCCCACAGCATGATGGCTTCTTTTTCCTAAATACCACAGTGTCATCGATAGGGTGCTTCAGTGAGCTGCAGCCAATATGAAATCACTGAACTCTTTCAGAGATATCAGTCCAGTACCTGGTAAAAAATACTACTTTAATGCCAGTGATGCTGGCCCACAAAACCTCTTTAGATCACGTTTAGTCTCTGCAGAAAATGAGGATCATTAGACATTTTAAATGGCATTAAAATAGTTCAAGTTAATGATATGGCTTAATGAAAATTGTCTTTTTCTAAATCCTCAGGTGCATGTAAAACTAATTATAGAGATCTGTTGAATCATTTTAGATGCCTCTGACTAACCACAGTGAAAATGGAAATGGTTATTTTATTTCTTGGAGTGTTATATGCAACTGTTCAGCTCTTTATGTTCAGATAAGAACACAGGGAGGTATCAAGCAAAACTTTTTAATGAAGTGTACAGTCAGATAAAGTGTATTAAATGCTTTCCTCAATCTGCATAATTAAACCAGAGATATTATTCTGTTTGATAGAATTGTGAGTTACACTCCAGATCTGAGACGTGCTGAAGTAGAGAAAGCTTTCAAAAAAGCATTCAAGGTTTGGTCTGATGTGACACCCCTTAACTTCACCAGAATACGAAGTGGCACTGCTGATATCATGATCTCCTTTGGCACTAAAGGTAAGACAAAGCATATTCTTCTTACAGTATACTTATATTGTTGCCAATTTGATGAGATATAATTGATTTCATTTGTTTGAGTGTTATTTTATAGAACATGGTGACTTTTACCCCTTTGATGGGCCATCTGGATTATTGGCTCACGCCTTCCCTCCTGGTCCAGACTATGGAGGAGATGCCCATTTTGATGATGATGAAACTTGGTCAAATGATTCTAGAGGTAAGAGAGGTTCCTGAAATTATTTCAAATGGTGATGGACGATTGTAAATGTTTTGTTTGTGTTTTTTGTTTTTTTTTCTGTTTACTCTTCTTTAGGTAGTATGTTCACTGTCTACTCATTGGAAAGTGGACTTAATTGCTAATCATAAATGGGAGTATAACATATGCATACCATAAATTTTAAGATATACACATCTTCAGTGGAGCAATTTTTAAAAATGCCATATTTAATGTGCTCTGTCAGCTTGGCATTTACTTACAGCTCATGGAGAGAGCTAATCAGGAATGACCTCACTGAATATTTTAGAAAAAAACATATGTAGTGGTTAATGGACCTAAGTCCAGCTGGTGACCCGTTACAAGTGGTGTCCCCCAGGGGTTGGTACTGGGGCCCATCTTGTTTAATATCTTTATTGATGACCTAGATGAAGGGATTGAGTGTACCCCCAGTAAGTTTGCAGATGACACCAAGTTGGGAGGTGGTGTGGATCTGCCTGAGGGTAGGGAGGCCTTTCAGTGGGATCTGGATAAGCTGGATCACTGGGCTGAGGTGAATGGGATGAGGTTCAACAAGGCCAAGTGTCAGATCCTGCACTTTGGCCACAAGAACCCCATGCAGTGCTATAGGCTTGGGGATGAGTAGCTGGATGATTGTGAAGAGGAAAGGGACCTGGTGGTGTTGGTTAATGCTCAGCTGAACATGAGCCAACAGTGTGCCCAGGTGGCCAAGAGGGCCAACAGCATCCTGGCCTGCATCAGAAATAGTGTGGCCAGCAGGAGCAGGGAGGTGATCATCCCCCTGTACTCAGCACTGGTAAGGGCACACCTTGAATACTGTGTTCAGTTTTGGGCTCCTCACCACAAAAAAAGACAGTGAGGTCCTGAAACGTGTCCAGAAAAGGAGAATGAAACTGGTGAAGGGTCTGGAGCACAAGTCTTATGAGGAGCAGCTGGGGAGCTGGGATTGTTTAGTCTGGAGAAGAGGAGGCTCAGGGGAGACCTTATTGCACACTACAACTTCCTGAAGGGAAGTTGTGGTGAAGGGGTTTGGCCTCTTCTCCCAGGCAGCAAACAGGACCTGGGGAAATGGCCACAATTTGTACCAGAGGAGGTTTAGGTTAGACATAAGGAAGAACTTTTTCTCTCAGAGAGTGGTCAGGCAATGGAATGGCTGCCCAGGGAGGTGGGCCAAGAGGCGTCTGGATGAGGAGCTACGAGATATGGTTTAGTGCTTGTGGTAGCAATGGTAGTGGGAAGACAGCTGGACTAGATGATCTGTAGGTTGTTTCCAACCTTGCAATTCTATGATTCTGTGATATACTTTGCTCAGTTGGAAGTCAGCTACTTATAACTAATTTGAAAATTCCTCACCTTGTCTATTCAGCAGAGGGCTTCAATAGAACAAAGCATTAATTTTTCATAGTGTTATTTCACCTTTCTAGAATTATTGCCATACAAAAACAATGCAGACTTTCCACTGGAAGTGAATTCCCCCAAAATTTTTTTCTTTGTTTAAGTATTACTGAGACTTCATCGTAGATCTTTCTGCATTGCTAAGAAATTTCAAGGAATCTTTCAAGGAATCAAAGCTGCCAACAGAACAGTGTCAGATAAAACACAGCATGAAGACCAGCTATGGGGTAGTCAATTAAGCCCTTCTTTAAACAAATATTCTAGTAGATGGAAAAAGACAGTAAATTATATGTCATTCTTTCATTTCTTTCTCCTTCATTACTCACATTAAATCACAGTGTTAAGGCTAACTGAGTACTCCAGTGCACTTGGGCTATATGGGGAGGTATACACTTACTTCTGTTGTCATTTATTATAGGGTATAACTTGTTTCTTGTTGCCGCTCATGAATTTGGCCATTCCTTGGGACTTGAACACTCCAGAGACCCCGGAGCACTGATGTTCCCAATTTACACATATACTGGAAAATCTGGTTTTGTGCTTCCTGATGATGATGTGCAAGGGATCCAAGAGCTCTATGGTAAGTCTGTATAATATAAAATATGTATTTCCTGTGTCATTATAGCCTGTTACAGATATGCTGTACAGTTACTGAAAGCCCTTCAGATGTTCAGTAGCAACACTCATGATTGATTAAGTCCTAATCACTGAATTCCTGGCAACCAGACTAAAGGACAAACAATGCTTAGATTTAGTAGTTCAGGGGGATAAAAAAGAAAGTAATTCTACAGAGGACTGTTGGTAGCTGTGCTGTTCATTTGATGAGGGGGGAAAAGAGAGCACACACAGTCCCTTTATTTTTTTACCTGAAAAGAGAAGATAAAACAGGCAGATACAGAAGGGAGAAACAGAAATATTCAGGTTTCAATCATGGAAAGAATAAAACTTTTAGAGAATCTTCAGAATTAGGACAAAGGAAATTAGTCCATTTAGCATATTTCCAGCTGAACTACAAAGTCCTATAGCGTATTTGGCTAAAGGAGAGAAAGAGGGAACAGACTTTCTCTGGTACAGATCATTTGCTATTCTGCTTTTGTTCATCGTGGTGTTTGTTGACATTTCCATATCCTATTTAATATTATGAGCCATATAACAGGAATGAAAGTTGATAAACTGTTATTATACTATATGATTCCAGGTCCTGGAGACAAAGATCCCAACCCAAAACATCCCAAAACGCCAGAGAAATGTGCTGCAGATTTATCAATTGATGCCATAACAAAACTTCGTGGAGAGATGCTGGTCTTCAAGGATAGGTAAAGAGTTTGTTGTTTGATGGACAGTGGCTACTTGATAAAATTTGAGTGAGAGAAAGCCATTTAAGTTTTTCACTAAAGATCTGTGTAAATATAAAAATTCCCAAATCAACATAGATGTTTTTAAGAAGTTACATTACATGTGTTTTTAGGCAGGACTTGCAGTGCAATTACATCCCAGACTGCCCAGCAATGTAAAGTGAAGCTGATATGGCTGAAGGCTGCCACTATTTCTTCACATTTTTCATTTCACAGAGCTTTTGTCAATGCACATAAATCTACTATCATTTATTTTGATGAAGTTATACTAGATTCAGAAATCTTACATTAAGGGCAATTGTTTCCCTTACTCTGAATGAAAAAAAACAACCAAACCAACCAAACAAACAAAAAAACAGCACCCCAACTTCTCTGTTACTCTCTTTTTCTGAACTAGGTTTTTCTGGCGACTGCACCCTCAGATGGTTGAAGCAGAACTTGTTTTAATTAAATCCTTTTGGCCAGAGCTTCCAAACAAAATAGATGCAGCTTATGAAAACCCCATTAAAGATCTTGTCTTCATGTTTAAAGGTGAGTTTTTTGTTTTGTTGTTGGCAGGAAAATCTACATATTCAGTCAAGTTCAATGAGAGACAGAGAGGTAATGAATGGAAGTACATAACAGTCTATCTTCCTCACATAAAATACAATGAATGCAGGCTCCGCCCCATGCAAACCTACATAACTTTCATTAAGTTAGGAGATATACAATCAAGCTCCTATGCCTAGGATTACTTTTAGCATGAATAGTTTAATACCCACAGACTATGTAGCCTAAGAATCTTTTAGATATATGAAAATAAGGATTATAGCATCTTCATTTTATCATTCTCTCAAAGCTCAGCCTTTATAAAAGAATAATACATGCTTTATTCCTATTTTCAGGAAAGAAGGTTTGGGCTCTGAATGGCTATGACATAGTTGAAGGCTTTCCTAAAAAGATATATGAAATGGGATTCCCAAAAGAAATGAAAAGGATAGATGCAGTGGTCCATATTGATGACACTGGCAAGACTCTCTTTTTTACAGGGAATAAATACTGGAGGTAAGCTGCAAACAGACTGGTGCTTCTTTTCATTGCCCTTTTCGTAACGTGTGCAGAAGTGTCAAAGATCAGTAAATATTATTTCTCATTATGCTTCAGATGCTGTCAGTTTGTGGTTTTCATGGTAGTGACATTTGTCTAGAATATATCATGAAAGTGCATGCAGGTTTTTTATAAATACATGAGCACAGCTTGTAAAAACTGAAAGAGCAAAAGAAAGGAAAGAACAAATTGCCCTATCCATGAGAGTCTATAACATGAACAAATCTTCTAGATAAAATTATTATCTTGCTTCCTAAAGTTGTGTGGCTCCTGTGGGAGCAGGATATCTAGATTACTTGACAATGGCTGTTTTTCTTGGCCAGGAGGGAGGTTTGCAGCCAGGTCTCTCACATATTTAAGGAAGATGCTACTATCCCTTCCAATAATCTCTATGTCAAGCAGTCTCATGGCAGAATCACACTGCTGATAAGCTGATATTCAATCATTTCCCTATAATGGGTAGTTTATGCACTTCTGAAAATGTGACTTTACTGGGTTTGTGATTACTGAGAGTGTGTTCTGGTGTAATGGTGCCCTACTTATTGCCTTGAATTTTATTATTGCACCAAGCATAAGGGATCTAATAGCTGCTGGCTGATCTTGGTGTGGGTAACTTCAAAGCATGCAAGAGAACAGACCAGGCTAACTTCTCTGAATTTTTAATTTATTTTATGCTTAATGTAGTTATGATGAAGAGACAGAGGTTATGGACATGGGCTACCCCAAGTTCATAGAAGATGAATTTGCAGGAATCGGTGATAGAGTGGATGCAGTCTACCAAAGAAATGGTAGGTAACCTGACAATGAAACTTTATTACTACTAGTTGTGGCTGAAGCTTGACATTAATATTCTGCAGGATATTCTGTCATTTGTACTTCTGACTTTTTTGACATCAACACTTCTGTTCTTGCCTAAATCAGGTTTCTGATCTCAATTATTTTTTGACAATTATATTATTATAAAATATGGAGATTTATATCTTCAGAGTCAAAGTAGACTTCCTTCCTTGCTCAGAGAACCCAGAGTGATGTGTTATCTATGTAGAAGTATTATAACATGACTATTCCTTGAAATCTAGACAATTTGTATCCAATTTTTCCAGGAATTTCCAAGTCAGATACTCAAATATTTATGAACAAACCCTCAGTTCTCCTAAGCAAGCTCTCTATAATAGTGAAATGCAGAGCTTTTCACCAGGTTAAGATATTGTTTATTTTAAAATAATGCTCTAAGTATAGCAAATGTAATAAGGACTTCCTAAAATTTAGCTCAGCATTTTTAAAGACAAAAATACTGCATTTAAGTTTTACTAAGAAATGAAAACAAATCACATGATTTTTATTTGACAGTTAGTTTTAATGTAATGGATTTTTCAATTTAAATTCATTTTAACTTTCTTTTTCCTCAGGTTACCTCTACTTCTTCAATGGACCTCTGCAGTTTGAATACAGCATCTGGAGCAAAAGAATTGTCCGCATCCTGCATACCAACTCCTTATTTTGGTGCTAAGTACAGATGAGTGCCATGCTACAAGCTGCAGAGCAGCTTTTAGTACATGGAAATAATAATTCAGGCATACAAGTTTATTAGAGGAAAGCTGAGTTCTGTGAACAAGCACTGGCTACCTAGAACCAAACACATACTCGTATATTGTATATATGGAACTATACAGCTGTATGTCAGTCTGGAACTGCATTAAATTAATAGGAAAACAGGACAGAAATGATACTTATTTTAAGGGGCATTACTCCATTTAAAGTTTGTCTAGCATTAAAGTGAGGAGATGGATACATTCTTCATGATCATAAGTGTGACTAAATCCCAGCAATTTAGCATCTTCTTAGAACTGTGTAGTATTTCTGAAGAAATAGAGCTGATACTCCCTGGAGTGTTTTATTTTAAAATGAATCCTTCTGTTCTTTGCACAGTTATTTCTAAAGTACTGGGGATCCAGACCTGTAAGGAGCAAGTCAGGACTGCATGGTGTTTCCCTGAGCAAGGTAACACCAGGCTGCAACACTGAAGTTAGGGAGCCCAAGTTATTTAAACGTATCCCCATCTGAATGGGAATGTCTCCCTAGAAAGAGATGTCCATGTTATATGTGAAAGAAGCTGAATGCATAGAGGCAGCAAGGCAGCATCCCAAAGCAGACAGGAAAGCAGGAAAAAGGAACAGTATTCCCTGCAGAAATCATCAGTTTGTATGACACTGGGGAAGCCAGAAAGCAATACCAAGAGAATCACACAGGTTGAAGCCCTTCATGAAACTGCATCTGGTAACACAGCCCATGTTTCCAGTTGCTGTGAAGTGATTCAAGTGACATTCATAGAGGTTATGCCTATCTGTGCTGGCAGAGATTTCAAACATTCAAATCAAAATATTCAAAATAACAAGTTTTCATGTTTGTCACCCTTTCAGTATTTATAGCAATTATTTAGGTACCATATAAATTCTGGGGGCTTCTTTTGTGATTTTTGTTGTATGTTTGTTTTGTTTTGTTTTCAATCACTGAAAATGAAGTGGGACTGTGACTATTTCTCAGTTTAAGAAAGTACCATTAAATAAACTGGAGGAATGAAATGACACTGTGAAATTATTTCAATTAAGATATCCTTCACTGAATGTCATAAAAGCAAGACAGAGCTATGGAATGAAAAACTGAAAAACCTATCCTGTGCATTTTATTCATCAATTTTTTCACCTCAAGTAAAATTCTAGCACATTCTTATCCTGAGGGTTTCTTTCTAAAGGAATGTTTTTTGTTTTTTGTTTTTTTTTACATAATTGATTTTATAGAAAAGACAGGGAAAATACAAAATAACCACCAACCCCAATCCAACCTCATGAAATTCACCAAGGCCAAATGCAAGGTCTTGCATCTGGGTAGGGGCAATCCCCAGCACAGTTACATGTTGGGCAGAGAATGGCGTGAGAGCAGCCCTGAGGAGAAGGATTTGGGAGTGTCAGTTGCTGAAAGACTCAACATGAGCCAGCAATGTGCACTTGCAGTCCAGAAGGCCAACTGTATCCTGGGCTGAATCAAGAGAAGTGTGACCAGCATGTTGAGGGATTCTGCCCCTCTGCTCTGCTCTCATGTGACCCCACCTGGAGTAGTGTGTCCAGTTCTGGAGCCCCCAACGCAAGAAGGACATGGGACTGTGGGAGCATGTCCAGAGGAGGGCCACAAAGATTATCAGAGGGCTGGAGCACCTCCCATATGAGGATAGGCTGAGATTAGGGGCTCTTCAGGCCGGAGAAGAAAAGGCTCCTGGGGTACCTTACAGCGGTCTTCCAGTGCCTGAAGGGGGCCTATAGGAAAGCTGGTGAGAGACTCTTTGTAAGGGCAGGCAGTGACAGGATGAGAGGAAATGGCTTTAAATTGGAAAAGGGTAAATTTAGACTAGGTATTAGGAAGAAATTATTTACTGTGAGAGTGGTGAGACACTGGAACAGGTTGCCCAGAATGGTTATGGATATCTTGGAAGCATAAGGCCAGGCTGGATGGGGCTTTGAGCAACCTGATCTAGAGGGAGTTGTCTGTGTACAGCATGGGGGTTGGAACTAAATGATCTTAAAGGTCCCTTCCAGCTCAAGCTATTCTATGATTCTATGATAAATTTCCAGAATAAGAATGTAGTTGCAATTAGTCCTCATTGTTACAGAAAGTATCGTAAATGATTAAAAAATACTATGAAATTCAATTCCATACTAATTTGAATATTAATAACTAATTGACACTAACAATCTTGTCATACTTTTTGTCTTCAAAACCAGCCCCCACCCCAGTACATCAGCCTCCTCAGCAAAGCCCATTGAACTGGCACAATTGGCCACGTTTACACAGGAACAGGCTAGGTGAGTTTGATTCTGTAACTTACATGATGCAAATGGTCAGATGGGGTTGCCTATCATCTATAGTGGCCTATTCTGACTGTAGAATGGTAATGTGAAAGTCAGATCTTAAAAGACGTGCAAGGAAAAATTACAAATAGGAAAACTTATAAAATCAGAATCCTGTTATACAATATTATATTGATAAAACTGCTAGACAAATAAATGTCAGTAAGATTCTCTATATCTAATAAACAGAAAACCATTCATTTCTCTATCAGTGTAATTGTTGATAGACACTTGCTTGAGTAATGCTTGACACTGGAATGCAGTGAAGTTTAATCTTTCTTCAGGGAAGTAAGGGCCTGGACATTTAACTGTAGTTCTCATTATTTTTAGTACAAAGACTCAGCAAAATATTTTCTGTGGTCAAAATAGTAAAGAAGCTTCCATGAGCACCAGTTGATTCATGTAACTTTGCAAATTTATGAACATTTGGCAGTGGAACAGGTACTGCATGGGAAGCTGGGCCTTTGAGAGGCTTCAGCATGATCATATCCAGCTGCTCCCCAGCCCAAACATTCAGATTCCTGTTTACTGCTTGGCTGCCTGGAAGCAGCCTTCGGCACAGGTCCAACATGGCTCCAGCTCATATGTCTGTGTCCCTGGTGAGAGACACTCGGCTCTGCGGTCAGCTCTACCCTAGCTGAGAGAAATACCAGCTTGTCAGTTCCTGGCATTCCAGGTCCTGGAAAGCACCACAAGAATCTGCTGCGTGCTCCTCAGTACTGGTTCCTGTGCTGACTGCACGATCCTAAAGAAGCAGGACCTTCACAATGTCTCTTAGAAGAGACAAAACTAAGAAAAGAACTCTAAACTTTCCGAAGTGAAAAACAAGGCAGCCATCCACAAAACTCAATGATACAATGGAAGGGTAACAAACACTATAAGAGGTGCTGTAACTATGTAAGATTTGCTACTAGCTGAGAAACTGACGAAGAAACAGAATGTTAACATTCAATTTTGATTTTGGTATAGTCTCCAGAAACGTTCTCTAGGGACACTAGATGGCAGTGACAACTTTGCTCCCTGCAGGACCAGTGCAGAAATGCTCAGCTGCAGAGGGCAGGACAAGAATAATAGAGTGGGTGAGGAGGCTACAGCTATGGCAAATGGCTACTTATGGCAAATTCTGACAGTTAGTGAAAATATCAAACAAAAAGCACCAATAAATAGAATAAAATGATTATATTTTGTTGAAGTGTGGATCTCCAAGGAATAAACTAGAACACTAAAATGCTTAGGAAGCTTACAGATACAATCACTGTCAAGACCACTAATTTTTCAGCCCATTGATATTTCTTTTTTCAATATCAATGCAATACACTTAAACAGTGAATTCATAGAATCACAGAATGGCCTGGATTGAAAAGGACCACAATGATCATCTAGTTTCAATCCCCCTGCTATGCGCAGGATAGCCAGTCACCAGACCAGGCTGCCCAGAGCCACGTCCAGCCTGGCCTTGAATGCCTCCAGGGATGGGGCATCCACAGCCTCCTTGGGCAACCTGTTCCTGTGTGTCACCACCCTGTGTGTGAAAAACTTCCTCCTAATTTCTAACATAAACCTCCCCTGTCTGAGTATAAGACCATTCCCCCTTGTCCTATCACTACCCACCCTTGTAAAAAGCTGTTCCCCTTTCAATTTATATGCTTCCTTCAAGTATTGGAAGGTCACAGTGAGGTTGCCCTGGAGCCTTCTCTTCTGCAAGCTGAACAAGCCCAGTTCCCTCAAGCTTTATTCATAGGAGAGGTGCTCTAGCCCTCTGATCATCAGAGTGGCCCTCCTTTGGACCCGCTCCAAGAGCTACACGTCCTTCCTGTACTGGGGGCCCCAGGCCTGGATGCAGTACTGCAGATGGAGCCTCACAAGAGCCAAGTAGAGGGGGACAATCACCTCCCTCTCCCTGCTGGCCAGCCCTCTTTAATGCAGCTCAGAACACAGATGGCCTTCTGGGCTGCAGGCGCACACTGCTGGCTCATGTCCAGCTTCTCATCTACCAGGACCCCCAAGTCTTTCTCTGCAGGGCTCCTCTTCAGGAGTTCTTCGCCCAATTTGTATAAATACCTGGGATTGCCTTGACCCAGGTGCAACACCTTGCACTTGGCCTTATTGAATTTCACTAGGTTTTCATGGGCCCACTTCTCCAGTCTGTCCAGGTCCCTCTGGATGGCTTCCCTTCCTTCCATTGTATTGACTTCATCGTTCAGCTTGGAGTCATCCGCAAACTTGCTGAGGGTGCACTTGATGCCATCATCTATGTCACTGATGAAGATGTTGAAGAGCGTCGGTCCCAAGTCCAACCCCTGAGAGATCCCATTTGTGACCAGCCTCCACCCTGACACAGAACCATTGATCACAATGCTTTGGCTGCATCCAGCCAGCCAGTTCCTAATCCATCAGACAGTCCATCCTTCAAATCCATGCTTCTCCAATAAAGAGAGATGATGTGGTGAGGGACCGTGCCAATGGCTTTGCAGAAGTACAGGTAGATGACATCCATCACCTTTCCCCCATACTCTGAAGCCATCACTCCATCATAGAAGGCCATCAGATTGGTCAGGCATGATCTGCCCTTGGTGAAGCCATGCTGGCTGTTTCGAATCTCCCCTTTGTCTCGTATGTGACTTAACATAGCTTCTAGGAGAATCTGCTTCATGATGTTCCCAGGCACAGAGGTGAGGCTCACTGGCCCAGGTCTTCCTTTCTCCCTTTCTTAAAAATGGGAGTAACATTTCCCTTTCTTCAGTAGCCGGGGACTTCACCAAACAGCCATGATTGATATGATGGAGAGTGGCTTGGCTGGCTCGTTTAGAACCCTACGATGGATATCTTCTAGTCCCATGGACTTATACATGTTCAATATCATGAGGAGGACTCAGACTTGTTCCACTGTTACAGTGGGACAGAATCCATTTCCCACACCCTCACCTAGAGGTTCAGGGTCCTGACCACCCATAAAGACTGAGGCAAGGCACTTATTGAGTACCTAAGCTTTTTCTATGTCTAAGGAAGCCAGCTCCCCATTACCTTTCACGAGAGGGGGAACATGCTCCTTGGCCTGTCTCCTGCCTATGTACCTGTAAAACCCCTTCTTGTTATCTTTCACATCCCTCACCAAGTTCAGCTCCATCTGCACCTTGGCTTTCCTAATCCTATCTCTACACACACAGCCAATAGTCCTGTATTCCTCCCAGGATACACAACCCTGCTTCCACTTTCTGTATATTTCCCTCTTTTCCCCCAGTTTGAGCTGCAGATCCGACAGTCACCTGCCTCTCCTGCTTGACTTCTGCTGGGGGATGGACATCCATTGTGCTCTCAGAATGGCAGCTTAAAGAGCTGCCAGCTTTGTTCTGTGCCCATGCCCTTAAGGACAGTTCCCCAGGGGATCCCACTGAGCAGTTCCCTAAACAGCCAGAAGTTTGCTCTCCTGAAGCACAGGGTCCTAGCTCTGCTATTTGCCAGGCCCACATTCTTCAAGATCACAAACTCCACCAAGGCATGGCCACTATAGCCGAGGCTGCCTCCAATCTTAACCTCTCTAATGCTCTCCTCTGCATTGGTGAGCACCAGGTCCAGTAAGACTTCACTTCGGGTTGGTCTATCTATTACCTGGACCAGGAAGTTATCCTTAACAGACTCCAGGAATCTCCTGTACTTCCTGCCACCTGCCATGCTGCTATCTCAGCAGATAACCCAGCAGGTGGTTGAAATACCCCATCAGAGAGTGGGATGAGAGCCCACAAGCATGACACCTCCTGCAGCTGAAGCAAGAAGGCCTCATCAACAGGCTCCCCCTGATCAGGTGGCCTGTAGCAGACCCCAACCACTAGATGCCCTTTACTGGACTGATCCTTGATTTTAACCCGCAAGCTCATGATCAGATAGAATCACAGAATCACAGAAACACCAAGGTTGGGAAAGACCTACAAGATCATCCAGTCCAACCATCCACCTATCACCAATAGTTCTCACTAAACCATGTCCCTCAACACAAAATACAAATGTTCCTTGAACACCCCCAGGGTCATTGACTTCACCACCTCCCTGGGCAGCCCATTCCAGTGCCTGACCACTCTTTCAGAAAAATAGTATTTCCTAGCATCCAGCCTGAATCTCCCCTGGCGCAGCTTGAAGCCATTCCCTCTAGTTTTATTACCAGTTACACGAGGGAAGAGGCCAACCCCCAGCTCACTACAGCCTCCCTTCAGGTAGTTATAGAGAGCAATAATGTCTCCCCTGAGCCTCCTCTTCTCCAGACTGAACAATCCCAGCTCCTTCAGCCACCCCTCATAAGGCCTGTGCTCCAGACCCCTCACCAGCTTTGTTGCCCTTCTTTGAACCCACTCCAGGGCCTCAATGTCTTTCTTTCAGTGAGATGTCCAAAACTGGACACAGTACTCGAGATGTGGCCTCACCAGAGCAGTTTTTGGTTTTTTTTCTCAGCCAAATTTAAAAGAAGGTCTGGACCTCAATCTTCAGTCTTCTAGATGAAAGATCTGCATGTTCACTTATGATGTGGTGAGTTAATTTACATCCTTCTGCTGAAGGTGTTTGCTCTTCAAATACAGTACAGCACTCTTTTGAAAGAATGGCTGCTACTGAGCAGAAAACTCATGGAATGTAAGAACAAGCCATGATGTCAGTCATTATTCTTTTCTTTGTACAAGACAGTCTGACTACACGCACTGTAAGTCCACACAAATTTGAGGGTTTGATGAGATGATTCTACTGTTTCGAGGAGAAAACAGCATTTCAAGAGATGATCTCAGCAGTACTTCCTGACATTGTGCCGGAGGTTCAAAGCTCACAGAGACTGCATTCTGCACTGGCAACTTCCCCTTTCCCACACGACACCATTGTTCTGTGGCTGGAACATCCTTTTTGCTCACAGCTCTTCAACGGAGTACTACAGTATGTATTTCCAGCCAGCATTGTTCAGGAGTGCCTCTGGCACTCACAATAGCTAACTCTATAATATCATGTGCTGTCTGCCTCTCTCTGTCTTTCTCAGAGAAACTAAAAAAGGAAGCATTATTCTCTAAGAAATATCCTTCTAGCAGAAGAGAAATAGATACTGCCTTCTCACTTTCATAATAAACATGTTACCACCATAGTAGCAAAGCATGATGCAGTTCTGTGTGTATGTGAGTGAACCACTCAGGTTGTATCTTTACCTTTGTATGAACTACTCTGCAAGCCTGCTGCCAGGTGGCAGGACTGTTTTATAGAGTAGCATCCTGAGAATGGTCTCATTCATACTGTATAGTCTGCAATGGACATCACATGGTCTTGTTCTGCTCTTAAACAAGAAAACTTCCTTTTCTAACCAAAGCTTGTATCATATCATCTGAATATAGTTTACACAGGAAAATGAAATGATCATAATGACCTGTAGTCCTCAGAGAAACCTGGGGCAGTTATTCAGGAACCAGTTCGATCAGAAGGGTCTGGAGTTCACAGCATCCTTTCTATGTATTTACTCAAAAAAATAACTTGTCAGACATGTGATAGGCTGTCATCAAAGCCATGTCCCCCACAGTGCCCCATTCTGAGAGGATAAATAGTTCAAGGGCTCTTAGCGTCTGCCACACAGGAACAGCATGCAGCTACCCTAGGTAATACTAGAAGCAGTGAGTAGTCTGAAAGACCTCCCATTTCTGGGTGTGCTTTAGCTTGTGTAGTTCATTGGTGCCCCCCAGGTGATTCATGCTGACATTCCTGAGTCTCAGGCAGAAGGGCACTAGTGGCTGTAGCTTTGGCTAGTGGATTGAGTGCAGTCAGTGGAAGGATAATGTAGGTGGATTCAGCAGACAATCATAATGCAGACCCCAGCAGGCAAGTCGTAGCACGCATATACATTAAACACACAATTTCATGATTTTCCTAAACAGATCAACAGATAAAGTCCCTGCTAGCGGGGACATGATGGTGCAGGAAGTGCTCTTCCTTACATAGCTGACTGGGGCTTATTCTTTACTCATACGAAGAGCAGTGATATGTTAACGTTACTACATTACTGGTACAGTTTAGATTTGAAATGAATATCATTGACAGTGTGCTGCTTGCGTTATGATTACTGATCCACAGGACTTAGTTCCAAAAGGCTTCTCTTCTTCTCCTTTTATTCTAGCCAGAGAATCATCTTTCCTCACACATTTATCACTGGCTGTGGCTGAATATTCTTGAGCTCAGCTGATTTTGGCCTGGACAGAGTATTTCAGTAAAAGAAGGTATGCACGCCTTTGGGCAAGGGCCACCGAAGTATGACAGAAGAACTGAAACACACTGTGAAGCTTGGGTCACAGAGTTCTGGAAAGGAGATGTCATCACTCACAGAGGCCTAGTCTGAGAGATTTGAAATCAAATCTCTAACCTTACACAGGCCTCCATGTTCTGGCACAACATGTCTTGGTTATATTAAGCTGGTAAATCAGAAGTCTTACCTCTGGTCCAAATCATCTGCTGTTCTGCTATGTACATGTGTGGATAACAGCAAGTGAATCATGCAGAGCTGCAAAAGGGGGTCAAAAGACCTCAATGGTGAAGTGAAGTTGGAGTAAGACAAATGACAGAAAAAAATTGTCATTGAAAGCTGCAAGTGCCCATGAAATAAGATATCTGAGGGTGCAGTAAGCAGACTGCAGTACAGGTACCCCCAAACAATCAGCACATGTCTGCAGTGCTGTGGAGTGCATCTTCAAAGAATCACCCAATGATGTGACTCATCAAGACAGTGAGGATGTGGTCAAGCAACTGGAAAAACCAACCGATTTCCTTGGTAAAATGTGCGCTCCCCTTCCAGCTACATGCCTTGATTTATTAGTCTACTCCATTAGATCCTACAGACAAAGCTGTAAAGAAAATCTGTACTTTTATGATTCTGACTAAGCTTAGATACAAGGTGGTAGATTAGTTTGTGCCCCCAGTAGTCCATACCAGCAGAAACTTAGATGATAACCAGGCAGGGCACAAATACCTTTACACTTTAACTGTGCAACTGGATGCTTCAAGGAGCTCAGCTGGATGATCAGTTTCAGTCCCTCAGATGGTTTTATCACTCAAAGATTTAACCCAAGTAATCCAGAACATCCATGACAAAGCAAGAAAACGAGTGTGGATTTCATAACTATATGATGATGTTCTTTTACAGTAGGGCACTTTTCCTACTTCACTAAAGTCAGTAGTTTTCAGTTTTCAAATTCCAATCATGAGTCCAGCTGCAGTTTCCTGGAATCATCTGTGGAACCCTTCTCATGGAAAATTAATGTGTGCACACTAATTATTTTGCAGAAAGTTTCATTGACATTATGCTTTGAGAATATTTCTCAGTTTCAGTGTGGAGATTCTGCTGCAAAATAAAAGTTTAAATATGTTCATCAATCCAAAAATTATTATGTTTAAGTGGATGGATTTCCAAACGAGGAGAAGCAAAATGAAATGAAGCTGTCACTTGCAGCCCAAAAGTATCCTGTTTAAAACTTGGTTGGAAATCTTGTTGCAAATACACTTCAACCAGTAGTAAAAGATGGGATCCCATCCTCAAATAACATTTTTTAACAAATCATATGCAACCAGCTCTATCTACAGTGACACAAAATGGTGAAATAACAGGGTAGCAATATAAAAGGAAGAGGTACAAAGTAGAATCATGGTATGTTAGGAAACGTAGATGAAGTGATAACATCATTTTATTTACAATTACTTAACTTCTACAACTATTATGAGTATCTAAAGTGTGAGAACAGAATTAATAAGGAGAGTTGCTTGGATTTGAATCAAAATTAATGGAATCATAAAGATTTGAATCAAAATTCATAGCATAATAGAATGGCTTGAGTTGGAAGGGAATTCAAAGATAATCTAGTTCCTACTCTCAGTTACATTAATCAATTCAATCAACATAACAGAAGACTCAGTACTGACTTCACTTGGCTTTGGTTCAGGAAGCAATTGCCCAGATAGCAGCTGCTGTGCAGGCACTATGTGGAAGATTTATTCCTTCTGCACAAGCAGTCTCAGTGACTTGAAAGAAAATGCAAACATCCGTGCATTGTGTTGGATGAACACCTGACCATGGTGCCATGCAAACATTTCTGCCAGTTGAAAGCCAAAGCCCTGTGGCAGCTTTCTTCTGGGTGCCAAGCAGGAAGCACACAGCTCAGGGCTTCACATTCGGGAATTTTCCCAAGTTATGCTCATGGACTTAGAGTATGAGTTACACGCTCTGAAACTGAGTCACTTGATGCGCAAAGGAAATATCGGATGTGGGCTTACTGCCCCTGTGTGGGGCTGCACAAGCATCAACTCTGGAGGATGACCACTTGTAGGAAGTTCAGGCTCACACACGCAGGGCTGTGCATGCAGCCTTAAGTAAATATTGGAAATGTTATTTTTTAAGAATCCTCTTGCTCTGCTCACAGCTCTCTGCATTGGATTTTTCATGGCGCTCCAAGGAACAACTTGTGTAATATTGCTGCATGCTTAACGTGTGAAGTTTCTCTTAGATGTAATGATTACAGTTGCAGAACATCAGAATTGCTCAGCTGACCAAATCAGACATCCTTTTGGACCGTACTATTTCTGTCTATCCTTAATGGTAATGAAGAGTAAACAAAATACCATCATGGGCTATTTCAGGAGCTCTTACTCAGAAGAAAGACCTCTCCTCTGTTCCTGTTTATTGATTTTTATATTGCTTTACTTCAGTTCTGTCTTGCATAGATACAGATGTTCTTAATATCTGCATTTTCACTAAAATCTCAGATTTAAAATAATGCAGGAAACCTCAGGGATTTTTTTACACTCCATATGAAAGAGTACTTCCCTATTACTGAATTGTAAACTATTGTCCTACATCACCGAACGTGTCATTGTTCTTATGTTAAGGAAAAATAAGTAAGACAATCTACTTTCTGTAAGATGCTTCTCTATGTGCCCTTAGCAGATATCTTATTTCAGTTGTAAAACTAATGTGACCATTTTCTGCCCTTTGATGTGAACAGTGTTGTTTAATTCCCCTGGCAGTTTTGGCAGACTTTTTTTCTTTGTTGCTGCTTTGTAATTTCATATGACCAGAACTAGGCACAATGTTCTGGTCAAAGTGAATCAACCTCTTTCTCAAGTGTCTTACTTTAAACTTCATAACCTTGTTCTTTATAGACAGGTACATTTTAAGATATTCACTTTAACTGCTGTTATCAGAATTACCATCTAATAAGTGAAGACAAGCTCAAGAATGCAAAGAAAATAATGGACAAACAAGGAAACTCCAAGGGCATCATCAGTGATTAGCTATCTACCATTTACCATTTACTCTGTGCTTATTAAAGATAAGAGGATTTGTGTAAGCTACTCAAGAAGATCACAAACAAACAGAATAAATTGCAAACACAGTATGGGTCAACAGTCGCTGCGAATAATGAATCACAAAAAAACCCAGCCATCCTGTTATAACGGAACCACTCAGGACTATAGTAATGGACAGATATTAGCCTTAGACAGCAACAGGAACTTGTATGAAACCACAGTTTGTTTTACTTCCTCTGATGCAAGACAAACTGTGGATGAACTCCAATCAGGGTGCTTAGAGATCAGATTATTGTGCCAATCTTATGATGCCGTGTCTTATGAAGTAAGTTCAAAAAAACAGCAAAAGGAAAAAAATTCAGCCTTCTTTTCAGAAGTCAAAGATCTATTTTATGAAAGGAGACAAGTCTAATGAATGTGTGAAGTGCAAACTCTGGGGTGCAGACAAAGAACAGAGATATCAGGAAAAGGGGAAGGTTGTCATTACCAGTAAATTCTACCAATGCTGCAGTCCTTAAAAGGCAATATGTATAAAGGCAAAACTTCCAGGTGCAAGAACTGTCAAGCCAACTTTGATAAATATGTGAAACCCACACATTGGATCATATATGGAAATACACAGGCGGATTAAATCACACATCATTGCAGACCAGGCTACAAATTTGTGGAGGTGTAATTACACCCACTTTCCCCAATCTTACCACAGCTGCAGCTGTGGAGGTGGCACAGATGTGTTTAGGCTCGGACCAGGTAGACTAGGTTTTGGTGAGATGATATAAGCAAAAAAACCAATAATGTAACTTGTTACTGAAAATAGTGCACATGTAAGCTGTCTATTTTTAAAAATATTGCAATGACATAATTAGACTCACTTCCCCTTTGTTTGATGACTAAACTACAACATGCTGCATGTCTACCTAGTCAGGACAGAAACTGTATGGTTATGATATGAGACTTACTGTACCACTAATTACTCACACTGAGAATGACCTAAGGGGATTCACACTTCTTCTGAAATACTGGGAAAGAAACAGAGGCAAGATGTAGGAGGTCAAACAGCTTAAGGTGAAATGCTTTGTTTTGGTACAAGTACTGCTTGTGGATCAGATGAGAGTAGCCTTCATAACTCCTTTTTGGGATGAGGATCAACTCCTCCTCCAAAGAGCTTATGCATCAGGTAAGTACAATGCACAGAAGTGGGAAGGTATAACCATGGCCATGTGTGAGCAGAGTCCTGCTCTGAGGGTACCAGAGGCCACCATGGTTTGTTTGTTTTCCCCACATTCAGGTGATGCTTTTCTGGCTGGAGCAGCCATTAAACAGCATTAAAAAGAAGAGAGAAGCTGCAGAGAGAACCTGTAAAGAAGCAAAGAAAATGGGAGAAATGAGGAGCAGAAGTGTAAGGGGCATGTGGAATGATTGTTGCAGATGAACTCTGGCCTGTGAGGCAGGTCAGTGCTGTAACTCAGTGGGAACACACTGGTTCTTTGACACCTGGTTTCGTCCTGTGGAATCTAAAGCATAGGGCTGATACCTTTTTCTTGACCTGCTTCCCATCGGGAACTGAAATGATGCCAGGGAGCACACTGAGGCCCATGAGCTGGGATGGACTCCCAGATCCCACTGTCCACACCCAGAGAAGGTACTTCAATGCCCTGAATTTCTTTCAGAAGGCATTAAATGAAACACAGAATCATAGAATCATTTGAGTTGGAAGGGACCTTTAAAGGTCATCTAGTCTGACTTGCCTGCAATGATCAGGGACACCTCTACAGCTCAGTCACATTGCTCAGAGCCCCATTCAGCCTGACCTTGAGTGTCCTCAGAGATAGGATGTCCATCATGTCTTTGGATAACCTGCACCAATGCTTCATCACCCTTATCATAAAAAACTTTGTCTGATATCAAAATTTCTCATTTTAATTTGAAACCATTTCCCCTTCTTCTCTTGCAGCAGATTCTGCTGAAGAGTCTGTCCACTTCTTTCCTGTAGCTCCCCTTTAGGTACTGAAGTCTGCTATCAGTCTCCCCAAAGCATTCTCTTCTCCAGCATGAACAGCCCCAGCTCTTTCAACCTGTCCTTGTAAGAGAGGTGTTCTACCCCTTGGATCATTTTTGTGGCCCCCCTCTGAATGGACTCCAACAGATCCGTGTCTCTCCTGTACTGAGGACTCCACATGTGGATGCAGTACTCCAGGTAAAGTCTCACCAGCACAGAGTAGAGGGGCAGGATCACCTCCAATGACCTGCTGATCACAATGGAATGTCTCAACATTTTATCTGTATTGTATTTAAACATTGTCAGTTCTTGATGGAAGACTTCTTTTAGAGTTTGTTCTATACTGGGTCGTTAGTTAAGAAAACAACAGACGTACCCAGCATTGGACAGATATGAGACTTGCAAGCCTGCCTGTTTATTCACTCAGGATTGTTTTGGAGTCAGGCTGAACTCTTCCTGTTTGAAGAGTCAGAGGAAGAAGGATGGTTTGTTTTTATGTAAACAATAAATATTTTCCATGAGTTGTTTTACCAAATCCTGCATTCCCTGTTTTATTAAAGGGAGAAATTTACTGGGACTTTGTGTTAAGTATGAAATGACGTCTTTCTACAAAAAAAAAAAAAAAAAAGAAAAAATTTTGCTACTCAGTAATGTCAAGGGATCCCTCAAGTACAGTTAAATAAGAAGCTGGTTGTCATTTAGTGTTGTCACATTACTTTCTGCTCTTCTGAGTACTGTGATAAGTGAGCAAAGAGAGAATACGTGTATCAGTGCTAGCGTAGAAATGCCAGAGATGTGTGCTTACAGGCAGAGTTACTGAAATTACACCCGGAACTTTCAATGACACAAAAATACTACATTTCTAAAGCATTTGGGACTATGTTTAAATGGCAGTTAAGTGATTTTAAGTGGTCTGATTATGCATTTAAATGTCAACTGCAGTGCTCCCAGCTCACTCTGCAAGTCCAAGGAACTTGATATTTCTGATGCCAAGTGTTGGGGTACTGAGTTGTCTTAGCAAGGATTTATGAGTGCATACAGTAGTTCTGAGTAGATGGAGTGTTCTAGAATAGCTAAGTTAGGCCTGTAGGTTAAGAGTTAGCGGGCGGGGGGTTTAGGTAGGTGTGTGTATAGGTTCTCTCGCATGCATCGGGTCTTGCGTAGCGGGTGTACGCGTCTGCGCGGGATTTAGGATGGTATATAAGGTATGTGACGCAACATTAAATTGAGAGAAGACATTATGGCATCCATGTTTGTCTTTCTCTCCCCCGGATGGTCAAGGTCCCGGGATAAGTCGGGTTAATTGGCGGATACGTCAGCCAAGCACACCCAGAACTGCACAAGGGGTATGCCATGCAAACAGCTTACTGCACGTTATGACACTCACCAGTTATACCACACATTCCTCAACACAACTGACTTTGTCTCTTTATGTAGTAGCTGTGGTCTAGACAAGTCAGTCCTCAGAGAAAACCCATAAAGGCTGATAAGGGACAGTATTTATCTCCCTTGATTTTTGTCAGATTGCTTACACATAATACAAAACATCCAGGTTGAAAATCCTTTTTTTTTCCCTAAGAGATCTGAACACTTACAACCTATTTCCTAGAGAGAGCTCTAATTACCAGATTCCTGAGTTTATCATAAAGGTATTTTCTTGGGAAATTCCATTGTATAAGTAGTACAAGTAAAGTGTTAAGTCAGCAAAAAGATAACGATAATCATGGGATAAATTTAGGGGTATCACCTTTCAGTGGAGGCCAATGGATCCATTCTTAGTGACACTGAACACATTCAAATTCAGAATAGTTTTGTGGGGAGACTGGAGAAAGTGACATTGTTGTATGTTGCTCGGGCAGGACTTCCAGTTGCTTCTGATACTGGAGATCATCATAAGCCACTCTTATTACTTTTTCTAATTGGGATTATCCCTGGTCTGATGTGTGGGTGTAGTACTTGTCTAGAACAATCCAGTCTGCTTCCTTGCTTTGAATCATTAGATATTTTCATCAAACATCTTGCACAGTTTTATTTTCACTCTCACATCCTCGTGTTAGCCCACAATTTATTCTCATTTTTTGGGTCAGGCATTCAGAGAGCTGAGACATGGAGAGCTTTCATACACCCTGCAAATAACAAATGGCTATGGTGTGTTATGTGACAGGAAATTGTGCTTGCTAGGACTTGTGTGAAGGTTAATCGGGTTTGATTTAAAGGGTTTGATTGAAAGAACAACTCTTCACCACATCCCACTAATGTGCTTGTATAAGACTTTTGTCTTGGGATGTCATCAAAGCAGGCAGGACTCCCATCCTGGCTGGATCCTCTAAACATTGCTACCACATCAGAAACATGAATTAAGCATCTCACTTTATTCCTCTCTCCCTTCCTCACAGCCCTGAAGCCTTGAAATCTTTCATGTTCTTCAATTTCCAAGTTTATAGTACTCAAGTATTATCCAGTGGAAAACACCCTGCAGGTGAGGAGATATAGTACAATGTCCGGGATGTTATAAAACATTTCTCAGTTACAGTCTTGGCCCCAAACTACCTGACAGTGAACAGGTTAAAACATGTGACAGCAGATGACTGAGCAGAAGACACTCATTTCTTGGAACAAATGGTTGCAAAACAGAATTTGTTCAATGAAGGAAGGAACAGAATAACCTTCAGGGCTGTAAGTACAAACACAGAAAACAACATGCACTTATATAAGAAAATTATTTTTGTAGAACAGATGAAATGTTTCTGTTGTGTTACGGAAAAATTAATCAAATAACATATATAACACAGATAAGCAAATCTATCTGTGCCACAGAACTGCAAGGTGAATTGTAGAACTCCTTTTTAAAAACTTAAGTGTGACACAAATGGCAGAGGCAGCACTTTAGAGTAATTACTTCTTTATTAATAGTGAATAAATCCTCTGTTCCTCTAAGCAATTCTGAATTAATGCTCTCCCTCTTTTTTTTCTTTATTCATTGAACCAGGGTTTACTTAAGTTCAAATAACAGAGACATCATTTCAGTCAGTGTTCAAGATGTGATGTGTCTTGCAAGAAGGACCGACTGACTTTGGAAAAGAATAAATTACTCTGTTGTAGAAATGTAAGCAATTTTGGTTAAAGAATGAGCTGTTTTATAATAATTGTTAACATGCACGAAAAATTCAGTGGCTTAATAATCAGTTTCTGGAAGTAGAGGCTAGCTGGATTGTTAGGAAGGGAGATTCACTTTATTGTTTCCCCAGACTTTATCATTTTGAGCTTAGCGTATTTTCCTTATGAGAACAATTTGACCAGAACGTCTTGTCCTGCTCAGTGGCCAGCTTGGAAAACGCAAGAAAATATTTTTGATTCACAAAGGATGTTTGTGTGATCATTTTTATGAGGTTTGTGAAATTCCAGGTTGATTTTCCTCCCATCTCAATGTTATTTTTTTGTTTCCAAACTTTTAGTTAAACTTCTAAAGTAGGTCTCTGAAGCTCTTCCATTCCGCTCTAAGCATATTATGTAGCAATTTTAGCAATTTTCTTTATAGTTAGTTCCTTGTTCTCTACACTGGTTTACTTCTAATAATCATATTCTATGTTTAACCAATTTTCCTTTGATATTACTTCAAAAACTTTAGGGAAACCAAAGAAAATGTGATCTAACACATTTTCATTGCCTAATAAAGCATTTCTTCAGCCAAAGGTAGACAGTAAGTTCATTTATCCTATTTATTTGTTTAGTTTGTGCTGCATTTATCTCATATTCTATTAGATTCCATGCTGGATATCCTTATCCAAATTTACTTAATGTTTTACATACTTACAATGCTTGAATTAACAGGCTTTCTCCTCTCTGAATCAATGTTCCACCACATCCAATATGGGCTTTACATTTACTTAATTTTAGCAATTTTTTGCCATTCCTTTTCAACAAACTTCTTCCAGCACGAGCTTACTGACTTTTTTCAGAGATTTTAGTTAATATATTTTTCTCTGAATTACACTTTAGCTTGAAAATGTGGTTTTCATCTGAGTTTGGTCACACATTCTCTTCCGGTGTTCCTATGAATAGCAAGGCAACAATTTTGCTTCCAAGCCATTCCTAGAATATCTTAAAACTCAATCAATCTGTACATGATGTCTTGCTGTCTTCTACCTTTTTTCAATCTCTGTGTGCAATTGACAGCTTTCTTGCTATTAAGTTTTCATTTTGTGTTCTAATTTGATTTGACAGATGTCACTTTATCCCCACGTTTCCTGATCTCTAAATTAGAGCCTTTTTAAATGGTTGTATTCTTTCCCTAAGCTTCAGGTCTCCAAATGAAATGCTAAGCCAGATGTACAATTATTCTCTGCTTCTCATATCCTAAGTGGATTGAGACAGGCACTACCAGAAAGTGCCTTGACCCACTATTATCTTAACTTCTGTGTAAATAAATCTGCTTTTCTCCCTTTACCATAGTAAGGAAACTGAATGACTATGTTCTTAACTTAGATAAATTAATTAAGAGTCTACATTTATGACAGATTTATCTTAGATTTGACCTGTTGTCTAGCCCTTGCATTTATCACCTTTACTTTTTTTTTTTTTTTTTTTTTTTAATTAAATTATTACTCTAATATGCCAAAAAGCTTCTCTGGGACTTTTTTCTTTTTTTGATTTTTTTTTTTTGCTTGGTGAAATAATTTTTTTTTTTTCACATTTGACTTACAGAAAATGTGGATCTCTTCTCATCCAAGTGCCTTCTGATTCCTTGATTTGGGCCAGTGTAAGTCCTGACACTATTTCTGGTCTGTCAATGCAATTACCTTTTTGTAGTCAGCTTTTCCATAGCATCCTTGTTCTTAGCAAAGCCAAGGCCAAAATAGCAGTACTTCATATGGAGTCAATGAGTATGTGTAAACACAGACAACTATAATATTCTGTTCATCTGATCCACGAAACTGTTAAAAGTATTTGTTAGGAAGTTGAGACCCAGCTGGTGAAAAAAAAAAATAGTTTAATCCTGTCATCATCATTTTTAGTCCCATTTTATAGTTAAAGCAAAGAAGTACACTTTTCTTTTTAAGTCTTATACACGTAATCAATGAAAGTGTCTACCTTAGGATGAAATGAATCATATTTTCCATACAAATATCCTTTAAAGACAGACATCCAACAGTAAGAGAAATTGATTTCACTCATGAAGTTTTGCATAATGATGGCTTTCATTGCTTTCATTTCTTTAAAAACATTACAAATAGTATCTTCCGAATATATCCAGGGATCTCAGTCAGGTATTCAGCTGCATGTAATTTTCATTCAGAAAGATAGTTTTTTATTTGAAATAACTCCTTTTTTCACCTGATCTCATCATAGTGCTATGTCTAATTGACCTCCTTTTCCTCCTTTTCCCTTCCACCCACAATGCACATGTTTCAGTAATTATGAACTACTCACCCTTATTGCTCTGTCATGTTTTTGCTAGTTGTCCTTGAATTCTTGTTCTGAGATACTATCTATTATATTTAAAAGTGTTCAGCATTTAAATGCCTCTCTTTATAGCCAGAATTAAAGATGAACTGAGTTACAAGATTCAGAGTTAAAATTCAGAAGTGCTCCACACAGACACAAACAGACACGCACACAAAAAAAGTTAAACAGAAGAGTTGGTGAGAAAGAATAAGATAAATAAAGGAAAATAATCAAAAGAAAGAAAAGTAGTATGTTTACTTGTAAGCACTTGTTTGAGTAAGAGAATCTCCCTTGTACATACATTTTCAAACTGTATTTGAGCACAGAAAAAAGTTGATGCAGAAAGATTCAGGAAGCTTCTGTGGTCACTAACACCCTTGGACAAATAACATGAGTGTGAGAAAAGACAGAAGAGAGCCAAATTCTTGCTTGTTGTTGGTATCCAGGGAGCTAAAGGAAAGGCAGGTCTTGGAGAGGGATTATTCAATTCCAACTCTATCATCATAGATATTGCTGTTACAAAACAACGAAGCAGCCAAAACAGATAGGTGTTGCATGTGGAATAAATTCAGATTTACAAATAGGTAATTGGCAGCTTTTATTTCATGTTTATTGCGTGTTGGCTTTAGGGTTGGTGATTCTTCTACAGAAGTGCCTGTTAAATAAAAAGATGCTCAAATCCATGGGTAAAATATTCTGTGCCAGATAATGAGACATCAGTAACCCCCACATTAGTTTCTGGGTCTAACTCCCATGTTCAGGCATGAGTGTGGTGGGACCAGTATGGACTAGCAGCTTCTGGGCAGGTGGGGTTTTTTCTTGGGGTTCAAACCTGTGCTACTTAGCATCTTCCAAGCAACGCTTCTGTGCATGTCCAGGCACTCCTGTCATGAGTGTCAAGAAAAGATAAGGGATAAGGAGAGCAACCAGGGGAGTATGAATCACACCATGCTCTCCAGGACCAGTTATTGAACCTCTTTACATACTGGGTGTCAGAGAGTTTATCTAAATGATGCACCAAGGGGATTTCTGCCGGAAAGGTCTATGCTGTCCCACCTGCACTGGTACCAATGTCATTATTCAAACATGAAGATGTACCTTGGACTGGGGGATCTCTCATCTGAATTTTTTCAAGGAAATTCCTTGCAACCACTATTGGTCTCAGATACTACTCAGGAAGGGTCAGTGTCTAACTTTTCATTAAATACACGTGATTTTCAGAATATTCCTTCATCCTTGTTGTGTTTTCTCATCCTTGAATGAGACTTGTATCTTCTGGACATATGTTCAGACCCTATCTGAATAATTCTGCAGGTATGGAAGTGGATACGTGACTCCTGCAGCAAAATGCAAATAGTTCCAGCACTCTTTGCTCAGGAATTAGGCCTCAAGCAGATACTAATAACTGAATCATTCTGCTAAATAATCTGTAAACACTTGAGTCATGCATCATTTTGATGCTCTTAAGAAAGAAATAACTCCAAGAAAACTGATATGAATTACTGAGTCAAACTCCTTTTCCTGCAGTACCGCTAAGGATAAGTTCTCTTCCTGAAATGTCTGCTACATGTTGGCACACTCTGCCCAATTCAGTAGCCCTGGTTGTACTGGAGATCTTTTCTCGAAAAGTTTCCAGAAAAAGTAACTAAATGTGTTTCTTTTATTGTCATAGGAGTAGGATGCTATAGGATGATGGAAATTCCAGTGCACTTTCTGCATGTATCTTTGCTGTTTCTGCAAATATCTTTGTTAAACGGCACCATCCAACAGTCTTTTCCTTTTCTTTTCACTATCTGTAACAATAAAAAATCATTAATTTTAATCGAGCAGATTGAATCTCCCCTAAATTGCTTGTGAGCAGAACATGCTCCTGTCCATATTTGCCACTCTCCATGCTAATGATTCAGTAGTTAACATGACAGCCAGTTGGTTTTGGCGCTTTTACTAAAGGAAAAATACAGAAATATTTGTACAGCTGCACTAAAATGTTGTCTCTTGTGGAAGGATTTCTCTCTATGGTAATGAAGAAACTGAGGAAACCAGGAGTTGGTTAGCTCCTTGTTAAAGGAGCTATTTCAGGCAGTTTGATTAAATTGCTTTCCCTGGACTCTTATACAGTTTTTACAGTAACGGGAACTAAACTATTAAAAAAATAGACTAACGTCTTTTTAGATATAATAACTTTTAGGTTAACTCCATCCTTAATCTTCTGGATTTTTAGCACTAATGCACAGCTGTGATGACTATGTCTAGTCCTCTAAAGGAGTTTGTCTGCATAAAGATATCCCTTTGTGTTCTTCCTTCAGGCTCTACCACTGTATTGGAGGAATCTCCCTCTTCTGCTCCCTTCACCCGGAAATTATCAAAATTATCTCCTCTCCAAAGTCAGGAGACATCTAGCAATCCCATGAAATTTTTTTTTGAGGAAGATTTAGGACAGACAGAATAAGCCAAGCTATGTAAGTAGTTACTGTAGTAACTTCTTCCTCACAGTCTGTCTATGCAGATTGTGTTTAAGTTCTTTCTGCTAGCTATTATAGATGAACCCACATGCATTAAGCTTTATGCATTGCTCCCCTGCTCTAATGGATCAAAAAATCATAGAATTATAAAATCACCAAGGTTGGAAAAGACCTCCAAGATCACCCAGTCCAACTGTCCACTTATCACCAACTAAATCATGTCCCTCAGTACAACATCTAAATGCACAATGTTATTATTTCCATCTAGAATTTATGAAGTAGCTTTTGTCAAAAGAGTCCTTTTGCATTTACTTTTTAGTTTCAAGTACATGTCAGTCTTTTTGTGTAAGTCAGTAATAATATGATATACAAATAAGGCAACATATGAAATTGTGCTCCAGAGACCTTCTCGGATTGAATCTAAAGTTCACACAAATAGTCCAAACAAAAGCATACTTTACCTCCTCACAATACATAAATCTGAAGATAAGAAAACTAGTGTAAATAGGAAAGAACTTCAGTAGTTAATTAATTAAGTGAGGGAGGAACATTGAAAAGAATGGTGAGAACTGGCACAGATTTCCCAGAGGCTGTGGAGTTTCCTTGAAGAATCCCCAAAGCCACCTGCACACAGTCCTGGGCACCCTGTTCTGGGTGTCCCTGCTGACACAGGCATTGGGCCACGTGGACACAGAGATCCCTACCAGCCTCCAACTTTGTGATTCTGTGACAGCAGCTTCCTAGTAGGAAGACCAAAAGCGCTGTACTGAATGAGAACAAGACCCAGTTTGTCTCATGTTCCATCTCCAGACTGTGCCATGATAGCCTCTGTTGGAGAGCAGTATAAGGAACAAATTATGTGCATTGAGCTTCTCCTGTGGGGTGTTCTCCCATCTTCAGTAGTTCTGATGAAGATACACTATGATAGATAAGCACCTGAGCTTAGCATTTTAGTTTTTCTTCATAATTCCCTGCAGTACACATATTTGAGAATACTAGTGTCAGGAAAGGGTATTCCTGTATTGCCTGAGACAGTCATAAGCCCATGCTTTGCATTGCAAATCCAAAGATCAGTCAAATGGTTCAAGAAACATTAACAATGTGAAAAATTACGCAAAATATGTACATAAAATAGATCAGGGACTATTTCCTGTGGACATGTGATATTTTTAATACTAATTAAACTGAATCTGATTACTATTTTTTGTTGCAGGCATCCATTTACTACATACAAGAGATAAAACAAAATGTATTATCGAACTTTCAGGCTTTTCTTTTAAGCGCGAAGGAGAAGCAGAGGGCTTCAGAATCAAATAAAGGTTAAGATTGTTTAATCAGAGCTTAATTATGAGTGTGTCAACTAATTGTTTCTGTAGGAAAAGACTGTCGTGGTAGAGAGGGCTCAGAAATAATTATTAAGAAACGGGTAAGGCTAGCCATAATTTCCCCAGGATAATAAAATTTTCCCTAGTACCATACTAGTAAGTTGAGGCTGTGGTTTTTGGTATCCAGCACAGCCATGTGACTGCTTCCAGTTCATCTTTGAAAGACTTAGTTCACCCTACACAGCCAT
Source organism: Perdix hodgsoniae (assembly GCA_035772895.1). Lineage (NCBI taxonomy): Eukaryota > Metazoa > Chordata > Aves > Galliformes > Phasianidae > Perdix > Perdix hodgsoniae. The sequence goes on from JAPSGF010000008.1 coordinate 17,944,330, forward strand.
TGAGAGAACATATGGATGCGGATGGATTTTATTAGGAGGTGATTATGGTAAAGACAGAGAAGATATATTGACAAACTTTATGTGTATTGTAAAAGCATGATCTAGGGAAAAATCAGTGCTTAAGAACTACACAGCTACCTATTGTTTAATTCCTCAAACTCTGTGAGTATCCACAGAACTTTGTCCTGTCCACCTTCAGCTGAACTACTTTTAACAACTCTGAGAACAGTTTATGAGGTCTTTAGTATCTGAAGAATCATTCCAAAAGGTTTTGGTGAGAAAATACTGTGATCAAATCTTACAAAACTATAGTGATGCAACATCCTGATGAGCTTGCTTCATACTTTTTCAATTAGCTGTAGGCTAGTATCAGTAAATAAAGCACCGAATAATCCCTTCCAAACATGTCATGACTCTGATATTTAGCATAAAAAAATAATTTAGTACCTGAAAAAAAAAATCTGTTATTTCTTATTATTGAACCAGTAGTACCAGCTGAAGAAACTGCTGCTCAACAGTTCCTCTGCTCTATAGCTGTTGCCTCCCTGGCATGCTTGGTGACTAAGAGCACCCTTGTGTTCCTTTGATGTAATTCAGTCGTAAAGGCCACCACATTTTTAGAGCACTATTTGCTACAAGACATAGTAGCTGGCTAAGGGTCATTGTAGATTGCTACCAAAAATGAGTGGTCATACATAGATAAAAAGAAAGGACAAGAAAATATAAAGAGGTCAAAGAACTCCAAGTTTATTAATGTCAAACACTTCCAAGAAATAAATTGCTACCTCCACAGTCACATAGAGCTTAAGGCTGCATCAGTCACAGGCCAAGTGCATTACTCAGTGTTTAAAATGGTGGTTCTAGTCTCTGCACCTGAACAACTAAATATGTTGCATCTACTACAAGTCAAGTGTATCTAAAATATTTTCTTCTTAAGAAGCGCTAATTCAGAAACCATGTGTTTCATGTGAAACATGATCTACACATGAAAGATAGCATGTAACATGAACTGAAGACCAAGACTGCCTACAGCTGATTGCCTGAATTTTCAAATGGTTAGAACCACATACATCATCAGAATGACAGGTGGTTTCCTTGAGTACATCCCTGCTCTTCATGTCCAAGAGAGTCAGAAAGCTCAGGCTTCTAAAAGAGGTGCCTTGAGCTTCAGTATGGTATAGTATCTTGGCTGAATATCTAAGTCAAATTATCAAAGCTGCACGCTTTTTCCAGTCAGCACAAAAAAGAATTTCAGAACTTAGAGACTCTTTGAAGGACCAGGTTCTTCATCTCTCCCACTTCTTCTCTACTTCTTCTTAATCACTCCATTGTAATACTGATATTCATTACAGTGGATGAAATAACAGAATAATATTAATGACAAGATTTATCTAATCATCCAACTGAATAAATCAAATACTTAAGCTGTTGTTAAGAGATATGATGATCAACCATACATATGGATTTGTTTTCTGTCCTAAAAAAGCAAGAAGCTTCAGTATAGTTTCTAGGGGCTAAATGATCATCACCTTAACTGCCACCCTAAAGATGTGGTAGCTTGTTGATAGACTTAATAATGAAATAAGAATCAAACAAGCTGGGTCCTTATCCATGACAGTGAGTGTTGTGGGGGAGGAAAGGGATGCAGCATTTACCAACCTTTTCAGCAAGAAGGGTTGAATCATGAACACATTTCAGTTTCTTCTATGGTTTGCTGTGCTGGGACACTGGCATAGTCTGAAGCTATTAGCTGCCAGCATGGCAAAGGAGGAAACAGTGAATTAATTGTGTCTCACAACCACAGTGCTTCCTGCCTCACCCATTGCTCAAGGCCACATCTAACTTCAGATTATAGCCCCACTAAATTGCCAGTTATGAAATGAGAGGTCACATATAAGGTGCCAAATTTCAAAATTTTTATTCCAATTTCTTACTGCAAACCTCAAAATTATGCAGCATTCTAAACTTTTTTTTAATGACTGGTGACATAACATCAATGAATCCCAATCACTTTGTGAACATCTTCATGAGAAAATAAGCCAGATTTCAGTGAGAGGAAATGATATGCAGCTTACGAAACTTGTTTATATAAATCAGCTAAATAGAAATGTGTAAATGATTTCAGTTTTGTTATTGTAGGTAATACTTAAGGACAGATTACCAATACAAAAAATATATCTGAATTCCTAGTTAATTAAAATCAGCCACTGAGCTTATCTCTACATGCTATCTCTCAGTTTGCAATGAAATCTGGACAAAATGTCCAGCTGAAGTAGAAAAAAATGAGTTTATTAGCAGCAGTTGTATGTAATAAAAGTAGGATGAAATATCTCCACTAATGAACATAAGTATGGGAGACAAACAAATACCAGACAAAACTGTGCTATTCAACTCAGTACTTACTTTAGGCTTATTTTCAGAAGTCTCAAAGTACTGTCATCCACAGATAAAGTATTTCATTTTTCAGTCAATGTTCTTTGATTTCACTGACTTTTAATAGCAAACCTATTTTTTTTGTTTTCACATGGCAAAGGCAGAAACCCCAGTCATTCCTAAAGCGTAATTCCTCAAACTATTTTAAAAAGTAAAATAACACAAACCCAACCAGTAAGTTAGAAAAGCCAGAAGGTAAAGCACAATGTCCTTGAGTTATTCAGAATACATTCCATTTCTGTAAAACTAATTTACTGAACCTCATTTACAACACAAGCAATTACTCTTTGGGAATATCCAAATGAACATGCAAGGCTCTGTTAAATTTTCTGTTTATGTACATACCCCAATACTTCCTTGCTTTTTTCTTGTTGTTATCTAGCTAACGCTATGGCTCATATAATGATACGAAGGGCTTTTGTCATTCCTTGCTAAGTTATTGCTCCTCAAACCTCAGAACCTCTCCTGTGAATTTATCTTGCAGATCTCTTCAAGTGGAAAAAAAAAAAAAAAAAAGCAGCATCCTGAAGGATGCAATGAAAATCCTTCTTTCATGCCTGAATACATCCAAGATCTTCATAGTCTATCCTGCTTTTTTGGCACTAGATGGGGAGAGTTTAGAAGCAGGATGAAGGAGGAAGAGGTGGGAGAGAATATATCTACAGTTCCTTCAATAAATATAAGGGGTGAAATCATAGTGTATATATGTCTAGTTTCTTCAAGCTTCCTTTGACTTAATGAGCCGTTGCTCATACAGTTGATGGCGATTGTGTGTATGAGTACTTTAAATGCACTTCCACTTCTTTCCACAAGTAAAAAACTGCCAAACAGAACTGGCATGACACCTCTGAGTGGAATTTCAACCACATAAAAATAAGAAGTGGCAAAATTCCCAGCTAAAATTTTGACAAATTTACCAAAATCCTGGCACTTGGGCTAGCCCTCGTAAGATGATGTGAATTATGCTGTCAGAGAACAAGCAGTTCTGTGGTGGCAAATGCTCAGTCCCACTGCAGTGGTCTTCCTGGGAAAGTACCCACACAAGTCCCTTAATGCAATGATTAAGGCACGCACTGGTGATAGGGGATGTATGAGTCTGAGAGCAGATGGGGTGAGGGAAGAAATGAGCAGTGTTCCCAAATTCATCCTGGCTGCTTTGCTGCTGTGTAAGCATCACCACTGTGTGATCTCCAGGGCAGTCTGGGCAAAGGAAGCTGCCTCTCAGGGCAGAGGGCAAGACCCGTGTCTCATTGGGTTTTACCAGTAGGGCTAGAACATGAAAAAGGCACTGATTTGCTCAGCCTTGTCAAAAGTAAAGTACTTCTGGGATCTCAAGAACCCATGCAGGGCAGAAAGCACTGTGGGAGGTCATTTCTTCCATTCAGATCACTCCATATAAATCACAGATGTGCCTTTGTTGATGTATCTCCACCATGTCCACTGGCCACGTGATTGTCAAGCATAGTAAGCCTTTAATTAAAGCCAGAAAACAGTTCCTACTCACATTCTGTGGTACATAAAGAGCTCTCCTTCATTTGAATCCTAAAAGCTACAAAGGTCTTTGGGGCCAGCTCAAAGAAGGCAAGTCCTTTCCTGGATCTGCATGCAGGGGAAAAGCAAAGGCTTGCTCACACGCCTCAGTCATGCAGGATGCCTCACTGTGAATTTTCCACACTTGTGCTGCCAAATGCACTGAGAAGGCAACAGCCAGCCCTTCCTTGGCGCTCAACTGCCACTCCAAAAATGTCAACTCAAGCATGGAAACAGCACAACAGCTACAGAGGAGCTTAGCAAATCTACCTATTGGCAGCCCTGCAAAAGTCAGCAAGAAAAAATAGTTTGCTAAATATTAGACAAAGCTTGCTAAAAGGTTTGCCAGTTGGGTTTGCTACATCTAACTGCTTCATCCCAGATCTCTTGGATGCAGCAAGCAGAATGTTGACAAAATATGTAGCTGAAGTCAAAGAGGATAACTTCCATATGCTAACTGCTGCTGCTAAGCGCAAAGAGATACAAACGTATTTAAAATGTTCATGCTTCACATCTGAATTTCTTTTCAGAAATATAAGCACCGCATGCTACAAATGCAGTTTGGGGTCCACAACAAACTGAGACAAATGTTTACCTTGTTGCTGCCAAAAGGAGAGGGTCCAGCATCCCATCTTCATGCCAGGCTGACTCCCTGCATCCCCATTCCCATTTGTGCTGCCCCACCCCTCCTTTGTACTGGTGCTCTGCTCATGCCGTAGGGAACCAAAAGAAAACAAATACAATTCATTTTTGTGGCTTCAACCCTTTGAACCAGTTGTCCTGAGGGTTCATTTGATATGAGAGGGCACCGGTAAAGAGTAGGAATGCTGGCCAGGATGGGAGGAGCAGGAGCACACCTTTACAGCAGCGGTGAGCAGAGCTGTCCTCATTCCACTGCAGCCTCAGACACAAACATCGGTCCCTTGGCTCAGCAGTTCATGGCTGTGACCTGGGTCAGGCATGCAGTGCAACCTTCTCCAACCCATCAGTTCAGCTCCAGTTGCCTTTGGAAGAAGGCCATGCCCTTTCCCTGGGCCACCTCGCAGACTGCAGAGCTCAGCTGCTGTGGTGCCAGAGTTGTTTTTTGAAGCTTCCAATAAATTTGCTTTTGCTGGAAAAGTGGGCTTTTTTAACCTTCTTTTTCTCATGATCAAAACCAAGCAGATTATTTTTAGGTCAGTTTTCTCCTTTTGAACTTACATTTAGGCACTACGTCAACACACGGGACTTTTGCTTCAAACGACAGTGAGAAAGCAGTTGCTGTGTGATGGCTGTTCTGCAGCATCTGTATAAAGTGTAATGCACCACATTCAAAAAAAGAATTGAGAAAAAAAGTAGAACTTTCAGCGAATCTGAGAACATGAAATCTATAACTAAAATCATTGTCCACTTAATTTTGGAGATGCATTACATTTATTTTATTTTATTTTATTTTTAGACTGATGTTCTGCATAGACCCAGATATGATGTGGGCTGCTTTATTGATAACTTTACATTGTGATGTGTGGGTTTACAGGGGTGAATATGGGAGAAAAGGAAGGCAGCCATACATCTGTGATTCCATGGGCCAGGCAGCAGCACAGGTGATGGTTCTGTTATTGTGCTGGGGTGCTAGGGCTGCTCAAGAGGTGAAGATAAATGGATTATTTGTATTATCAACTATGTCACTATAATTATCAGGCTAAAGGAAGGGGTTCATTCCTGAGGTGCTCAGGTACTGCACAGGTCCCACACTGAGAATGGTGAAGGCTGTTTTCTGTAGGTCTCCTGTCAGGTGCCCCAAGGAATCACAGACTGGTGTCCCTCACAAAGACCGGGTCCCTTCAGCACCTCTGAAAAACAAGGTAACTTTTATCCAGGTGATCAGTTATAGAGATAGATACTTGCAGGCTTAAAATACTGGTCCAGCTTAGCAATGAACGGGAAAAAAGAATACTGTCCGGTAATACGATTGCAAAATCATGGGTTTTCAGGGAAGGTAAACGGTCATGTGTTAGCCTGCTTCTAAAATGAAAATTGTTTTCTGTGTTTCTGTGGGAAATCAGAGGATGTTATTAACTGAGTCATGCAGCTGTTGACTTTAGCAAGGAAGCAACTGATATAAATAGAGAAGCACCAGTGAGCCTTGGACAGAAGAAGTGGTAGAGAGGTCTGCTTGGGAGGACTCTGTCCAAGGACAGAGAGGCAGAGATGGAAATGAAGATGCTTGCTTTCCTGGGCTTACTGTGTGTTTCATGCTCTTATGCTTTGCCAGTGGCTCCAGAAACTGAAAATGAAGATATGCAATTTGCTCAGGTAAATTCTATAGACAAAATGTAGAAAACAATTTACTAAGAAAAAATGAATATAATGAATATAATGTTAGTGATGCAGAATATTTCACTAACAACTCTTTCCCTTTGAAAGGAAATATTTATGTTCTATACTGTTGCATTTCCTTCCCAACAGAAATATCTGGAAAACTTTTATGATTTTAAAGAAGATAAAAGCTCTTTATTTAAATCAACAAAGCTCGCTCACATGGCTGACAAAATCCGAGAAATGCAGTCGTTCTTTGGGCTGGAGGTGACCGGGGAGCTGAACCGTAAGACGATGGACATGATGAAGCAGCCCAGATGCGGGATACCAGATGTCCGCTCATACAGCACCTTTCCGCAGAACCCTAGATGGAAGAAGGAAGATGTGACATATCGGTAACATACACTGAAGCACATTTCCCTGCACTTCAGTTTTGTGTCTGCCAGGCTGATGTAATGCCGGCAGGTTCTTTACTATTTACACCTGCATTCTTGCAAGAACCTCATTCAGGGCGGCAGGGCCAAGAACGTGGGGAGCACTTGTGTCTTTTGCATTAGACTTTCAAATATTAATAAAAGAGACCAGAATAGGAGCCTAAATTGGTTTATTGCGAGCATACTAAATAATTTAATTAGTGGATAGGAGGGATACAACTGAGAGTAACTGTTGGGATTTCTGAAAGGTCTGAAAGAAAACTTTGAAATCTTCTCCTATTACATAAGCAGATAACTGGAAAGTAAACAACCCAACATATAAATAATAACAATCAGTGCTTAAAATATTTGACCTCAGTATTATGTGCCTAGACACAGTTCTGGTTGCTTTTTAATTCCTTCTGTCTTGTTTTACAGGATTTTGAACTACACTCCTGACATGCTGCAAGCTGATGTGGACGAAGCAATTGCAAAAGCATTCCAGCTCTGGAGCAGTGTCACCCCTTTGAGGTTCACCAGGCTTTACAGTGGTGATGCAGATATAATGATCTCCTTTGCTTCTGGATGTAAGGGACCCCTTGATAATTAATTGATAATTAACTGTCACTTTTTCTTGCCGAGCTGATGGAAAGTTTCACTTGTTTTTACTTTATTTTAGTTCACGGTGACTTCTATTCCTTCGATGGTCCAGGAGGAACACTGGCTCATGCCTACCCCCCCAACAGAGGGATAGGAGGAGATGCCCACTTTGATGAAGATGAAAACTGGACCAAGTTTACCACCTATAGTGGCAAGTTGCTTTAAAAATTGCATTGCTTGTTTTTTATTAGTGTTTGTCTTGAAGACACTGTGAAATAAAGGTACTATGGCAGAAATTCCCACATTTGCTGATATGTAAAATGTCAGAGTAACACAGAAAAATGATTGTGCATATTCTGATCTATGCTGCAGACATGACAATTCTCAGAAGTTAATTCATACACTGTAACTGCAGCTCCAGTGAAGAAAATAAGATTAACGTGAAATAGCAATTGGGTAAATGTGACATTGTAAAGCAGGGAATTTTGGCCATTAGGAACGACCTTAAAATTTTTAATAGTAAGCTCTCATATTTTTTTCTTAATAAAATTATTTAAACCTTTAAATTCTGTAAAGAAATAAAAGGGCCATGAATTTTTGGTAAGCATAATTTTGAGATTTTCTGATGTCCAGCAATATTCAGGGGTGATATCAGAGTTCACATGCTACCAGCCTTCCTGCAGTAGTCACCAACTGAATTCCATGCCACTTAGAATGCCTAAAATACGACCAGATTATTAAAACATTCTCATCCAATTTTCAGTCTTTGTTAACATTACAGAATCCTTGATTCTTTGTTGGCAGGAAAATTTCTGCAGCATGAGCAAGCAATGTTCCCCAACTGGCTCCCCTGTGAGCAACAAACATTTATAATTGGAAACTCATTTCTTTTCCAAGGTTTTAGAGAACGTCTTAACTGGGACAGTTTAAATTTCCTGTTTTATTAACAGCATGAATAATATATAATGAGAAGTTAGAATGTGCATCCCACTGTCAAGAAGTTTTGTTTAGTGTTTGTTCTCTGTGCTGGATTTTTTTTTTTAGGGTACAATTTATTCCTTGTTGCTGCTCATGAGTTGGGCCACTCACTGGGTCTTGGTCATTCCAATGTCTTTGGTGCCTTGATGTATCCCATATATATGGCCAAGGATACAAGAAACTACAGGCTTCATCAGGATGATATCAATGGCATTCAGGCCCTCTATGGTAAGCAAGAAGCATAATTTGTGTTGGCCAATGGAAAAGCATTTACAATAAATTTTACTCAATAGCTAAAAAGTACTTATTTCTACTTCAGGAAGGATATTAAGATTTAATTTCCTGATTACATTTTGTGCAAATCTCTCAGTCTCTTTGTGGCTAAAAGACAATATTTGCAACATTAAATCTGTGGGCTGTGTCCATGCCAGTAAAACAATGTTTAAGCTTTCTTTAAAGCTACTAGAGGAAGAAGTTACAGCCTGTAACTGTAGTATTAACTCTCTTACCATCCATAAAAAGATGTTCATATGCTGCTATCTGAAAATTGGTTTTGCTCTACATTAATCCCTGAGCAAATGCAGTTTGAGCTAGCAGTAACTTGTCAAAGTAAAATCATGCAAGAGACTACTATAATGGTTATCAACAAAGACAGCCAACTTAAAATGCCCAATTTCCACTGGCATTAGCTTACTAGCTGAGTTATAAACTCACCTGTACATTAGGCTCAGTAGGGTGCACTCTGAAGCTCTGCAATGCAAAACTCTGTTCCACCATCCAATTTCACACTTATCTGTTTCCCAAAGGATCCCCAAGGGAATCTCCTGCATTTCCAACAAAAGCATTTCTCCCACAAGAACCAACTGAAATGCCACCTACGGAAGAACCAACTCAAATGTCACCCCGGGAAGAACCAACAGAAATGGCACCCACAAAAAGACCAGAGGACTGTGATCCTCATTTGACTTTTGATGCTATCACTACTCTCCGTGGGGAAATTCTGTTCTTCAAAGGCAGGTAAGTGATTTAATTTCTACCAGCACCTGCTTCTGAGGCTCACAAAGGTAGAACATAATGTTCATTTCAAGGAATTTATCTTCCTTTGGTTACAAGGGAAAAATATTTATTTCTGGAAGTATTAAGACAGCTTTGCAAATTTTTACTAGTCCACCAAGAGTTGGGTGAGTAACACCATTTACTGACAGGTGAGTAAACTGTGACAAGCCATCATCCATCATCACTGTTACAGTTGTGCAAGGCTGAATAATCTCAGCATCACTCCTGAGCCTGCAGCTAGTTCATATACAGTACTTTCCTCATCACACCAGTCCAGGTGTGGGTCATGGAGATGTGGGAAGTCCTACTGGTGTCTTTTGGCAGCACTCTAACCAAGGGGTACGCAGTGAACCAGTGCCAGTACTGCTCATAGGGAGTCCTGGCCATTAGATGGCCCTGCTGTTTCTGTATGTTCTGACTCTGAGCACTGTAACAGGGGGTTGGCAGTGTGCTTCCACTCTGGAGAAAGGGGACAGCACGTCAGGCCTAGGATTTCATTCATTTCTTAGGTTGGTGACTGTGTTTCAATTGAATAAACTTCCTTTGATGAAGTGGGTCTGATTCATCTTCTGAAGCATGTGATGAAGAACTGTAGCTTAAAAACATTCTATGGAAGGGGAGGAAAGAGGAATTCCTCCTTACTTTGAGTTTTAATGTATTTTCCAAGGATGTTTAGTGAATCTTGGTAACCAAATTGAAATTAAGAACAGAGCTCTGCCAGCCCATGTGGTATATGGTGAAGACAAAGCTGTAGCCATCAGCATTACTACAGGCATCATGTGTTGATGGGTGAGCCATTGGAGTCTTGGTGAAGTAGTGTGTAATGCAAGCAGCTCTACGTGGCACCGTTTGAGCAAAGATGTTGTACCAGATCACCTCCAGAGATTCCTTCACTCAACCATTCTGTGGTACCAGAGTAACCACTGGTAAAGGGGAAATGTCTGAGAGAGCAGGGCTAAGTGAAGCATTCCATCCCAGAAGAGGTGATGGCATTGCCCAGTATAGTGAGAACTGGCTTCAGCATCCAGACAGTAGCATTTTAAGTATAATTCTGTGCCACTGATCTCATAGTGAAATATGAACAATGAAACACTGCTGATTTTGTTTCTATCAGCTATGTTTGGCGCAAAAGTCCCTACTTCTCACAAATCGAGCATGACACCATCTCCACATTCTGGCCATCACTGGCAGCTGGCTTTGATGCCGCTTATGAGATTGACAAGAAGGATCGAGTGATCTTTTTTAAAGGTATTTCTCTTACATTTCCTTCTGTCCTTTTTATGAATTAATAAAGTTGTTGTAGTACTAGTAGCCTGTATATGTTTGTGCATGTTATAAGATAATAATGGAAGTAATATAACAACATATATTCTTAACATTTAAAGCCATTTTCACTTTCTATATGCTACTAATGTCATCCCAGCAGCCCTTTACAATATGCTATTACTCTTGCTACTAAGAGAGGTTAAAACTGAGACAAAACTTATTGCCTGCATTGCTATTTAAATATATTTTAAAGGTGTCCAATACACCTACAAAACATTCTGAACTTTAGCCACTGAGTGCTATAAAATCATAATGAGTGTTAAAAATGAAAAATCCAACATCCAGTATCTGAATAATACAAAATTGTGTTTGCTCTAAAGGGATATCTTTTCATCCAGATATGTGTGTTATTTAGGGATCATTTTACTACTCAGAAAACTTCGATGGGAAGTTCTGGGGCTTTGATGAAAAGTTCAGCGTCTTCCTACTAATATTTTCTGTTTTTCTTGACAGACAACCAGTACTGGGCTGTCAGTGGCTACAGAATAGAGCCAGGTTTCCCCAAGCCTATTCAGAACCTGGGCTTTCCCAGAAGTGTTAGGAAAATAGATGCCGCTGTTCACGATCAAAATACCAAGAAAACCTATATCTTTGTAGGCAACAAGTACTGGAGGTAAGGCCAATTCCTCTCTTGTGCAGCAGATAATCTAGAGTTGCTTTTTAAAAATCAAACTACATAAGAATTTGTATAGTAAATTTGTGGCCTCTTGCCATTTTTTTTAGCCAATATAATGCCAAAATCAAAGGCAATGATTCATATCTTTTATAGCAAAAAGTTTGTAAAGATAGACATCAATTTGCTGGTATCAGTCTGAGATTAAGAAACACATGGAAACAAGCACTATTTATCTGTTAAAAAGCATTATTACATGAAATTAATTAATATACAGTTTTAATTACATGAAATTAGTACAAAATTTAGTACAAAAAGCCAATGTGAGTAGGCTTTGACATCATTTCTTTCACTCAAGATCTCTTAACAGGAAGATGCACACTCTGAAATAAAAGTAAAAAAAAAAAAAGTAAAGGACTTATCAAGAAAGCTCTGAAAGAAGATAAAAATATTGAATTTTTAAAGAAACAGTTCAGTTAAGCAGTAATATTTACCCTAATAATATAACTGGGAAAATATTATCCTGTTACACCAAAATTTACATCCAATCATGAAGTCAATACCTTTATTGGATACCGTCAAAGTGAATTCATCAATTTGAATAAAGAGTTAAGTTTATTACTCAGTACGAACATTGACCAGCCTTGTTATCACACTTGGGGAATAGAGTTGAACTATTTAGTCTGATGCTCTGAAAACAGCCTTGCTCATGACAGTAAAGATATGAATTTTACACAGGATTTATACAGTTCAGTGAGTTCTCTATACAGATGTGTTTGGTTAATTCTTCATAAGAGTAGGCTTATATAGTAAAAAATTCACCTGGTTTTACCATTAAATATTACACTCTTTCTTCTTTTCATTAATTTCTTTGTGCAGTTTTGATGAAAATACCCAATCAATGGAAAGAGGATATCCAAGAAAAATAGCAGCTGACTTCCAAGGGATTGGTCACACTGTTGATGCTGCCCTTCAGAAAAATGGTAAGTAAATAAAAGTTGAGGTAAAAACAGAATAATACCATCAACTGATGCAAACAAACAAAAATGTATGTACGTTTCAAATATATATGGATATGAAACATTTTGTTAATCATCCAGGAAAATAGAAATTACAGATCAATGAGTAAACAAAAATTAAATACTAATTTGCTATTACTTTGTCCTTCTAATTCCAGGACATTTCTACTTTTTCCATGGATCAAACCAGTATGAGGTTGACATCAAAAACAAGAAACTTGTCCGTAAAATGAAGAGCAACAGCTGGTTTGATTGCTAGAAATCTCAAACAATAATGCAAGCTTGCATTTGCTCCAGAAATGTTTTCCTCATGTTCCTTGGCTATAACCAATATCACTCAGCTGTTACTGTGCATTTGAGTCTGCAATTACGGTCTTTGAAGAATTTAATTTAAAATTTTAATAATGTAAAACTTAATGTACAGTTCTAATTTATTTTTCCAAGTATTTATTAATCAAACTAGTTTTGAGTAATAAAAGTATTTTGCTGGAGAATAGTAGTGCTTGTGTGTTCCGGTTCATTTCTCTGGTGACAATGCTCCTAGGATAACTGCACGCAAGCCTGAACAGAGACAGGACCCCACAGCCATTTTCAGAAGTGCTCAGTGTCTGTAGCAGAGAAGTTAAAGAGAATCTGAATCTGCTGGGCTGTTTTGAGGCACAATGAGAAATGATCTGAGGGACAGACTGGGGAAAGTTGTGGGGGGACAGAAGTAGAAACAGATCCTATAAAAGGACCTTGATCTCATGGCATGAAGGAAGAGAGGTGAGGACAGCAATGGAGATGGAGCCCTACGCATGGAAGGGGAACATTACAATGAGTTAAGAGGACACATGCTTTTGTGCCGCTTTAGGGTGGGCAGAGTTGGGAGGTTGGTATGGCAGGATTAAAGTAACAGGAGAGAAAAGCTGGGTAACAAGACTGGGGATAGAGACAGCCTGCAGACAGAATGAGATGCCATGGTAGTATTGTCACAGGGTAATCGCTAGGGAGCAAGGGGATTATTCCTGCTGAGTTCTGACCATGTGCTATGCTCCCAGTACTGGACAGGAACCACTGCAATAACCACTTCCCATAGCAAAAAAGTCAAAGTTATAAGACAAAAAACAGGATTTCCATGTAACCACTGCAGATGACTCCACTGGAGGAAGAGCAGTAAGGCACAAACAAAAGCACACACACTTCCTCCTCTTGTTTGGGTTGCAGCATGAACCTCCTTGTAGTCTCCTCCACTATGCAGTCCACCATGTCACGACATGCATTCCCTCAGCAAATACGCTAACACCCGTGAACATGTGCTGTGATCAATTTGCAGTGTATGTACAAGTGAAACAGTCAAGGCAGAGTGCAAATTTACTTACTTCTCAGAGTTAACAGAAAGAGTTACAACCCTCTGCTAGTCCAGACTAGTAAGGTACTAGGCTGTTCAATCAACCAGAAAGAAGCCGGTGCAGTTATGCCATTTTCCCCTCTTGTCCTGAGTCTGCCATGTGTAAAGAGCCATCAGGTCAGCCTGATTCCTCTGCATCATTAAGAACCGTGAAAATCCAGCTTGCTGAAGAAAGACATCCCTGGCGCACAATAGGCCTCAGCACAGTAGTGGAGCTGTGCTGAAGGCCTCAGTTATATAACTGAGCATACAACATATATATATGTATATATTACAACATATATATATGTATATATTTTACATATATATATATTAATATTAATTATATAGACTTATATGATAATAGCATACACATTGCTATTGAGTGATATCTCAGTGGCAAGAATACTTGTTCGACTGTAAGAAAGCTTGGTTGATATTCATCTTCCTCTTTAAGGGACTTGATCTAATCTCCTAACACTGATCTGATGGTGTGATTGTGTGAGGAAGTCAACTCTTCTGAGCTGTTCCTTTTTCTGTCACAGCACTGGCAAGAGCAGCAGGAGTGGATGGGAAAGGCTAATGAGTACAGTCTTCCAGTTGTTGCTTTTCAAAATCTCTTACCTGCCATGTTCTGCTCCCTGTGTGAGCAGTGTGTAATGCTAACTGAGCAGTGCTGAAGCAGGACAATAAACTAAGCCAGGGGAGAAACTGAGCTGTTAATTTCAGCCTGCTTTAAAAGCCTATTAGAGACTGACTGGCTCAGCATTGCCACAAAGGCTGCGGTGCACCAGAGTGAAGTCATGAGCTGACAAGTGGGTGAGCTCACCTGGCAGGAGCCCAGGGAAGGCAGAGACACAGTGCAGCTGGTGTTGCCTCGATGTCTCTCATTACCTTCCTCAAATGTTTGTGCTGTGTACACAGCCTGTGCAGAAGAAAATTCTGTCCAAGGACATTAGGTGCCTCCAGGGTGAAGTAGGGCTCTCATGAGTGTTTCTTGTGCACTCTCTTTCACTTTGAAAGTGCCTACACACTTTGATATCCTAATGAGACACCTACTTGCGTGCCCAGGTTATCTTCAGGAATGAGGCCTTTAGGCCCTGTTTGTTGGCTGAGTATTGAAAGCGATGAAAGGGAAACCAAAATGAATATATCGACATAGATATATTGTATCAGACAGAGCACTGATAGTGTTGACTCACTGTTACCATTATATATGTATAATGTATATAACATATAAAAAATGCTTTAAGACTGGTACTGAGTTATCACCACAACAAGACAGCTAACTGAAAGTAAAATACTGTCCTCACCCCCAGGTGTTAGTTAGCTTAAACTGCTTGCATCTGAAAAATGAATGGTAGTTACTTTGCTGTGAATGCAATCCAGAAAGTTCTCTGTTTTTTCATTTGATCAAGACTATAAATGGAAGAAGACAAGGAATTAATTTTACCCTTACAGAGGAGCTGGTCATTAGTGTTAACCATGGATTTTCCATCTGTTTCTGCTTTCTCAATGTCCTAAATTTTGTCCAAAAAAAAAAACTGAATTGAGCAAAGCAAGAAAATTCCTGGAAAATGATATAATAATAAGTAACTCCAATTGTTTTGGAAACAGGAGCACCAAAACTGCCTGTTGGCACTTACTGAGCAAGAGGAACTTTCTTGTTGTTATCATTTCTTTATAACTCATAAATGGTTGCTAGAATTAAGGGCATTAATATCAGCATACAAAATTTGCTCATAAATATAATTTCAGTAAGAATTTCTAAGTGTATGGACTTTCTCTGGAGTCCGAGAACAGGCATGTAAAAACAGAGATGCTAGAAACATCACCTCTCAAATTCTTGACTGTACAGCTGTCATCCCAAACACAACCTATTGCACGTCAGAACTCATGCAAAAATATCTTAATGACTTTAGTGGCAACTTTATAAGACTCTTAAACAGTATTAGGTGAATGAGCTAATAACAGTGTATGCTGAGACAAAAATGCCACAAGAAGAAGTGGTAAATGCTACAGCAAAGCAGTGGGCTCCAGTCCCAGACATCAGGCAGCTCTCTCACAGGGATTCAGTCTACAGTTGGTGGATTGGTTTAGTGTTACCAGCAATAGCCGTCATATGTTGCTTTTGGGGAAGGGAAAAGACTGTGTCACACAGAAATCTTTGGAGATGTTGTGACAAGGATCTTCCCACGGCAGAACTGCTTTTCCTCTTCTTGAGGAAGTTTGATTTTCAACATTGTTGTTATGGTTGCAGAGGAGATTATGGAAATATCTGTCTAATGCTCTTCTCTGTGGCTAGGATTTGAGATCTTCCTGGGCAGGTTTTCCATATAAATCAAGTCTCCACTCACAGACAGACAGCACTGCTACAATCATAGAGAAAATGAAGACGAATTATGCAGTAAGGAGGCTCTGACTCAGCACTGGACAGGAAGGGTGACCTGTGTGAAAGCTGACCATGACAAGAGTGACCATGACAAGAGGATTCCTGCTGGTGAATAAGCATTACTGTGATAAAAACAGGTAACTGTAATATTAAAAAAAAAAAAAAAAAGCAGAAGCTGGTCTCACATTCATCTTTACCAGTAATATGTTATTTTTGAGACAGCACAGGATTTGCAGCAGAGCTAGGCAGGAGGTAAGCACTGCTCAACATCAGCACGGGCTGAGGAAGATTAGAACCATCCTAGGCAGAAAACTGACTCTGAAAGAGGGAAAAAAAGAGCCAATCTTGAAAGATTGTCCTTTCTGAAGGGTTAAGAAGAAGAGAGCGTAACTTTCACACTCACTTCTTTAAGCCAGAAGATATGTTTTTCTTTATATGTTGTACTACTTCTGGATGAAGTCTCCTCAAAAGACAACTTCAAAGGAGATTGATGTGTATTTTTCTTCATAAGACCTATCCTAGATAATTGAAAGATGTTTGATTTGGTGATTGATCTCCTGTGGGAAATGGTGAAGAGTAAGAAAATGTCAGAATAGCAACAGGATGTATTTGAGAAGGATGCCAATCAGAAGATTGCATAAATTTCACCAATGCCCCTCCAGATCATTTCAACCTCCTCTAGTGGCCCACCCATTAGACAGAAAGAATAGTGAGGAATATTTGTACCAAATTTTACAGGTCAGAAAGTTACTTTGGTGCACTGGGACCATGGAGACACCATAACATAGAGACACACTGAACACTTTGTGAGAAGTTGCATCACATGTGGGAAGTGAAAAAAAAAGTTATAAGGCTTCAGTGGGTTAGTTTGCAAGTACTAGAAGCTATTTCTACAAATGATATTGTGGGTGTGTAAGCTGCATAGGAGAACATCACACTCAATTTATAGATTCATCTCACCCACCCAGTGTGACACACCTAGCAGAATAAGAACAGAATTATCAAAAGATGCCTGTATGAGCTCTCTTGTGGTTCTCTTCCTGAATGCAACTCAGTTGTCCCAGTTCAGCATCACTCCCCGATATGTCCATCTCCTCCCAGGACTAAGGAGGACGTCTTTGCCCCTAATGTAAATGTTCCAATTAGATATCTGCTCTCAGGACAGGAATTCAGCCCTTGGTGACCAGTATCCCCTGCTGAGCCCCACAAGCTGCCCTCTTGCTTCCACCTACTCCAGGATCTGTCTGCATTCCGTTTGCATTCTGTTTTTCAAAACGCTCTCCACAATGCCCTGCAGAAAGAGACAAGTTCAGTAAATGCTGAAAATACATAGGTTGCTCTGAAAATAATGCCTCCTACTTTTTTTTCCCATGGAAATTGCAACACGTACAAAGAATATAATAACACTATTTGATAGAGCAAATTCTCAGTGACCAAACTCTACTTTTCAGCAGAGGCACCACCATTAGCCATGCATTTTCACCAGCAAAGAACAGGAGCCTGCATGCCACACATTAATATCTGCACAGCTGTCCAGAATGTGGCTTGTCTTTCACATCACCACTTCTGAATCATGCCACCCCCCCACCTCACTGCACCTCTTTTTGGTCTCCATTAGCATACAGCAAGTGTTGACGAGTGTCAATGGGTGCCATTTTTTCTACATGGAGGATCTGCACACATTTGAGTCTCAGCTTTTCTTACCAGCAGTAGGAGGAGGCACAGAGAACAGAGAACTTCCTCTGAAGTTCTCTGAAGAAGGGGCAAAGCATCAGAGAGCTCACACTAGAAAACCTCAGTGCTTTTTAAACTTGAAAATCAGCAGACAGGTAAGAGACTATGAAATAGGAATTTATCTGGCAACGTTCTGATGCTGAGCATTCCT
The DNA here is from genome assembly GCA_035772895.1 of Perdix hodgsoniae. NCBI lineage: Eukaryota > Metazoa > Chordata > Aves > Galliformes > Phasianidae > Perdix > Perdix hodgsoniae. The sequence continues at coordinate 17,962,242 of JAPSGF010000008.1, forward strand.
GAAAAAAGTGGCATATATATTTTATTATAAAAAATAAAAAAGCTTAACATGACTATGCTGAAAAAGGTATTTTCTGTTCCTCGTGGGCGTTTTGCATTTTCCTACAGACAAAAAGAAGCTCAATCCAGGTGAGAACTGTATCAAAGAAAAACTGCACAAAGCACTGCTTCTGCAAACAGCGCATTAGAGCACTAATCTTCTAATTTTGAAAGTCTTCCCAAAATTACATACTCCCATACAGGCAACATGAAAAATAAATAAAATAAAAACAAACAAATAAAAATTTGCTATCTAAGTTGTGTAACACTGTGTTTGGTTTTTGTTTAAGTGCTTTAACAACCCAGGTGGAACGTTCCAATAAGAACTTTAGATGGAAAATGTTGAAGTGACATGCATTTAGTTTTTGGAAAGAAAGGCTACAGTTTAATAACTAAAAGATTAATGATCTTGTTATAAAGATCTACATGTCTGTTATCACCTCATTAATAAGATTTCCATGTTGCAAAACCTCCAAGAGGGTGGAACCGGATGAAAAACAGTACCAATCTTTTTATGTTAAAACTACTTTTTTTCATGTATTCTGTTGCTAACTGAAGGTAGTGAGAAGCAGTGAGTCAGAGACTGGAAGCTTTGTAAAGCAAATGAAAGCTATATAAAGGTGAAGCAGGTATGTGACATACTCCAAAGAAAACTTTTCTAGGGGCAAGTGAAAAAGAAAATGAAGAACCTTCCATTTCTCCTGCTATTATATGCAGCACTTTCTCATGCTTTTCCTGCACATACCAGGCTAAAGAAAGAAGAAGGCATGCGGCTTATCCAGGTGAGGATGGTATACCTCAGGGGCTGAGGTCTCTAACTGTCAAACATCCACTGTAGTATCTGAAATAATTCTAGTATATAGCAACTGGGGAGCTTCTATTCAATGCAAAATATACTGCAAATTTCGTTAGAATGAATAACAAGATTATTTCTCAGAGTGGAAGTCCATTAAGTACTGTGATGGCAAAAGCTGCTTTAATCTTGACTCATTCCTGTCTTATTTTTTGCAGGGAGCAATTAAAACTGATGATGCATTCATTACATCAGTGATGAATTGATTCTACAAATAATGAAACATCTTAGTCAGTATACATTTGATGTCAAGTAACATGTAGTAATTTATGTGACCTTCTGGTATTATGAGATGCAGCTCTTGATAAGATGTGGATTTTATTTTTTTCCAAATTATTACTGTAAAAAATATGGTGTATATGATACTGCTACTTAAATTTTGTAGTTACTCATATGTTTCTGTTTTTTCACTGCTGGCTTTAAAAGACTCTAGATAACCCTGGAGCACAGAGTAGGTAGAGGGCACACTACCAGAAAATATTCAGCTTACTAGAAAAATAATGAATTGGAATGTATTCTGAGTAAAATGCAAAGCATTTGTAGCCATAATATAATCTAAAAAGAACTCACTAAGAGAAAAACATCCATAGAGTCTATACAAGGTCTGTTATCCACGTTCTCAAGGAACGTAAAATATCAAATAAAGTATCAAACAGGTCTGAAGGAGTATTAGTATAATCTTTAGGAGCTTCAAAGATAAATGTATTTGACTGTCCTAAAATATCTTGTTTCCATTAGAAGTACTTGGAAAATTACTATGGCTTTAAGAAAGATGGAGAATCTTTCATTTGGAAAAGTAACAGTGCAATGACAAAAAAAATAAAAGAAATGCAGGAATTCTTTGGGCTGGAGGTGACAGGGAGACCAGATTCCAGCACTTTGGACCTAGTGAAGAAAAGTCGCTGTGGATTCCCTGATGTGGCTGGGTTCTCCACCTTTGCAGGAGAGCCAAAATGGGCAAAACAAGTTCTGACATACAGGTAATTATAATGGAATCCTTAATGTACAGACAGCACGTTATGTACCTAAGTTGAATGCAGTTGTTTTTCTATTTTGTATTTTAAAGGATATTGAACTACACACCAGACTTACACCCAGCAGATGTCAATGCGGCAATCAAGAAAGCATTCAGCATTTGGAGCAGTGTGACCCCACTGAAATTTATCAAGAAGGACAGAGGTGATGCAGACATAATGATCTCCTTTGCAACTGGAGGTAAAGTCTACATAATCATAATGAGTTATTCCCAACTTCTGCCAGTGTGAAGCAGTTCATCTGAAATAATCATGATTTATTCTCATGTAATGCACAGAAAAACACAGACCTTGCCCAAGTTGCTGTAGTGATGATTCTTGAAGATGTCTGGGGGAGATTAAGAGGGAAACGAAAAGAAGGAGGGAGAAAGTAAATGTAGTGAGATACCATAGTTCACTGAATCTATACCCAGCATTTGATGCCAATACACACACATGAACCATGGGAGGCTCAGGACTTGTGGATTATAGTGATTATACTATAGTGATCACACTCAGAGCACCATGGCATGGGTAGCTCTAGTACACCCCCAGGATTAGTCATGGGCTTTATGTGAGCTAAACAAGTTCTAGACATACTCAAGGCTTGTATTTTTGGCATTGCCCTCAGGGAAGATTTACCTTCTCTCCTTTCATGAACAGCTGTGCACAAATGCACTTTCCTTGTCAGCTCTTCTCTTTCCACCCAAATATACCTATCCACAGATAGGCACTGCACATAACCATTAAGTCTATGCTCATAAATCCTGCTCTGGAGTTGACCTTCAAAGTCTCTCCAGAGAAGGGGTTACAGTCTCCCCACAACCTTCCTTCTGCCATCAGCACTTCAGTTACCGCTCAGGTCAGGTTCACGTGGTAACCATCTGAGGGCTGCTGACACAGAGCTTGAGAAAATTTTAACTTACAAGCAAGTAGGAGAATGTACTTCAAGCAAAAGTCCCCCTCCTCTTCCCTCATGGAGTAAATACTTAAATGTCCACCCATGTCTTGAGGAGGCCAAGATTTCATTCCTGATACATCCCTTCTCCCTTTGCAAAATTGACTTTTTGGTAAACCGTTGTAGAAATGAATCTTGAAAATTTACAAAATCAGCAGACTAGAAAGCTCTGTGCTTGACTGAATTCTGTTACCTCACCTTCTGTAGCCTTCAGTCAGCTGTCTGTGGGACTCACTCCTCAGGTCACAATGATTTCATCCCTTTTGATGGCCCAGGAGGGTCTGTTGCTCATGCCTATGCACCCGGCAAAGACATTGGTGGAGATGCACACTTTGATGAGGATGAAATCTGGACCAAAAGCACAGAAGGTAGGAAATTCAGTTCTCATAACCCAAACAGAAGGAACACAAGGTCTGTCACTACAATACACTCAAGTGCTTCAAAATGGGGCTGATTTGAAGGAGACTGGGCAGTTGCTTTCTGTCTCTCAGCTCAGTCCCTGAGCTTTCTGTTTTAAAAAGTTAGCGTTAGTACAACTTTTACCCTGGGTTGGGTAGAGATTATCTGGGAGGGAGCTCAGATAACTTCTCCCCAACCCTCCACCCTCTTCCCACACATTTATGTCACACATACAATTCTACGGTTCTTCTTCCACGCTGACTTCTGCCATACAACTTCCTTGGGTTCTACTCTAACAGTTTCATTATGTTTCTTTCTGACATGAATTTCGACTCCAACTGAATTTTCCTGCTTTCACAGGCAAGCAGTTCTAACAGCAGTTCTTAAAGCCTGCATGTTTTGAGTTACAAATGAAAAGACAAGTATCTCCTTTTATGCCTTTTATTTGTTGTTTTCAGGCACAAACTTGTTCTATGTGGCTGCCCATGAGTTTGGACATTCACTTGGACTCTTCCATTCCAAAGACCCCAGTGCTCTAATGTACCCAGTTTATAGGAAATTTGACCCTTCAGTCTTCCTTCTTCATCAGGATGATATTAATGGCATTCAGTCCCTTTATGGTAATTCCCATTTATTTATCAGCTATTGCTTGTAATTTCAAACCGTTTGGAGTACCTTTCCGTAACTTTGCATACTGGATTTATTTGAATCAATTTGCATTTTAGTATCTTCCATTAACTGATTCCTTTAGGACCTTCTCCTAATACCTCTAATGACCAAAGAGATTCTGCTGAAATAAAGGATCCAACTGAGTCAAAAGAACCTGTACTGCCAAACTCCTGTGGCCCTGATTTAACTTTTGATGCTGTCACCACTTTCCGTGGGGAGATAATATTCTTTAAAGACAAGTAAGTCAACTTTCTGAAACCAAAATAGCCATGTATCACTTATAAATTATGCCCTACAGCACAGAAAAAAATAATCTTATCCAGAATATTCCCTAGCTGGGATTTCTCACTGTGACTTTAAAGGGGTTCAGATAAGAGAGAGATCTAATCTTTCAGGTAAAGGGCTAATTTGAGCGCTGTTGTATGAACCACAGCCTGTGCCATATCACTGATGCCGACCATGGTCTTGTTAGTACCTTATCATTTGGTGATACCATACAACCGAAAAGGAGTGCCTAGATCTCACAGGGGATATTTATGTATTAGGATCATTTATTATTTGCAGAAAAATTCACCCGAGTGGTTGCAAGCTTCAGTTCACAGTCCAAATAGTGGAAGGCATTAATTATAAAGCAATCTGGCTGTTGCAGTTGAAACAAGCACAGTATTCTTATTTATTACAGAAGGTTAACTGTTACCGTTATATCTTATTTACCATCTGCTGGTAATTCTGATTCTTTCAGTTCAATAATCTTTAATAGTGGAATCTATGCTAAAGAGCTAAAATTGGTGATTCTCATTTGGATTTTACAGTGTTTCAAGAGTACTCACTGATTTAAACAACCAAAGAATTATACTTAAGAATTAGAAACCTCTCCCACATCAAAATATTAAAATTCTGGTGAAAAACAAGAATTCTGGGTAAGGGACTGGAGGAAAAAAGGAAGAAGGTAGAGAAACAAAGAGAGGAGGAAGATCACAAATGAAACAGGATGAACAAAATGGACAGAGATGTCTCCTGTGAAAATACCGGCAGCTTTTATTTTAGGCTGGAGCAAGTCTCAGTAGCTGGCATCCAACACGTTCAGCATCAGAAAAAGGCACTACCAGGGCGGTACCACCGTGCTAATATGCTCAGCACTTTCATCCTATCCTTACTTTGAAATATCTTTCTATCAGTTCTTGACATTACACCTGCTTGTAGAGCCCGTGCACTGGTGACTTAGAACAATAGTAAAAGGCAAATGTAATTAATGTAGTGCTAAGGTCGGATAAGTAGCCCATTTTCAAAGGCATGTCAGCCCAGAAAGTTGAGAGAAGGGGTGTGACAGGTGATTCTTTTCCTTTGCAAGAGATAGGGCTGTGCCTCCCCTGCTTCAGGCTCCCCTCAAAATCAACATCAAAGGGAGCTTCAACTTCAAGGATTTAAGTTCACAAACCCAGAAATGTATTATTTTGCAGAAGATAGTTGCACATTCCAATCATTTCTCTAAGCTGGTGCTGATAACCACAGGGTGGAGATTTGTTCCCAGAACTGTACTCAAAACTGGCTTTTAGACATGAACTGGGTCCCTGTAGGTCATCTTCTGCGTGAAGGGAAAATAATGGCTGTTTTAAAGGAGCGGTTCATCTGACCTCTTTTGGATGTCTGCATCAAGAAGAAAGGAATCCTCACCATGGAAATGACATTCTTTCCACCGCTGTTACAAGGAGTTTAGGGTGACTAACACAGGGGACATGACTGCATTTAGTCAGCTAAATCCTGTCCTGATTGCCATGATGTGGTTTCATGCATTAGCATGTGTAAATGTTTGATTGCATCCAAAGCCTGTGCTATATTTACATCAGGTATTTTTGGCGCAAGCATCCTGCAGTCAGAGAAGTTGATTTTGATTTGGTATCTTTATTCTGGCCACGGCTGCCATCTGGTGTTGATGCTGCATATGAAATTCCTGAGGAAGACAAAATTCTCTTCTTTAAAGGTAAAATGTCTTCTACATTCCAATGCTATCTTTCCCAGTAGCTTAAGAGATCATGTCTGGATTGAAAAACACACTCTTTCTGTAGGATTCCATGAATTTTAATTTAGTCCAATGAATTGGTGTATTTCAGTCATGGAGATAACAAGAACATTATTCAAGATAAGTTGTGTGTCTTTTTCTTTCTTTTTTCTTTTTTTTTTTTTCCCTCATGGAGACATATCTATTAATTTAAAAATGATAGTATGTCTGCTTCCAGCTTGTGAAAAACTAATATAGATAAAGAGGGAGGATGAAGTTTTCATTTCTGTAAAATATGGTGCACTGTACAATTCTTGGATTTCTTGGACTGCAGAACAATATGTACAATGTTTTCAAGTAATCGGTATTATCTCTCTGTGGTTTCTTTTTCATTAAAAGATAAGCTTTCATGTGAAGATTTGCATAATTCCTAGAAGATTCTGATAACACGTTTTCATCAACATTTCTTAATAGGGAATGAATTCTGGGTTGTGAGAGGAGAAACCATACTACCTGGATACCCACAAAAACTCTACACCCTTGGATTTTCAAAGGATGTTGCCAAAATTGATGCTGCTTTTTATGACAGAAATAAGGGGAAAGCATATTACTTCACAGCGGACACATTTTGGAGGTGATACTATCTATTACTTCCTTAAATGCATCAAACATAATCTTGTGATCAATATCCGGTCATGACTTAGGATGCATTAGTCACACATTAGTTTTGGTCATCTCTTTCACAGTCACAAAATTCTATAGGAAAAATAAATATTTTCAAGAAAAATGAAGCAATGTTTTTAGTTTTCCTTTTAAGTGCTTTAGCTATTTAGTCATGTTATGTGTTCATTTATTTATATAAATTTACTTACCTTGGAAAAAAAAGCCATCTTACAGCTCCAGAAATCATGTCATGAAATCTGACAGAACAAAAATGACATGTGACTTATATCAAAGCCAATCCTGCAGGTTAAGAAGGAGAATTCCACTCTCTTGCCAGTTACCAACAGAAAGCTCATGAAGCTGCAGACTAATGGTCTGCAGCTGCTCAGATCTGTGTTGCAGCCCTACATTTCTAACAGCTGAAGGAGATGCTCCTGTATCAGAAGCAGCAGGTAACCTCAGCTTTTGTAGGTGAATAACACAACATCTGTCTTCCATATGCATGTATATCATACATACAGAGAGCATCCTGGAGTAACCAACCAGCTACAAACTACTAATTTGAGCAGATTACAATTCTATGTTTTCATTTAAAATCTCAGCTTCAGTTGAGTTGTTTTCCTAATATTGTTTATTTGCTCTTGCTGAACAAACGTATCAGAAATAGAATGCTTTTAGCCTTGTTACTAAGTATGCTGTAGTATTCCAGCACTGACAGATAAATTGAACTTCACTTAAAATTCAGTGCCTGCTGAAAACTTAAAATATCTTATAACTTAAGAAAAAATTAGATTTTTCCTAACAAATATTTCTTACAGAGAAGGAGCATTAAAACAATCTCTTAATAATCTCACAAATGTAATTTATGTTTGTGATAAGATTTTCCATCTAGCTCTTATCTACAGTTTCTTAAAAATAAAACAATACAAGAAAGGGCAGATTTGTGACAATGGCTTAAATATTAAGTATTCTTAGTCATAGCTTGAGATGATGTAAACAGAAGTAATTCTTCCTGTGTGGCCCATTGAGTAAATAATGGTTTATGAACCTCAGATCTGTCTCCAGGTTGTCTGAATATTGCTGAAAGTCCTCAGTGAACTTGGCTCCCTGGGTGGGAAGTATTGACGTGAGCTGAAATAATGATGAATTGTTTGCACTTTCAATTGACATCAGGTTGTTTCTTGTTTTTCTCAGTTATGATAAAAGAAATCAGTCCATGGACAGGAAGCCAAGACTGATAAAAGATGCATTTCAAGGAATTAATGCAGAAGTTGATGCTGTTTTTCAACATGAAAGTGAGTCTCTGTTCTCAAGTGAACCTGAATTAAATGACTGAGGGACTCTCAGCGTCATAGGACTGAAAGTGCTTGGACAGATAGAGGCTTTTCTGCAGGCACCTCATAGCCCCGAGGCTGACCCTTGGGACCCCAGAACAGTCATGTGGCACTCACATGCTTCATTTTTCCTTATAATGATATATACATTTGATGTAGGGTTGAAAATTGTTTCACAGTTGAAATAGCCATCCCTAACCGACAGACTGAAATATCTGCATTCATGTCAATGTGTAACTTAAGCCACAAGGAGTATCAGTTAAGACACTGAGGTTTCAGCAGCATAAGGTCTACCTGCTGTGAGCAAGGCTATCACATCCTGACATGTCATTACCTTGAGAATAATAATTAGCACTAGCTTCTCCTGCATGACAGATGTGATTTCAATAGGGAGATGCTGGGACAGACTGAAAAGCAGTAATCCCAAACTCTAGTGCGCCACTTTGCGAACATTATCTGTGGGAGCAGATACTGTAGGCAGTGTAAATGTATGCAAAATATGCAAAGTTTTTCGGACTCTTTCCAGCTGTTGTTAAAGTGTATTAAGCTTTACGCCTGCAAAAACTTAATTAACCCTTCTTCCTATTTTTTTTTTTTTTCCTAGACTTCCTTTATTTCTTTCAAGGAAGAAATCAATTTGAGTTTGACTCTGATAAGAAGAGAGTAACACGCCTGCTGAAGACAAACTTCTGGTTTCCTTGTTAAGAAAAGGAAATCTACAAAATCTACAATGATGTAGGAAAGAACACAGTGTTACTGCACTGTAAACACTATTTCTTTTGTAAATGTATGAAACATATAGGTGCTTCAGACTCAGTCATCATACCTCACACCCTGCATATTCATTCTGTGTTTCTGTAAATAACTGAAAAACAGTATTTAGTATACTGATATGCATAAGTATGTACATAATTAACATCAGAATGGCTGACATTTTTAAAGCCTCTAATATCAGGGCTACTCAGAAGAGACACCCTAGTGTGAATTCAGACCACAAGCAAGTTTAATCTGCATTTCATCAAAGTCCACAACACAGTAAGACACAGTAAGTCTGCAGGACCAAAGAAATGCCATTTGTTCCTGCAGCAAACAGTGCAAATGATGCTGCCATACCCTGCTGTAGGGAGGTGACAAACAGGGCTTTGCTGCACTGGCAAAACTGGAGACAAAATGATTAATTTGAGTTACATCACCTCCGAAAATAAGAAATGAATAGGTCTGATTGGTGTCTGATATTGCCAAAGTCTGAGAAACAGGTTCAAAAGTTCTAACTTTAATATTAATTGGAAGTCAATAAGAAAGCTTTCAGTGACGTCAGCTTGTTCCTTGTTATTTGACTCATGCTGTTCTTATTTCTTATTTCTGTTTTTAATTCATGTTTCTGGTGCACTTTTTGAGCGGTCCTATAACCACAAAATATTTTAATGTCTTAATCAGTCCACAGTCTCAGCTACTATAGTAAAAGCCAAAAATATACATGGATGGCTTGGCTCACACTTTATAGGTTTTTATTTTCTCAAGGAATTCTCTGCCTCTGGATTTCAGTGAGTTCCTTCAGCTCTTCCTACTGCTCTTCCTACCTGAGCACTCCATAGCACTGCCACTGGGGCTGACCTCATTAGCTCATGTTATTTTAACTGAGATAATCACTTCTGACTCTGATCTTTTAGATGTTTTTTGAAATATTCTCCTTCATCTGAGATTGTAACTCTGAAAGCAATGTAGGCCTGTTGTAGAACTATCATGATTGTTCTGACTCTTAGATACTTCCTATTTCTTTATTTTTGATGATTCCTGGGACTCTTTCCTTCCTTATTTCACTTTTTACATGTGCAGAGGATCATGTTAATTATTGCTTAGAAAATTGATATGTAGCAGAAGTAGAGTTTCACTGACTCTATTACTATGTGTTTTAAAATAATTTCAGTGTTTGGTTGTTGGTGGTTGTTTTGCTTTTTTTTTTTTTTCCTTTAACTTGTATATCGGTGTCTTATTTTTCTACCCAATTCTTAGTTTGAAAAGCCCAGATACTACTGGCAAGTCAGCCTCATCATTTTTGTGAAAACAGAATTTTTAACCAAAGATTATTGACCTATGTTTCAGATGTTCAGATTTTCTTCAATAGTATCTTTTTCTTCAATGATTTCATTTGTTTTTGTTGTCACTGTCTCGTGCTGGAAGATATTTTTTTCTATATTTGAATGTATCTATTTGTTTTCTGTTCACCAAGGACTCCATAGTCCTTTGATCAAACATAATCCAGGATGCCCAACCTGGAAGGTTCAACAATATGTTTGTTCAGCGTGCTACTTTTCATGCTTTGTACTGGTTTTCTTGGTTTCACAGTCATTCTCACTGGTAGGCACAAATCTCCTTTGATACTGTTCTTGATATGATTATATATGTATTATCACAATAGGTAAGGTGTGGTAGGAAATTAAATACCCATTGTATAATGACTTGGAAATTCAGAACTAGAAGACCCCCAAAGTATCACATATGTGAAATAGACAAAGATGATAAAAATTGTGCTGACTGGAAAGATCCCTTGCTCCCTGTCAGCATGGCAACTGACCCTGCATGTTCACAAGCAGTAGCTCACAATTAGATGCTTTAACATTAGTGCCATGCCTCCAGATGGGAGTCTGTGAGCCTATACCAAATCCAGTATGTCCCAAATGGGCCATAGCCCCTGGGTATAGGCAGATTGAATTTTCAGATTCATGCAGGGAAATTTATCCTTATTGCTGCCTCTTTCAGGCTAACTTTTATGACCTTACATCTTCTATAACAGTTGCAGTGTTTAGAGGTGAAGGCTTTCAAGCTGGTGAGGTCAGTTCTGAAGGCATCCCAAGACCTCATGGAAATCCTGCCCAGGACAGGCAGCAGCTCCAGCAGGGAGGAAGACTGATTAGATTTCCGGTGTGTGTTCAGGAAACAGGTACTTGGCACAAAAAGTGGCACTCCTTCTCCTTAAAGTACTATTGATTTCAGCGATGATGCCCTGTGTCTGAGAGTTGTGCAAGTCACTGAGGTGTAATTCAGGCACTACCCCAGTCTGTAAGCCATCACACTGCATTGTTCTTCTACAATAGAATAATTACAGCTGATTCAGGACCTCACATCCTGAGCCCTATCTCAGTGGCCTTTGGACTTCAGTGCGGTTTGAACTATACACTTGTGTTCCTGCCACCGACTGTCCCAACATCCTGGTTCGTAAATGGCATGACTTATGACAGTCTTGGAGCATGTACAATATTGGCTGATTGTAAATCACGAGATTGTGCAAACTTCAAAACATCTGAGTTGGAGGGTTGCCTTCAGCTTTTTCATATCAGTATTAAAATGTACATGGCTCACTAAGAGAAAACTCCTAATTAATCTGCTAACTTGAGGAAAATACCTGGCAACCAGCTGTATTGTGCCACAGAGTGATGTGATTTATATCCCTGACATTTCGGTCTTCCCAGAAAAAGTGACATCCTTCAAGGAAAAGAACTTGTTTCAGAATAACATTCTGGTTTTGTGAAAAGATTTTGATTTTGTTCCCTCAAAATATATTGGAAACATATGGAGAGATTAGGATATGCATAACAGCTCAGAAAGGACAAAAAAAGTACTTCCTGGAAGAATGACGACTGTACTTTTTAGTGCCACCTGTCCATGAGAAAAAAAATGGCAAGTATAAATGTGACACTTTATGTTAACAATTCTTTGAACTGTGAACAATGAATTATTTCCTTTTTGCAATGTTAAAAATATGGAACTACCAATCAAAGTTCCCTTTTCTACAGTAATTCTGTAGTGAAGGACTTTGATTTAGGGAAGCCCCACTGTGATTCACACTGAGTTTATTTTTTCATTATTTAGTCAGTGATGAGCATTGAAGTTTCACCTTAGCAAGAGAAGAATTAAAGCCATTAGAGAATTTTAAAATGTTTCATATGTAAGTGGGGGAAGAGAACACTATCCTGAAGAGTCACATGCAAGCTATAGGTAAGTTATACACAAGGTCAGTAGAAATCACTGTGACAGAAAATTACTGGAGGCTCAAAAACTCTTCTGGGGAAAGTATATCCTTTTATACTTCTGCCTAAAGATCATTTCCAGTTGGTGCCGAAAAGTGGATAAACCTAGAAGATCAGTGTGCTAGATGGGCTGGTGCAATGCTTGTGCTCCTATGTAGAACTAATGAACAAGGAATGGTGAGTAGAGTGCCTAGAAAAGGAATACTTAGAGGTCTCTTGACTCATGAAAAGCAAAAAAGATGCAGTTTTGTCAAGAAAGAAGTGCATGAATATTAAGTATGGTTATTGCTAATAGAAAGAGTCATAAGGCTGTACTGCCTGGGGGAAGAATGGAAACCCCCCCCCCCCGAAAACAATGGCCCTTTATTCACAACAGCATCACTCCTCCCTTTCTTAGCCATCATGTTTGGGTTTATCTGTGCTGAGCAGATGGGTCCTGCACCTGGTGGGTGATTCAAGGTAACCTGAGTATAGTATGGGTGCTTGTTGTCTGGGCAAGGGCTGTCTCTGAACAACAGTTAGAGGTAGGTAAGTGCCAGATTACTCTCTCTCCATTGGTTATATAGAGACATGACGCACACTTCATGCAGAGTCAGTGAGTTAGGAGATGCCAAATCCAGTACCTTGACAAAGGTGAGGCTAGTGCAGCACCATGCCCAAAGTCCACCCAGTAGAAGTGTTCAGTGCGTGTTCCCAGAAGGTGCATACACATCCACATACATACGTACATGTACACACACAGAAATGTGGATGTGCCAGTAACCTAGGCTCTGATCATGGACACACAGACCTGCAGCCACTGGTCCCACCCTAAGGCGGGTGGGTCTGGCGAGACCTCGCTTATCCATGTATATAAGACACCCTTGCTCATGAAACATGCTCATGAGCATCCAAGGGAGGGATACAAAGATGGTGAAGGATCTAGAGGGAAAGACATATGAGAAGTGTCTGAGGTCATTGGATTTTTTGTCCCATAGCAGAGCAGGCTGAGGGGGAGGCTGAAGGCAGCTGCAGCTCCTCACACGGAGCAGAGGGCAGCGCTGAGCTCTGCTCTGTGTGACAGCGACAGGGCCTGAGGGAACGGCATGGAGCTGCGTCAGGGGAGGGCAGCTGGGGCTGAGGGAAAGGGGCTGCACCACAGGGTGGTGGGCACGGAACTGCCTGCCCAGGGCTGTGGGCACGGCCTCCTGGTGCAGGAGCTCATTACGTGTTTGGACAGTGCTCGTAGTCACATGGTTTGTTTATTGGGCGTCCCTGTGTGGAGCCAGGAGTTGGACTCAATGACCCTGATGGGTCCCTTTCTAACTTGCAATATTCAATGATTCCATGAGCCTTTAGCCACTCAATCTAACACAAATGGGCCTGCAAACAAATTGAGGGACTGTGTAGACACCAGTTAGCACTCATTAAATTCGTTTTGGCACTTTCAGGTTTCCTTGGAAAGGGTAGTATGGCAACACGCTAACTGTTGTGTGATGGGAAGAGCAGATGACTGAAAGCTGTCCTACACCCATTTGAAGGAGATGTGCTGAAGGACACGCAGTGGGACATCACTGCAGATGGTGAAATGGGACATGACTTTGTGGCCCGACATGATGGAAATTCCCAAGACAGTGGGAAGATGCTGCTTCTGCTTCCTCTTCCTGATGTTGTTTAAGATTTTAACTTGATGACTGTGAGCACATAAGTGGCTCCCACAGCTAGTGCTGGAAACCAGGACTCTCTAATCCTGTCATTGGCTGTCCTAAAAAGTAATTTATTTAAAGTTTCCAGGAAGATAGCCAGATGTCTCCTCCCTCCCTCTGCCTGACTCAGTATCCTCTGGTCACGTTAAAATTTGGCAAAATGTGCATGGCAGTAGAACCTTCCAGTACAATCTGTAGCTTGTGATTTCCTAATGTTCCCATTGCAGCCCCTGGATCCTTCCAATTAATCTGCATGTCTTCTTTGCTTGTATGTGTTTAAATATGCCTATTATGCCTTCAGAAAATAAAAGAAAAAAAGAATGGAGAAATAAGGAGTGATCTAAATTTGAATAAGTCTATGGAAGTACATGAGGAATAAATATTTACAGGGAGAAACACTAATTTAGAAATAGAGAAGTTAAGGAGCATCTCACTATTCTCAGGATCATTTGAGTTGTTCAGACTTTGCAGATGTATCAAGTATCAACAATGAAGTTTAATTGGACAATGAATCATAAGATTGAATCTCTTTAAATCTGTAAAAGCTGTTTTCCAGAATCATCTTCCTTGTTATTTCAATGACTTCGATGTATTCAATGATTTCAATGTATTATTGCTTTGAAATGTTCAGTATTATTTTTATTCAATAACTCCACATAAGAAATATGATAAACTTTAAAAAGTATATAGAAATTTACTTTTCCAGGAGTAGTATCTGCTCTGCTAAACTTCAGTGTTGTGGGGGATGCTGCACTACAGCGATAATAGAATTATATAGTAGTTATATAGCCTTGGTACTTGAGAAACTAATTTGAATACTTCCTGAAGGGTATTTCCAACTTTTTTGGAGTTGAACTCAGTGTGAGTCTCTTCCAGTCTGGGATATTCCAAAATTCAATGATTCTAGAACAATAAAGTTTTCACCCTGTATTGTATTTCTTCAGATCAAACCCTGCTGAGATGTCAGAAATAAAGGAGAGTGGTACGTATTTGCCCTTTCCCATCTCACACTAGCATTTATTTTTCCTTTTTGTGACATTTAATCGCACACAAAAAAATTTATAATGTACTGGGAGAAACCTATAGAGGTTTCCACAGAGTGTCTCTGGCAGGAGAACTGCACCACATTCAGCCTGACAACTTTCAGAGTTAGCAAGCTTGCAGCCCCTTCAGGCCACCTACTCTGGTAATCAGCTGTCCTAGCAGTTAGAAATGCTTTCTTGAAATTAGAGGTCTACACTATGAGTGCCCACATAACCTACATATGTAAAATCCTCTTATTTCAGCATAAAATTAGACAATCAGCTTCTGTTGATCTTAGAATCTGTTCCATATGATTAGTAGAATCATTCCCTAGAATCCATTTTCAAAAGGGAAGTCAGATTCCTACATTACATATAGAGATATCTATGCATCAAAACACTTAAAGTTGAATCTACATCAGAGCGTCGTTCATTTGGTCATACCTGAGACACACACCTGAGGCTTGCTGCCATAACATGGGAAGTATGAAGACCTACATCCTTGCAGGGTAGCTGGAGGTCAGGTGGGATTTCCTAGAAGACCTGAAATTGCTCAGATACTCAGCCAAACCCTGTGTCTACATGTAGTCAGTCTTGTTTAAGACCACTGTGCAGTCTTGGAAAACATTTACAGCCTGTCTTTCAGGAACAGCTCTTCATTTATTTTACAACACTTACAACTCTCCTTGATGAAACAGGGAACACAGTGTTACAGAATGGTTTTCAGTCTTTATTTTCAAGATATAAAAATGTTCCCATTGGGCTTTGTGTTCTCTTCCTAATCAAAGAACATCTCTGTGCATGGATCCAAACACCTCATTGCATTTTTTTTTTTTTACAAGAGTATAAACATTATCCTGTTTATAATATATGTGGAAACATAGCTTATGTAACCTGCTTGTTTGTTTAACATCAGTCAAAAACTGTTGAACCATTTTAGTTCTCAGTTTTGGGAACAGCACAAGATTCTTTCAAACACAACTGCTAATTATCTCATGGTAACTCACCTGGATTTATGATGCTAATCATTCCCAGATCAGTTATTTGCATTTTCTTTTATATGTTATTGATACTTATTTTGACTAAATGTATCTTATTATTTATTGTAAGAGAACATATGTTTTTACTGATTATAGTACAATGCAATATTATGTTATTGCTATATCTTATTTCATATTATAGCTCCAGTATAGCAAGAACTTTCCCCACAAATTGCATATATATATTTCATATATATTGTATATATATGAAATGTAATTTCATCTTTTGTCTGATGAATGTTTCCTTAATTATTAAAAACACTATGAAATTGCCCAAAACAGAAGGCTCAGGGAAAGAAAAGAAAAGAAAGAAGAAAAAAGAAAAAAGGAAAAAAAAAAAAAAAAGAATGGTAACAGTTAAACTCATTTCATCACTCCCTAATGATGAAACAGTTATGCATCATTTTTACTAATCAGAGGATATTATGCAGCATGAGTCAGACTGTCACTGATTTACAATTTAGCTATATAAACAGAGCTGAGAAACGTGTTCAATAGGTCAAGACTTCGCAGTATAGCTGAAGCAGAGAAACTTTGACAAGAATGAAGGTCTTTTCTCTTCTCCTCTTGCTGTATGTGGCGGCCTCCTCTGCTTTCCCTGTGGCTCCTGAAGAAGATGAAGGAAGAAATATAAATCTTGTGGAGGTAAATATTTTCTACTGCATTTCTAAATGAAACAGAAACTAGTCAGAGATAACCAGAACTGTTTTCAAAGAATGTGACTTGAAAATAAAGGTGTTTCATTTTGCAAAGGCTTCAAGAGAAAGCTTTTCCTATTAACCTGAAATTTTTGTGAGGATTTTCTTGAAATTACTTACTTATATGTTATCTAAAATTGCACAACTTCACTGATGTTGTCAGTAAGATGTTAAAAATAATGCAGATACATAAGTTCTAGTCTCAAGGCTGCATGACTGTGCAGAATTAGTCAAAATCAGGAACAGGTTATACTTCAAAATGTGCTTTGAAAACTGTGACGTGATCAGTCTCAGTAACACAGGGAAAGAAACTCATTTGAATTATGTATGTATTTCAATATTTATTTGAATTGATCTTTTATGGCATATTTTCTAGACATCTTCAAGAAATGCAACAATTATATAGATAAATCACTAACTACTGGAGAAAAAATTGTTGAAATTTCTCGAGTCTCTGGTTTTCTCGAGTCATATTTCAAAGCTAAAAGTAAATGACATGATTTGCCAAATGCTGACTCTTTTGCTCTATTTACTGACTTTGTCAGGAGTCCTGTGTCTGGAGCTTCACTGCTAATTTAAATTTCCTTGAATGAGATATGTGAAGTTATAAGCTTCCTTAAAAGCTCTGCTACTAAAATAACAGGTTATAATAAATAAATATGGAATTAATTATTAATAGCAAATATTAGATTTTAAATACAAGTTCTCCCTATAGTCCATCAGTGAAAAAAGTAATTCAGGTAACTGTGAAAGTTGTAAATCATACGCACCTTTTAACACTGATTCTTGGAAAAAATAGGCGGCTCTAGCCCTTGGTAGATACAAGGATTCATGATAGAATAGTTTGAGATAACTTAGGAAATGTAAATGTGACTGAAGACAATACTGATACGTCATCATATTCTCCTTTTTAAAAATTCTGGTTCAGACTTATCTACAGAATTTCTACAATCTTCAAAAAGATCATCGACCTCATCTAAGGCAGGGGGGTAAAAATCATCTTGCTGAAAAGCTCAAGGAAATGCAGGAATTCTTTGGACTACAAGTGACTGGGAAACCTGATCATGACACTTTAGAGATGATGAATAAACCCAGGTGTGGTGTTCCGGATGTAGAGCAATACGTCTTCACAGCAGGGAACCCAAAATGGAAGAAAACTAATCTGACATACAGGTAACATTTCCTAATCTGCTTCAAATAGATGTAAATCTAGCATTTCAGTTTTGGGGGCCTGAAGTAAAGTACATTACGACCTATCCAAAATGACATCTAGAATGATTAACTAATTTCTAGAAAGAAACAGGCACTCTAGAAGGCATTATCTAAAGTTAAGTCATTATTGATTTGTACTTATGAAAGATACACTTAATATATATTACTTTTGTAATATGTTTACAATTCATATTATACGTAACATAAATGAATATTTTTCAATGGAAACTCTGTATTTTTAGCATTATGCAATGCTTTAATTTTCCTTTGAAGGATTGTGAATTACACCAGAAAGATGAGACAAACTGATGTTGATGAAGCAATCCAAAAAGCTCTGAATGTCTGGAGCAGTGTGACACCACTGACATTTCAAAAGACTGAGGACAAAATTGCAGATATAATGATCTCATTTGCTTATAGAGGTAAAACTGATATCTTTACATATTGAATAGACATCTGAAATCATAGACATAACTTAGAATTCTAAATGATTTTTTACTCTTCATTTTAGATCACAAAGACAACTCTCCTTTTGATGGCCCTGATGGGCTGCTGGCTCACGCTTTTCAACCAGGAGAAGGTCTTGGTGGAGATGTGCATATGGATGAGGAAGAAACCTGGACAAAAGATGGAAGAGGTAAAGGCTGAGACCAATCCATTTGCACAGTTTACCTTCTACAATTTTTCTCATGTGGTAGTTAGCTCATAAGACTAATTGCAAATAAAAAGTGAGTAAGAGTGGCAGAGCTTGTCCTTTTTTTTTTTTTTTTTTTGGTGTATTTTTTGCCAGTGATTCATTGGTAGGAATCTTTCTTCACCTAGCACTTCAGTGTTCCAAACTAGTGAATTCAAATGTCATCAAAACTCGTGTTGTGAAATATTGTTCTTTTGAATCACTGAACTTCCAAAATCATTGGAATGATTTTTGATTCTGAGCAGTTTATGCAATAGCAGGAGAAATAGGGATTGTGTTTAAGATACCAGGATACTGGAGAAAGGGTAAAGAGATCATAATTAGAACATCCAACATTCTTCAAACACTCATATAGATCTTCAGCCACAAGATTTTTTGGGTTATAATGTGGGTAGAATTACTTATTGCCTGTCTTGTAGCTGTAGCACATTTTGTTAAGTTGCATAAAACTCTTTTCCATTATAAATACTGTGGTAAATACCAAAACAGATTTTATCTGTTTCCTGTGATTTTTATCACACAGGCTACAACTTGTTCATTGTTGTTGCCCATGAGCTTGGCCATTCACTGGGTCTGTCCCATTCAAATGATCCTGGAGCACTGATGTATCCAAATTATGCCTACACGGACCCCAAAGAATTCCATCTTCCTCAGGATGACATTGATGGCATTCAAGCTATATATGGTAAGAAATAAATATTTTTTGTTTAATATTTCTATTTGGAGGCTGGCTAATAATGATACGAATATGCTTAAAAAATGTTTGTTTCATCTACATGAAAAGTCTAAGTGTTCTAAACAATGGATAACAGAATAAGGAAAATCCTGGAGGCTACCTGCAGCTGAAGAACTGCTCTGGAAAAAAATATTGGAAAAGATGAACTCAACTCCTTTAACAATGTTAAAAGTTTGGGTTTTATGACAGACATTCAGTATACAATGATAGGCCCTTTCATTTTCTTTAAACAAGATATTTGACAACCATGGACACCTTCTGAACACTGTATTTATTCTGTATTTCCCTAAATACAAACTGAAAGATTTTTATTTTATTTTCCTTCCTTTAGGACCATCTAATGATGCTGTGAAGCCTACAGGGCCCACAACTCCACAAGCTTGTGACCCTAATTTGACATTTGATGCCATTACCACTTTGCGTGGAGAAATGATGTTCTTTAAGGGCAGGTAATACCAATAAGCACATACATCATCTCTTAAAAGTATCCAGTAGCTTAAAAAAAATCAGTAATCCATGAGGGAATACTATCAATTTGAAATGTAGTACAAAGACAAAGAGTATAAAACCAGTACGTACCTATTTACCCAAGAGAGAGTACTTAACTCATTAATATCAAGAGACATAATTGACAAAAGCAGTGAAGGAGATCAAGACTGGTAGTCTTTTTTCTAAATATTATGTCATTGTGGCCATTGCTGTGCTAGATTTGGCTCTGAACTAGATTCAACTAATAGCAAAGCAACTGTATTCGTATATTCCTTGGTGATGTGCTCATGCGTCCCACAGTGTAAGCCTTCTGCTGCACACCCATACAAGAGCAAAGCCATGACTGAAAGTACTAGTATGTAGAAGGACATACTGGGTGTTCACTGACACTAACCAGTCTTCCTGCCATATAGAGAAATAGAAGGGCTTATATATATCTTGCCTGATTTTTGGTACAGAGGTGCTAAAGTTCAGATTGCAGCCACTCTAGACTCCCTTTACATTCATTGGAGAGGGATATGTACCCAGAAAGTCATTTTCACATGAAACAGAATATAGCACTAAGTGGAGGTACTTGTCTCTCTCCTGATACATTCCAAGAACTATAATCACTGTCTGACATCTGTGAAGAGTGGAACTATTTTAATCTATAAATTTTGTTCAAACCAGATACATGCTGCGCAAACATCCTGAGAGGTCAGAGACAGAGCTCAATTTTATCTCACTGTTCTGGCCAAATTTGCCATCAGGAATTCAAGCTGCTTATGAGAACATTGAAAGGGATGAAGTTTTACTCTTTAAAGGTAATGGCATCTGATATTCTTTTCTTTTTCTGACCAGTTCCTTCCATAACCTTTGCAAATCATGCAATTTCAGAGGCTAAAGTGGTTCTATAACAAAGGTCAGTGAATAAGGGTCTCTTGCAAAGCCACAAATTATTGAACCTGTGCCTGACAGAGCTTTAATTCTGGAAGAGATCTCCAGAAGTCATAATCCTAAAAAAGCCTCCTCGCTCTGCTTTATTCAGTGCTCTGAAAAAAAAGACATAAAAATAGCTTCCC
This sequence comes from Perdix hodgsoniae, assembly GCA_035772895.1. Classification (NCBI taxonomy): domain Eukaryota; kingdom Metazoa; phylum Chordata; class Aves; order Galliformes; family Phasianidae; genus Perdix; species Perdix hodgsoniae. The sequence goes on from JAPSGF010000008.1 coordinate 17,982,833, forward strand.
TTCTTCAGATTTAGTTCTCTTCAGATAACAGAATTTCTCAGGATTTTTGCTAAGTTCTAACAAGTACTTCAACTGGTAAATAGAGGAATTTGTACATCACCATTACTATTCTCATTAGCTTGGAATATACTGTTACAAGATGGTCTAATAGGACTCTTACCAAAAAGTCTGAAGTCTAGTTTAAAACAGAACAAGATAATTGTTTCTTAGTAAAAGAAAAACTCTGGAAAGATAATTCAAAATGTATTTTTTAGAAATTATATAATGAAAGCCAATGTACGTGCTTCCCATCTAAAATACAATTAAATGTTTATTAATAACAAAACCAAATGAAACATGCTTATATTTTTCAGAGGATAAGTACTGGGTTATCAGAGGATATGACATTGCACATGGCTATCCCAAACCAATCTATCGTCTGGGATTCCCAAAGACTGTTAAAAGAGTTAATGCAGCTTACAACGATGAGACCACAGGAAAAACATATTTCTTTGTAGCTGACAGATACTGGAGGTGAGATTTAATATTTATCAAGTAGAAAGAATATTTTTACTTGTCTCTGAAAATTGATATAATTAACATAAATTCAGCTATGACATTCAAGTATACTCTGGAAATTCAAGCAGGTTTGTCTGAAAGTTTAAAGAACTAAAGCATTTGCTAAGAAATGTCAATATCTCTAAAGCTTTGTTTGCCATTCATTACATTCCTGTCACAGCAACGTAATTACTTGCTACCAGATGAAATATCTGTCCATTGAAACAGCTATTTTATAGCAAAACTGTTCACTTTGTAATCACAATAGTGTTGCTTTTCTGTGCAATGCTGTGATAGTGTACACTTTTCAGTCACATTTCAAGCAAAATGAACTATTAATTAAAAATGTTGTAACTGAATTTTCCTTTGAATAATCAAGCTGTGGATCATCAACAGTTGAACAGTTAGCATTATTTATAACTTAAGTGCAGCTCATGATAAATTTCAGAGAGGAATTTTGTTTAAGAAGTACGTGATTGACAATAATACAAGTATGTTTCAGGTCTGTGCTTCAATTTTTTTATTCCCCTCCTTTATGCTATGATTTTAGACCAAAATGGATATCCAACATCTAGATATAGAAACACATTTTAGATACAGTGATGGCCAAGGTGTTAGCTTAGCCTGAAAATCATTACTATATTCCTGGGCTTTATTCCCAGGATCCTTGAGAGCTTTGTTACAAACATCCCTGAAGGAAGGGTTTTCAGACCATCATCAGAACCTTACTACATAAGAGAAGAATATCAAAATCTACTTTAGTTTATCCTTACAAGACTTCACACTAAGAGCAGAGTTGCATACATGTCTGAACCTGCTTTGAAGTTTTAAAATGTTATCTGCTTCACTACAAGTGGTAATTATGGCTTTTTTGTGTGTTCAGATACGATGAAAACAAAAAATCCATGGATCACGGTTATCCCAGGAAAATAATCTCTGACTTTGGAAAAATTGGCAGAGTTGATGCTGTTTTCCAAAAAGATGGTAAGTAAAAAAATCTTTAAACTGAGTTTATTTGAATATCTGTCATTCTGTAGGCAAAATCATTTATTTTCAAAAACCTGTTATTAGCCCTTAAACAAAGCAGCTGAGATGGATATGAAAAATAGCAAGTATGCACGGAATATTTTTGCTGATTTTTTTTCCCCCAAAATACTAAAAAGAAGTCATTTATGAAATATAATTTGATTTAATTTTGTTTCCAGGCTATGTCTACTTCTTCCACAAAACAACTCAGTTCCAGTTTGATCCTCGTACCAAACGGATTGTCAATCAGATGAAGAGCATTAGCTGGTTTAATTGTTAATTGCAATGATCGTGTTTCTTTTCCACATGCGCACTGCGTATTTTTATGTGTATATTTTATATGTATATTTTTGTGCTGAATTTTTCAGCATTTCATGACTAACAGGTCAGAATGGATTTTTGCCTGGATTCCATAAAAGTATAGTTTTAATAATTATTAACTGTAATACAAATGTGTTTATATAACTTATTACACTTTTACCTGCTGCGTTAAATATTCCTAATAAATTGTGTTTGTCATATCTTCTTGACCTCGCTTCCTTATTTGCACTAATATTCAAAGCAAATTCTAGTTACAACACTAAAAAATGTACTCTGGCATGAAAAGGCAAGTATTTTTCCCATGGCAGGCAGAGGAGCAACTAGTAGGCCCTGGGTTCCATTGCCCCACAGAAGCTCTGGTGAAAATATTATGGGTAATTAGGACAGCTGAGACTCATGAATGTCAGTCCATAAAACCCACTTCCACTTTTTGCTCTCTCTTTTCTTCCTCACTTTCCAACCTGAGCCTTTCCTCCAGAGCACAGCTCTTTGCAAACACAGGCATCTTTTCTCTTCATGCCTTTAGATTTAAGAACCAAATTTAAAACTAAAAAGTGTAATATTGTACAAGAGATTGCTGAAACCTCTACCCTGATCTGTCAGATCATATTATACAAGGCGTGAATAAATCTCATTTGTAGCCCTGTCAAGTGCTTACTATTTCAGTATCTACTAAATCCCTCCTAATTTCACAGGAATAAAGGATGAATTAAAAGTCTCACTTTAAAAATTACAATCCTTGGTCAAACAAGAAATTCATTAAAAATACAGCTTTGCATCCAGCTTTACCACAATTTTCTTCAAATACCCTCAATCGAAATGGTCTTTGATGGTCTTATTCACTTTGTTTCTTTTTGTAGCTCACCTGATAACATTAGTAGCCATATGGCCAGAACAAAGCTCATTTTCTCATACTTCATCTGTATTATGCAATGCAGTAACCCAGAATCTTCCTCTGAAGATCATATATCCTCATAAATTTTTTCATTACTTATTTGTCTGTATTGGAAATCTGTTAAATTACATCCTTTGTAAATAAAGAACAGGGTTAGTAATTCTCACCTCCATTGCATTCAAGAGTAAAAAATAGTCTAAAACTGTTTGAAGAAACTGTATAACTGAAAATGGAGATTAGGTTTTACAAGGAATATCATATATAAAAAAGAAAAGTAATTAAATTACAGTAAATAAAAAACTTTAATTAAATTCTTTTTTATGAATCTTGTTCTCACAGAATCATTCAAGTAACCATTATTTAATTCAACACATCAGTGCAATCCTTTTTAATATTTTTCTTGTGTAAGCTAGTGCTATTGAACAATTAATCCAACAATTGTTTCAAAAATATATAAATCTAAATTGATTATGTTGCTTTAATAGAGATTGTCTACAGGCATATCAGCAGAAGATTAGAAGGAAAGATAATACTTCTTTCTAGAACAAGATTAAATTAAAAATTAGAAAATTGGATTATATTTTCCTTTCAGATGTGAACAGATCCTCAGAGTTACAGCAGAACCACTAATACCCCCCTAGAAATTGTAATTAGGGTCACTTATGGAGCAGAGAAAATGTTAAATGTGAGATAAAGGGTAAGGAGGTGGTTATGTTTTAAAGGAAAGAAAGAGAGAAAAGGTAATTTACATCCCTGTTTTGGCAGCTGTGTTGCAGCCTACGAGTTTTCATGTGAACTCAGGCATAGGCTGTCATGAAAGTCAAAGGTTTTTGTCAAGACATTTGGTGAGCTTCTGAGAGCTGTACAGATCTCATCCTAAGTTTACATCCTACATGTGGTCAGAATAAATGCCATTTGACCGTACTGGTTAGATTTCTGTTGATAGCATGCAAGCCTAGACAGTTAACTCATATATAGACACAGAGTGAACAGTTCGGAGAGCACCTCATGGTATCATGGTAAGATGACCATGCTACAGAAGTACTGCAGATTGCTATAGCTCTTTGTAGTGTCACTTGGTACTGCTGATGTGGTAATGAAAGACGGTGACTTCCTGAGTGAAAACTTGGGTTGCCTTACAGCAATTTGGATAAAACCTACTCTAAGACTACAAAGGAAGTCACGAGGTAGATCAGCATGCTTTAATTCCATCCAATGCTAAAGATAAAAAAGAAACCGCAATCAGCAGCTGCTCTACAGCTACTTCTTTTCTCAGGCCTCAAGGCTCACTACAGACGTATTTGTGAAACATCCTCTGTGAGAAACTCCACTTAGGCCTTCCTCCCATGAGCAGTGGGAACTGGTTGCTGCATTGTGCAAGTGGTCAAGTAGCAAAAACCTTACACTAGCTTTGAGTTATGCAGGACTCCACAGCTGGCACATAAGTCTCTTCTAAGCAAAAAGTAATGTAGCTTGAGCTGTTAGCTGAAACTAGAAATATATTCTAAATCAGTTGTTTAATCTTTTCTGTGCTCAGTAAAGACAACAAGAGACTACCTATTGAGACAGTTCATCCTATCCTAAGACAGCTGGTTGAGTTACTTTCCAGGAAGACATATTTCTCCATTTTCTGCACACAAATGCTCAACTAATAAATGTATAAAGATAGGTGCAATTAGTCTTAACCTAGCTGCTTTCATTGTTTTTGTCCTTCTGCTGCTATACAGCAAACAGCTGTGGAGAAATGATGGCCAACAACAGCAGGAAAAAAGGATACCGGGTTGTCCCAGTTCATATCAAATCTTCTCAGAGTGTTGCCTTGATTTTTTACAAAATTATATTCAAATCAGACAAAACACTTTTTTGAAAAGGATCCTCTCATATCATCGAGAATTTTGCAAGGTGCAAAAACCACTGAACAGGGGTTTGTATTTCATGTATTTCATAACCTGCGCTATGTATATAATCAGAGGGTAATGCCTTCTAGGTGTAAAGCTATTGAGACAACCAAACATTTCAGTTTTAAAATGAAAGCAAAGCTCAAGAAAGATATTCTCTGTTTCTGGGTAAATACACATGTCATTTGTTGTATCAGTTCAGTCATACACCCCATCTCTTAAAATTTGTTGCCCTCGTTTGTACCTCAGTAAGATAACTGAATGGTATCCAGGTCCTTTGGGTCTCTTACCTTATCACAAGAAAATGAATGTAATGACAAATTAAGGGAGGTGCAGTTTTTTGTTACTGTAACTGAGAAATACCATTAACAAGAAAGTTTAACAAACAAGGATGCATTGTGAAATTTGGGATAGAAAATTTGTCATTAACGCCTCCAGTTGCAGAAAAGTTGGCTGCAAATGACAGCAACAAACCAACAACGTGGAAACAAGTATTTCCTTTAAAAGCCACAGTCCAATTTCTTATTGCTCTTTCATAAATTGAGCACATTCTGTCAGAGGTCCTCAGAGATGTTGAACACCTTCAACTCCCATTACTATTGGTGAAAGAGAAAGGTGCTTTACCAGCACAGGATGAAATCCTATAATTTGTCACAGTTTGTGTGACTTGAAACTTCCTTTATTCTGAATTACTTAAGACAGGAAATAATCATATCCCCTGCGGTTATTGTGGTTAAACTGAAATAGCCTTTCTTGCTGAAAAGGAAGATAGATAAATAGATAGGTGGATTAATAGATAAAAAGATGACTGATGCGTGGATAGAAAGACAAATAGATGGTTGATAGATGAAAAGGGGGGGGGGTGGAGGGAAGTTGGAAGGGAGGGCAGGAGGAAGGGAGGAGGGAAGGAGGGAAGGAGGGGAGGAGGGAAGGAGGGAAGGAGGGAAGGAGGGAAGGAGGGAAGGAGGGAAGGAAAGTATACCATCATTGACATTCTATGGGCTGGATTTATAGGGAAAGAAATTTTGCATATGTATGTCCTGGAGTTTACCACTTTAAGTTAAACATACCACCTTTTTAAAGAGTTGCAGGGAAAAGATGGTCAGTGAGTAAAATAGCCATTCTCACATAATTCAAAAAGAAAATTTTGTACCTCTACATGACAGTTATTTGTCCCAAAATTTTAATTTTTAGGAAGGGATTCATATCTGGTGATATACACTGAGAGCGTATAAGAGTTCCCCTACATTTGGAGGCCCCATTTCACACAGCTGAGCTGGGACACCCATTGTCCACCATTGTATCAGCTCAAAATTGCTCAGGTTCTCTAAAATGCAGTGTAAAATATCTGAAATTGAGTGTCAGGTAAAAAATGTCAGCCAGGCAACTTAGAAGTACTCAAACACTAACTGACTTCAGATGTCTGTGAAATCGGATGGGTTTAATAAACTGTTATTTTGTCAGCCGGCAGAGTGTTATAGGATGTCTGGATGTAATCAGAGCATGGCAAATTCTGAGTCAGTTTACAGATGACTCTACAATTCACTATATAACCATACAACTGCAATCTGAGAAACGATGCACACTAGGCAGAAAGCAGACCACTCTCATATGAGGATGGAAAGGAATGTCAGAATGAAGAATCTTTTGCTGCTTCTCTTAACATATGCAGCTGTTTCTAATGCTCTTCCTGCCCACCCCGAGAAAGACAACAAAGAAGACACAAAGCTTGTAGAGGTAATTTTATTGTCCTTATCTGAGTCTATATCCTCTCCTCTTAGATTTAATCTGCATGTTCTAGCTGTGCAGTTTGTTGACTTTCTGAGACAATGCTGCTATACAGAACTCTGTGTCCAAACTTTATTTAAATCAGTAAAAACTTGAAATGTCAAGTAAATAAGAATCCCGTTTCTGTTTAGCTATGTTCCTCAGGAAAACCTCTGTTTTTTTCTGAAATCAAAGACAGATGATTCTGCTAGCACAATACACAAACAATATCAGTCTTAAGGTATTTGTTTAAGAAACAGTTCAAAACATGAAATGTGTTTGCTTTTTTTTTTTTTTCATTAGGATTACTTAAGTAAATTCTATACCATTGAGACAGACTCGAATCAGCGTGGATGGAAAACAAATGCTGATTTTACAGCTGAGAAACTCCAAAAAATGCAAAGATTTTTTGGTTTGAAAGTGACAGGAAATCCAGACACCGAGACATTAGAAATGATGAAGAAACCTAGGTGTGGTGTTCCTGATGTAGGTCTCTATGGTGTTACTCTGCCTGGATGGAAGAAAAACAATCTGACATACAGGTAGTATTTCCATAATTAATTTTCTGTGCTTAAATTGTGGTTTTGTGGGTATCCACTTTTGTTATATTTAAATATAACTTCCATAGCAATGGTTTCCAGATGAGAAGACAAAAATATTTTTCTTTCTCCAGCTGTTAGCTGAGCATATCCCTGAGAGCAATCTTTGAGAGTCAAGCTGGATATTTTACATTTTATGAGTCAACTACAGAATTTTGCCTGTTACGTGTCATTCCTAATATATATTCTGTGAGCCAAACAGAAATATCAGCTGCACCCAACACAAACCCCTCGTCTTCAAAATTTGCTGTGACTGACAGCATAGTCACTGAAACCCAAGGAAACAATTTTCTTTATGCTCATGAGACCAATTCCTGGATACAGTCCATTTTGAGAAAAACTTTTACCATTTACACAATTATTTTTCTGAAAAAGATATATTGGACAGTCATCACATCCATTAAACTCATTCAGTTCAAGATGAGTTTGGGCAGCTATTGGGTTACAGTGTAAATTGCTTCTTATGTATCTCTGCTTGTCATCTTAACAATATCAGAGAAATTCTTTATGCAAGCACTAAGTATTATTGTTTGAACCCTCATAATTGTAGGATTGTGAACTACACACCAGATATGACCAAAGAAGATGTGGATAAAGCAATCCAGAAGGCATTTAAAGTGTGGAGTACTGTCACCCCACTGATTTTCATTCGCATCCAAGAGGGAATAGCAGATATAATGATTGCTTTTGGGACAAAAGGTAATACACTGACTAAAAATCAATGGTAAGACTAATTTAAAGATCTTCCTGAAGTCATGACATAAACTCAAAGTTATTTCAATATCATGTTATTGGACAATATGATAGAACAAGAGGTAATGGCCTTATTAGGTCATTAGGTTACTAGGAAAAATATCTTCTAGGAAAGAGTGGTGAGGCATTGGAACAGGCTGCCCGAGGAGATGGTGGAGTCACTGTCACTGGAGGTGATCAAGAAATGTGGAGATGTGGCTCTGGGGGACATGGTTTAGTGGGGATGGTGGGGGTGGGTTGATGCTTAGACTGGATGATCTTAGAGGTCTTTTCCAACCTTAATGATTCTATCATTCTATGACTCTACTTAGCTCATGGACATTGCCCTCGCTATTTTGATGGTCCTCTTGGTGTTCTCGCTCATGCCTTCCCACCTGGCAGTGGTTTTGGTGGTGATGTTCATTTTGATGAGGATGAAGATTGGACCACAGGCTCAGATGGTGGGTAACAAAAGATTTCTGAAATGCTATGCTTTCTGATAAATTGGTAAACTGGTAAATTGCTTTCTGATTTTATTAGGCAAAGGATAAACTGAGACAAAGCAAAGCACTAGCAGTCTGAGGATGTTACATGCTGCTGATGTGAAAACCAGCCTGATCTACTCTAGACCACGTTACCAGATCCATGCTAAAAGCTAGCTCTGTTTCATCCCCAGTGCACATAGTGGCTCCTGGCCTTTGTTAACGCACACTTCCAGTCCTCAGCAATAACACTAAATAGGTCCCTCAATAGTTTGTTGTAGCTTTACTTTGTATTCAATCTAAAATGGGCTGATGTGTGTAAGTGTTCTCCCAGCAGTTTCAGCATCCTGCCACAACTAGGATCAGAACATTCTGTTTGGACCACCCATGGGCTGAGATACAGAGTGGGGAAATGGCTACTAATGTGTGCCACCAGGTCTGAAAAAAGAGGAACACCGGGTATTCAGCCTTCCACTTGGGACATGGCTGTTCTGCACCCAGCAGGCCATACAGCACCTGCTGCCTCTGACAGACCTGTCAGTACCTGGGCACATTGCCCTCTTTTATTTTACACTCTTTTCTCATCTGATTTTGGGGATGGGAAACAGCAGAGGAGAACTGCAATAGACTTGAGGTCACGCTGCAGGAAATACGAGGAACTAACAAACAGGAAGGTGTTGTAAGAGCAATGCATGAGGAGAGATGTGGGTTCGCTGTGGCAGAAAAGAGCTGCGGCATGGTGGCTGGGCTTGTCACGTGGACAAAATGCATTGTTTACCCTATACCAGGAACAAATGGGTCAGCCCCAGCTTTGCTGCTATTCCTCAACATCACAGCTCCAGCAGTGCTACAGAACTTGTTGACCAGCTTGGAAACCTCATGAGAAGAAAGGACAGGAAATGTGTGTGGAAACTTATGGCTTTGTTTGTTTTTTTGAGAAATGAAAATATTGGTTTCAGACTGCTTGTCTTGGGCAATTGTTGACCTCTGCTCTGCCACAGGCTTGTGATCTCCTCTGTTATGTTGCTGGCTCCCAGGCAGCTGGGCAGATTATTGTTCTTCCCAAATTCAGAAAGGCGTATTACTCAGAGGAATGCAAATAATTAAATGCAGGTTGAAGGAAGTCCCATTCTTATCTGCTTACCGTGTTAATATTTCACTGGTAATAAGCATGTATAAGCATAAATTTTAAAAGATATTTTATTTGCCAAGGCTACAGAGAAGATATATGCTTAAAACTCTTAGATAAAAAGGTAAATAATTCAGGTAAAACTGTATTTTTCCTTGTCTGTTCATAACCTCAGCTTTTTTACCCACATGGAGGAGAGTGGCACACAATGACACTTTGGTATCTCAGCTGAGCACACAGCGCACCCTCTTCTTTCCCTGGAGTGCTGTCAGTCTGACCTGACTCATGATCTAATCTGTTCAAGTTCAGCTGGGAAACCCTGCCAGGACACTCCTCAGGGCTGCACCCACACTCATCTCCAGACATCCATTCATGCCACACACATACTTTCAGCAGCTAATAGGAAGAACAACTGGAAAGAGAGCCAAGAGTTTCTCCCTTTGAATGGTGGAAGAGCGAAACCTACCTACATGTAAAATGTTTGTGCATATGCACACATATATGTATAGGTACATATACATGTACATGCATACCCTAGTGAATTTTGATATACTGTGTAAAAATCATCATAGCATTAGTCGTGTTGTGTTCAGAATGTATTACTCAATTGTAGGTCAAAATTGGACCAACCTCTCGATCTATTTCTTAAGGATTCAATCTGTTCCTGGTTGCTGCTCACGAGGTTGGCCATGCACTGGGTCTCTCCCATTCTAACAACCAGAGGGCCTTGATGTTCCCCAATTACGCATATATCAGCCCCAGTGAATTTCCTCTCTCTCCAGATGACATAAGTGGCATTCAGTCTATTTATGGTAAGTAAAATCCACTTCCTTAAAATAAAGAACTAAGCAACAGGGAAATAATTTCTTTCACAAATTTTCAACATAAAACTCTCATTGTATTCACATAATATCAAAAATCCATTTATATATGAAAAGCTTAATGTTTCTACAAATTCTGTGCTTTCTAAAATGTCTCCCTAGGTTCTGCAACAAAAACCCCAGGTAAAAGGCCAGCCATCCCTACATCTCCTAATGCCTGTGGTCCCCAGATATCTTTTGATGCTGTAACTACACTCCGACGAGAAGTCATATTTCTAAAGGGAAGGTAAAAATTGATGTGGCTTTTGTCTATGAGGAGTTTATGCTTTCATGTTTGTTTTCTAGAAAGACTGAATGCCTAGGTGGATAGCGTAACTATGATTATGGGATTTACAGTGAAACAAATGGATAGAATTCAGAAATAATAGTATATTGAAACAAAGACTGTTAGCAGATAGATAGGAATTATGTTAACCTTTCTGTAGGATCCCTTGACAAAGTAGCCTGCTTGTTGTTTCAGAAAACATCTTGATCCTAATAGATTTCCTCCCAGATGTATAGATAGTTACACCAAGCAGAGAAATTAATAATTGCTGCAAACATTTCCTAAGGAATAAGTATGTTCTACAATATAGTTTGACCACTATTTCTTCCAGCTACCTATGCCAGCCTGTGTCTGGGCACACAGAAAAAAGCCTTATGATCTGGGACCCTATGACTCTCACATTACACAGTACAACACCAACCTGCATTTGTCAGCTGCTTGTAGGTGATATCATAAGTCAACCAATACCAATGAGAAGGGTAATTCCAGAAATAAATCAGAACCAAAAAAAGCCTCATATCCCAAACAAGGGAGTTTTCCTTTCTGACACATCAAGCCAGGTAGTGCCACTGACATGAAGGAACTTGTAAGTCACAATGTTGTTCACATTCTTGTGCATATGTAGAAACATCTGTGGTTTACTGTTTACTACTAATCTTGTTTTGTATTTAAATCAGACACTTATGGCGAGTCTATCCTGATAACTCAGAAGTTGAACTTGAATTAATTTCTGCCTTCTGGCCATCTCTTCCATCTGGCATTCAAGCTGCATATGAGAACATGAAAGATCAGATCCTGTTTTTCAAAGGTGAAGCATGGGATTTTCTTTAATTTTTTCTTTTAATTTTGAAGAAAGAAAGGAGGGACAACGGTAGTTATACCTGAATTTGAAAACCATATCATCTTTAGAAAGGGAGGCTGGGGGGTTTCACCAAGTTTTCCTACAGTATACACTGAGGTTTGTTTTGTTTTGTTTTGTTTTTTTCATTTAGTTACTCAAAATCTAGAGTAGAAGTTTAGAATTCTTTCTTTTAATAGGCAATAATTTCTGGATTGTCAGCGGATATAAGGTGCTGCTTGGTTATCCAAAGAACATCAACACACTAGGTTTCCCTAAAGGCGTTAAGAAAATCGACGCAGCTGTTTGTAACAGAAATACAGGGAAGACAGACTTCTTCATAGGTGACAAGTACTGGAGGTAAGAAAAATAGACAAATACTTTCTTATGATTGATTCCCATATAATTACACCATTAAGGTCATCTGTATGATGAAAGAGAAATTAGACCTCTAGAGAACTCCGTGGAACCAGGTAACACAAAGACATAAAGAATGTGCTTGACAGGGAAAAGAATAAAGCTTTCACTTTAGAGAGCTTGATAGTGTGCTGAAACAGGCACCCAGGATCATAGAATCATTTTGATGTGTTATACCTGTAAGCTGAAAAAAAAAATCCAACATCTAGATTGTTTTTACAAATAAAGTAGACAAAATTATCTCTAGAAAACGAAGAATCGAGAGGTAACCTACTTCAGCAGAAGGCTGCCTGGGATGGCCTGTGCAGAATTTCTCTGATTTCACTTCTGAAAAATCTTCTTTTAGACATTTCATTTCCCCTTGTTTAACTGATTAGAATTAGATTTACAGCACACAACTTTTAAATTTAGTATTAAATTTTGGAGGTTGGCTGCCCTGCCTATGGTGGGGGAGGTTGGAGATTCATGATCCTTGAGGTCCCTTCCAACCCAAGCCATTCTGTGATTCAGTGACATCCTATTCATTATCTGTATGAGTGATTGCCAATTCTTGAACACCAGGCAAACAGAAGTAAAGTTAGCTTTGAGAAGCTTTCTCCTTTGTGCAAGAGCAACTGCTGCAAAGGCTTCTTCAGGCAACCAGGAGCATATGTGGGTCAAATTTACTTTGTTATGACTAATTGTGGGGCTCCTTGGTGAGACATACTGTATCAGCTGGATTTTTGGCTGCATGTAGTTTCCTGTCCTTTGTTTTTGATAGTTTTGGAAAGAATGTTTACAGTATCTTGCAGTGCTATTTTACTGCCTTGGTCACAAGATAAGAACCTAAGAAAACCACGACAGCACAAATTTCTTACCTAGTAACACTCATTCTCTGAGTCTCAAGACCCTGTGACAATTATTTCTTGTACCCAAGGAGGAGTAAACAAAGGCTTGCTTAGATTTTTTTTCCCCACAAATTCCTCAAATTTGTTTCCTCAAATCTTCAGGAATCTTGGTTCCTCCTTTCAGCTCTCAAATTCAGTCTTATCTTATAAAAACTGGCCTGGCTTGATTAGGAACAACTTCATTTTCCTGTCTTCCATCTAAATCTGTCTGCTGATAATGAACTATGTAAAATATTATATGAGTCCAAAAGCAATTTAAAATTCGTGATATTTGTGCAACTACTATAGAGACAGGGGATAACATTCAAAGGCTGCTTCGTCCTTTACAGAATTGATGTCTAAATTCTAAATTTCATGTCTCTGTTTATATGACGTAGGTATGATGAAAACACCCAGTCCATGGAGAAGGGGTATCCTAGGAGGACAGTCAATGACTTTCCAGGAATTAGCCAGAGGATTGATGCTGTTTTCCAACATAAAGGTACAGGAAATTTGGGTACCTGTTTTAGCAGGACGGTTGGACTCAACGATCTCTTGGGTCCCTTCTAACCCCTGTGATTCTGTGATTCTGTGATTCTGCGAAATGAGCTTTTAATTAAAATCAGTTTAGTTGTAATGAGTATAAGTTCAGGAGTTATTATAGATGTCATATTTCTGAATCTTGCAGACAGAATTGAACAGATGCTCTCCTATGTGCACAAAGATGGTGTTCCCCAGTTTGTCATAATGCAGCTATTTCTTGTTTACATAGTGTAATGATTTATTTTTTATTCCTAGGATTATTCTACTTCTTCCATGGATCAAGGCAGTTGAAGTTTGACCCTACTGCTAAAAACGTTATCAGCGAAATAAAGAGTAACAGCTGGTTTAACTGTTAATTCCATTAATCTTTCTTATACACAGCAAATGAAAGAAAAAGCCATTCTAGATTTCTCTACAGTTGTTCATTTATACACTGTTATATGGAAGAAATAGTTGGACTAGTTTTTGTATGCGTCTACTATTTTAAAGAACCAGCATTGCAGCTCTAATTGTATCTCTAGAGGCCAAGAGAAGAAAAAAAAAAGGTATTTGTTCCCCTGATTAGGTGCAAAATGTCCAACATAATTTATGATATTGGACAAAGGAGTCAAATATTTTGGTAATAAATCATTTTAAGTTCGATGTATTTTTGGGTTCATTAGTTGAAGACATTTTGTCTTTCTAAGAGAAAGTGAAATACTTCATATTAATATGACTATTAAAGTTGTAAAATATTCTTCCAACACAGAATGTTTGTATTTTCCTTCTTTTCTCCCCAGACATCTTCAAGAGACAGGCTTTTTGTTACTTACTTATTCTGCTGCCTCATCTCCTGCCATATTGTCCTGTACCTCTTTGGCTATAGCAATTTTGCACATTTCACACCAAATCAGCATTGCTGCCACCAAAGTCATCTCCCTGCCACAGTGTCCAAATACATTTATTCAGCCCAATCTGTCTTTCTCGCCTAACAGTTATTTCATCAGCAGCCACATAGGATCAATTCACAAATCTTTGTAAGCCTACAAAATATATCCTTCACAAATCCTAATTAAGAAATACATTCTTCTATCATTCTGTACTGCACTACCTTTGCTCTGATAGTACAAAATCTGTGCTCCAAGTGGAAATACATCTGACATTTATTGTGTGCTTCCACTGCGCTTGGGGCAGACCCTTCACAAAACCAAGCAAAAACTATAATATGACAGCTATAACTTCTTCAAGCATTTCCTTTACATTTAATTCTGGAAAGAGGCCCAAAACACACTGTCAAATGGCTGTCATACCATGTGCACAGCAGGAATATCTGAGAACTCAGTATCATTGGTATTGACTTGCCCTGCTCCCTAGTTCTCCCATGTCTGGCCGTTTTAAACACCTGTTGCATGTTTAAGTAAAAAGTTTATTTTTGCTATGTGCTCTTACCATGCTAGATGCAACAATGTAATGGATCCAATCCAGACTTTAACTGCTTGATTTAGTCTAAAGGATGCTGTCCTTATGTTGCTGCCATTGCTATGAAACCGTCTGGCTTGGTTCCCAATGGGAAACCATAATGTAGGATCAGATATGCTATCTCACTCATCTACAAAAGTAATCACAGTGAACAACAACATACTCTAGATCTCTAACAAAATTTAAAGTGGAATGAAACAGTAGACATTTGATGGAAATCCATCTGACAACTTTAGCTTTCTGTCTTTCTGTATTCGTAGTCTACAAATACAGATTTAGGGAAGATCAAAAGAGGGAAGTTCTCCACAGAGTTACTCATCTCATCCAAAGACTGTGTTAGGACAAGTCAGTACCTCCACCTCCTGGAGAAAACGTCTAAAACAGCTAACATAGAGTAACTAGTTTTCAGACAGCTGAAGTTTGTTGAAATGTACAGTGTCATTGCTAAGCATTTTTCAGTTTTTATGGGATTCCAAACAGAAGGACATGCAATTTTTATCTTTTCTGATGCTCACATTTTGGTGAGACACACCACTGCTTTATCTATACAAGTCAATGATAAAGCTGAAGGCACCTACTTGGGCCAACACTACCAGTGAAGTGGCCACGAAGGAGGTGCTGAGCCAGTTACACCCAAATATTTATACCCAGAGGCAAGTTTATTCTTTCATATACTTTGCGTGGTGTGTAACACAGTCGTAATCTTAGCTGCAAAAAAAGTTTAATCACTGAGTCATTAAGGTTACTCAGTGTTTCATAATACATGGGCAAGTTCCTCTACTTCAAATACATAAACAAACATCACAGCTATTCTGTACTCCCTTCTTTTCTCATGTGTTTCATTGTTTTGCAACTTGAGTAACGTCTTCAGGGAAGTTAATTTTTAACATTAAAATGCTGTTAATGGTTTCTGACTGGCAGCTTAGGCATTGTGTTAAACTAGTGTAGGGTGCATGTTCATAGGTCATCTGCAAAAATAAATAAAGCAATGAATACTGCTTTTCCTGTATTCACAAAGGTCTGAAAAGTCACACCCAACACAAAAGGGCTGGATTTTTGCTTAGTGATAATAGCATAATCACTCTGATTATCCTCTTCATTTATTGCTTCTGTGGTGGAATAGGAATTGGAACAGGAACATCACAGTAGAAATCCAGTGAGGTTATCCTTCTCCCCCAGTCTCTGTCAGGAGCTTGGCTAACAAGGAGTGTATTGTACCTCATTGTGCCTTCCCACAGCCCTTGAGAGCTGCCAACTCCACCTCCCCAGCGTTCTCTTAGAACATCTATAACTCCTCATAATGTGTATAATTCCTTATCACATTCCCATTCTACATGCAGGTTACCAGCCTGGTAATGCTGTGTGTTTACCTATGAGCTGATCGGCCAGCTGGCCCTACAGCCCAAACAAGGAATCACTTATCATCCTTTCCTCATCTACTAGTAATTCCTCTCCTCTAAACAGCTGCCATGTTCCACAAAACTCCTAGGAATTTCAACGATTCAATTCATTTGACTGAAGTTGGCCAGCACACTCAACACGTACTGTGGGAGCAGATGGGCACGCAAGCAGATACACAGGACAGGATTTCATATGGTGGGTGGTCCCTCTGTGGCCTATCAACCAATTTCTTATCCACTGAGTGGTCCACCCATCATTGATGACCACATCAATGCCTCTATGTCCAGGTGGAGGCCGGTAATGAGCGGTGTCCCCCAGGGGTCTGTCTTGGGACCGGTGCTCTTTAACATCTTTATCAATGACATCGATGATGGAATCGAGTGCACCCTCAGCAAGTTTGCTGACGACACCAAGCTGAGTGGTGCGGTTGGCATGGTTGAAGGAAGGGATGCCATTCAGAGGGACCTCAACAGGCTAGAAAGGTGGGCCCTGGTGAACCTAATAAGGTTCAACATGGCAAAGTGCAGGGTTTTGCACTTGGGCCGGAGTAATCTCAGGTATTTATACAGACTGGAAGGAGCAATAGTTGAGAGTAGCCCTGCAGAAAAGGACCTGGGGGTCCTGATGGATGAAAAACTTAACATGAGCCAGCAGTGTTCTCTTGTAGCTCAGAGAGCAAATGGCATCCTGGCTCTATCAGAGAGGGGTGGCCAGCAGGCCCCATCTGGAGTACTGTGTCCAGGTCTGGATCCTCCAGTACAAGAAAGGAAGCTGTTGGAGCGGGTCCAGAGGAGAGCCACAAAGATGATCAGGGGACTGGAGCACCTCCCCTATGAAGATAGGCTAAGGGAGCTGGGAGTTCAGCCAGTTCACCCTGGAGAAAAGAAGTCTGCGGGGTGACCTCATTGCAGCTTTTCAGTACCTAAAGGGAGCCTACAAACAGGAGGGGAATCAACTCTTTGAAAGGGTAGATAACAGTAGGACAAGTGGAAATGGTTTTAAGTTGTGGGAGGGAAGATATAGGTTGGATGTTGGGGGAAAGTTCTTTACATAGAAGAGTGGTGAGGTGCTGGAACAGGCTCAAGCTGCCCACAGAGGTTGTGGATGCCCTGTCCCTGAAGGTGTATGAGGCCAGGTTGGATGGGCAGCCTGGACAGCCTGGCCTAGTATTAAATGGGGAGGTTGGTGGCCCTGCCTCTGGCAGGGGGATTGGAGATTCATGATTCTTGAGGTCCCTTCCAACTCGGGCCATTCTGTGATTCTGTGATCCTAAAAGCAGTAAAGACATATGCATTGGAGTTAGTCTATGAAGAAAGAACTTGTCACCTGGATGTGCATAACCCTTCCTTGCATTCAGTGGTAATTTCATACTGCTAATTGCCCAAATTGTTATAACAGAACAGGAGGATGCATGGCCAGTATTTAAGCATTGGGAACCATTAGACATTTTGAACAGTTTAATTACATTAACCCTTCTAAACTCTGAACCTTCATCATACCAGAACTACATCCAAGGCACAGCACTGGCTCTCAGTGCTGCCATTGCCGGTACCAAGATAGGAGATCAGCAGGAAACACAGATGGGTTGCACCATGTATAAGTGCCTAAAACAGGGGTCACATCTCTCAGGGCTACAAACAGGGGCAGGCAGGCCTTTGCAGAACAAGCGCTCTTAACAACAGCCATCTCAGGGGTACAGCCAAGTATGTCTGGTACACCTACTTTGTAAACAGGACCTGAAGGTCTGTGATGTGAATTCTGTGGTTCTGGCTGTGCGAGTTTTCACTGATTTGCCTACGTTCTTTAATTAAAGCAGTTTGTGAGGGGTGGTGGTAGGAGACCACGCAGAGCTGTGGGCCTTCACCAGCGCAAAGGTCCCTTAAGGGCTGGGACAGGAGGTGCACAGCTGCCACCCAGCGGTGACAGCACTTCTGGCATCTGCTATGGGCTGAAAAGGTTACTGCGATTCAGATGAAAAATCAGTATTGGAAAGTAAAGGTGTTTTGGGGAAAAAAAAAGAAAAAAAAAAGAAAAAAAACACGAAGAAAAAGAAACCAAATTCTTACAGACATACAGAAAACGTTATTACGTTGAAGAATTTGGTAATAAAGATGATAAATACATAGTTCATAACAATTCAAACGTATGTATATATAGTACAAGTACTCTTATTTCTCACTGTGTTTCAGACTATTTTCATTACCTTTATAAGCATGGCTCTTATTTTTTTCTCAGGAAAAGGAGGCCAAACTGCTACAGGTATATTCTGGAGCAAAATGCTGCAAGTTAACAAATGCAGAGTATTTGTGTACAGACATACATAAACATCACGTGGATGTGTGCTTTAACAAGCTTAGAATATAGAAAAAGAATGGTTATAATTAAATAAATCTTTTTCAAGAGTTATAAACTCTACTTTCCTTTCTAGGATCACAAGCAGCAAGAAGATAGGCTTTAATTAGAGAAAATTCATATAAAAATTCAAATATACATTTAAGTAACACTACTTCAAAATCTTTTGCTCTGTCAGAGTCCTTCTGAAAATATCTGTTTCCTGTGACCACAGAAATGTATCACCAATAACAAACCCACACAAAGCATGGCCATTCCTCAAGCACTTGGATGAGCAAATGTTCACAAGTTATTACAACCAAAGAGGTTCTTTTGCCAGCTTAGACCATGTACCATGGTCCAATGTACCAAAATATGTACCATGTTATGTACTTCCTAATGAAGTTAACAAATTCTGCAGAGGCCTTCAGATACAGAAAATAAGTTACATGCAAAGCCAAACATGGGGCTAAATTTCTACTAGAAAGGTGAGTGGAAGCAGCTGGAGAACAAATACCTAACAGACACATGGGATTGAATTAACTCATGGAAGCATGTGGAAAATAGATAAAATCCCATAATTTAACAGTGTTGATTATTCGGTTGTGCATGAAATAAGACTGGATCTCACCATTCTCATTTCCTGTGTAGTCCCCTCAATTCTCATCCCTATAGCTAAACCCAGTACTACACTGACCTTTCTATCTCTGCCTCTGGTTTTGCACAGGTGATCCTCATGTGCAGATACTTGTAAGTCACAATTTTGAGAACTATTTCTATTCTTAAAGAGAAAAAGGATAAATAAAATAATAATTGTAGAACAGAAAATACAGAGGACATTATTTTGTTTATTTTTTATTATGCTTTTTTTGAGGGAGGTGATTGTCCTCCTCTACTCAGCTCCTGTGAGGCCCCATCTGGAGTACTGCATCCAGGCCTGAGGCCTCCAGTACAAGAAAGACAGCAAGCTCCTGGAAAAGGTCCAGAGGAGGGCCACTAAGATGGTCAGAGGGCTGGAGCACCTCTCCTACGAAGAAAGGTTGAGGGAACTGGGCTAGTTTAGCTTGGAGAAGAGAAGGCTCCGTGGAGACCTCATTGTGGCCTTCCAATATTTGAAGGAAGTATAAACAGGAGGGGGAACAGCTGTTTACATGCGTTGATAGTGATAGGACAAGGGGGTATGGTCTTAAACTGAGACAGGGGAGGCTTAGGTTAGATATTAGGAGGAAGATTTTCACAGAGAGGGTGGTGACACACTGGAACAGGTTGCCCAAGGAGGCTGTGGATGCCCCATCCCTGGAGACATTCAAGGCCAGGCTGGATGTGGCTCTGGGCAGCCTGGTCTGGTGGTTGGCGACCCTGCACATAGCAGGGGGTTGAAACTAGATGATCATTGTGGTCCTTCTCAACCCAGGCCATTCTATGATTCTATATGATTTATGGATATTCCTGACCACCAGAAGCACTTGTGTGTTGTGCAGGTGACAGAGCACATTTGCTCTAAAAGAAATGTCACACTCATGAGGAAGGATCCTGAACATTGAGTGAGAATGATGATTAAGTGACAAAGGACAAAAATAAGGACTCTACCCCTTGCAAGTTCAGATGCAGGATTTTTCATCATTCAGTGAGAAATACATGCTTGCTACGGTACCGCCAAGTATGTTGCAATATGTTACGAAGGCTTTTGAAAATATTTAAAAACGTAGGTTGGATGTCACTAAGCGAAATGCTGTTACTGCATTCAGTAACATTTTCACCTGCCATCTCATTACTATTACACAACACAGCCACTAGATGTCACATTATAAAACACATTACATTCATCCCCACAAATGCATGAATGTAGTTAATTGAAGTAGAGGAAAGTATTGCACATCTAACTACTGATCTTTATCTTTCAGCAGTAGAAAACTATTGGTCTTCCTGAAGACTCCACTGTTACAGCCTAAGACTAAAGGAAAGGCCATGAAACCATGAAACCACCTCGTTCTCTTAGGCTCTTAACGATGTTTTTAAAGCATCTTTCAGAATGGATCCTGGCTCATGACAGGAGCACTTAGGATTTACCACATGGGAAAGTGTTTGTAAAGTGCTTTTTGTTCACAATACTCCAGTCTGTTAGTAATAAATAAGTCTCTCTGTGCTGTTTTGCTTGCTCATGATAACCCTGTCCTTATCTCAATCCATGAGTCTTTTTTTTCCTATATTTTCTCCCCCCATTCTTTTGAGGACAAGGAATGAGAGTGTGGCATGGTGAAGTTTAGCGACCCCTCAGTGTGAAACCATCACACAGATCAATTCTGAAGCATTTATCTACCTGGAGTGTTAGAGGAAAAAGGTCCAGAAATATATGTGGATCATAGTAGTCCCTTATCTATTATTGAGTAAATTAAGCGGTGTAACAGAAGCAGTAATCTATGCCAGTATATTATTACCTTGGTTCCTGGCACTGCTTTGCCCTGGACAAATTGATGTCTGGACATGATTCAGGAGTCAGTACACTTCATTGACGTTTCTCAAGAAGTAATCTACATGTAGCCGCCCTGTATTGAAAGATAATTTTAGATAAGTGGAGAGTGTACAGCGATAGCCTGTGTTTGTATTGTGATGGCTTGCCGCACTTGTGTGGATAAGTACAATGTGCCTGAGCCTACGTTCTTGTTTATACCACCAGGTTTTACTCCCACCTGATAAGCAGTCTGTCATTCACCTGGATCTTTTCCCTTCTCTGAAGTCGTGGGTTTTAATAGCCTTTCTTTTGGGGGCTGGAAAGGAAGGCAAACCTGACTCTTGCAAGTCAGAGGTCCAACTTTAAGACCTTTTAAAAAATTGCAAAAGCTCGTATTTTCTGGATATTCCATTGCTTCATACTTGGCTTTCTAAAAGCACATCCTCTCATTCATCTCAGCCCTTAGCTCGGTTATGCGAAATCTAACGTCTTGTTCAGTGCCCAATAATTCTTTGTCCTACCATTCTCTTTAGACTCCATTACTGTAAGGCAGACCTAAGAATAATGTCTGCTACTGTGCCACTTGTTCTCTGTTCAAAACAACCAACTCTGAATATACCCAAGACATCAGATAAGCTTCTTTCTGCAGACCTTTCTGCCAAGCCTTAGGCTCTTCAAAATCTGACCTTTTTTCTAGTCTGTTCCAGTGTCCCAGCTTTCTTCTGCCTGATTCCAGCATCATACAGATTGTTTCATCTGAAGGATTTAGGAGCCCAATCCCACCTTGTTTCTCCAGTCCTCCAGTATACCAGGCAGCCCTGGCTCCAAGTGATCATTGGCTGAAGTGAAAGCACTCCAGGGACAAAACAGATTTCAAGTATCACTTCTGAGTTTCTGGGAATTATCACTAATTTTGTTTGTTCTCAGATATTTTAGCATTTGGGAAATGTTTAACTTTTCTAAAAGTCTATGTAAACTCAGAATCCTGAACTGCAGCTGTTAAGTGGTAAGAAACAGAACTGTTTGCATGTGATAGAAATACGTGTTGTTGTTTTGTTGTTGTTGCTGTTGTTATGGTGGTAGTTTTGTTGTTGGTTTTATTTTTGTTTGTCTTTTTGTTTTTTAATTATTTAAGATTTAATATTTTTCACTGTTGCTACTCATGAATTTGAACACACTCCAGCCCTTGGCCATTCCACTGCCTCCTCTGCTTTGATGTATCCTACTTACAAACAGTCTCCATTTGAACTTTGCTTGCTAGAGGACAATATGAAAGGCATCCAGGCATAATATACTATGTCCTATATCACGTGGCGTTGTATGTATGTGTATCTCTTAATAAGAAATCTGCTAAATATGAAATGAAGAGAACTGCAAGAAGTTTCTGTCACTTTCAGTGCTCTTACATTGCTGGGAAAAAAGAAAAAAGTCTCTTCCTCAGAGATAGGTAAGGTTACACCCTTTATGTCATACAATATGTGATTCCTGAATCAATAAATGTTTCCAGAGGTTTGTGAAGTTCTCTCTATTAGCTTTTGTTTGCTTGTTTTGTACAGTTTCTCAGTGCTTTGCATAGTTTCATTTTGGAATAGCTGAATCTCAGTCTTCCAAGGATTTCAATACTGTGATTAAAAAAAAAAAAAAATCTGAGATGATGTGATCTTAGCTATGGGACAGGTGAGCCCTCCTGATGACAGAGTCCTTTGGAAACACATAGATCTACTTAGTCCTGGTACCTCCAGAGCAGATACTTCAGAGTTTGCAGAGGGTGTAGGAAGATGGGTGCTATTTCTGCAAGAGCACTGACCAAATTATCACTTTGAAAAGGGCTGCAAACGGTTGCTTGGATCTTTTTAAGCCCTAGTATAAAGTAGAAACAACTGAGTCAGGCAGGATTTTATTGAACCACACAAAAATCAGACCGTGTGACTGAGAGTGCTGCCCAAACGCTCCCTGAACTCCAGCACTGGGGCCGTGCCCACAGCCCTGGGCAGGCAGTTCCGTGCCCACCACCCTGTGTGCAGCCCCTTTCCCTCAGCCCCAGCTGCCCTCCCCTGACGCAGCTCCATGCCGTTCCCTCAGGCCCTGTCGCTGTCACACAGAGCAGAGCTCAGCGCTGCCCCCCGCTCCCTGTGAGGAGCTGCAGCCGCCATCAGGCCTCCCCTCAGCCTGTTCTGCTCCAGGAAGATGTTCTGGAGGAATATACACAGTCCTTACTCCCATCCAATCAAACCTGCATTTAAAATAGAATCAATCATCCTTCAAATTTTCTGGTTTTCTTTGAGTAGAAGTGCAATTTTCAATATTTGCAATAGTTAAGGAAACAAAGAATAAAAATATCTTTAAATTGCTGAATGAAAGGAAAATCTCAGTGGAAAAAAACATGTTTTTATGTATTTGTCTGCCTAAACAATTTTGATTATTTTTTTCACCTGTCCAATATATTGCAGTTTTTTGCGGATCTGTCTAAATAATTCTGTTTTCTTTGCTTTTCAAAAGGAAATGAGAAAAATAAACAGTACTGAAAATTGCTGAAAGATGCAATTACTCCAAAAGAAAATTTTTAACAAATCCACAACTTTTCCAAGAAAAAATTTCTGGGAAATTCTAGTCTATCTATCTTACAATCAGTTCACACTTACTAAGCTTATGAAATAAGGATGCAGAATGAATGCAATATTATTACAGCTGTTCAAATGACTGAGCAAACACATTGATTCATTCTACAGAAACCACAGGTGGAAAAACTGTAAAATCTTTAGAGGAGGTATTAAATTAATTTGACTTGGTGAATACAGAGCATGTGTATATTCTGGTACAGGCATGGGTAATAAAATAAGAAAGAATGAAACAAAACTGGATGTCTGTGCTACTGTAGTTGTACTTAGCAAAC
Organism: Perdix hodgsoniae; assembly: GCA_035772895.1. Taxonomy (NCBI): domain Eukaryota; kingdom Metazoa; phylum Chordata; class Aves; order Galliformes; family Phasianidae; genus Perdix; species Perdix hodgsoniae. The sequence goes on from JAPSGF010000008.1 coordinate 18,006,564, forward strand.
TTGTTCAGCTGATGGACTCTGAGTTTTGATGAAGTCTAACATTCACAGAATCACAGAATCACAGAACAGCTGAGGTTAGAAGGGACCTCTGGAGATCATCCAGTCCAACCTCCCTGCTCAAGGAGGGTTCTTTAGAGGATATTATCCAGAATTGTGTCCAGGTGATTTTTAAATAAATTCAGGGAAGGAGGCTGCACAACTTCTCTGTGCAATCTGTGCTAATTCTCTGTCATTTTCACAGTAGTTTTTTCTGTTGTTCAGATGGAACTTCCTGTGTTTCAGCTTGTAAATGTTACCTTATCACTGGACACCATTGAGAAAAGACTGGTCCCATCTTTTTGACAATCTCCCATCAGATAGGTATATTCACTGATCAGATCCCCCAGTTCTTTTGTTCTCCTGGCTGAACAAGCCCAGCTCCATAAGAAGAATGCTTCCTCAATCATTAGCCCTTCAAGTTCTACGCTTTTGAGTCACTAAAAGTCAGCAGCTGTACTGTCTTTACTGAATGCTCTAATCACAGAGCCAGTCAGGGAATTACAATAATGCAACCATACTTAATGTCTAGTTTCCTGCAGAGTTTCACAAGGCTCAGGTCATTAGGAATAGCCACCCACAATCTATTCATGGAGTTACATTAACTTTGGCCATGCAACAAAACAGGTAGCATTAAAGATTTCAATCTGATTTTCCATTTTATAGAGTTGACACTAGGACAATAACTTTAGAGAAAGAGACATTGAGTTGATTTCCAATAGTCTTTTCTACCAGTCATAGAAAATTTCCATTATCCTTTATCTACTATTTGTTACTTACAGTTTCTATAGCTTTTTAAAGATTAAGGCTACAGCCTTATAAATTTTCTCCTTTAATCAAATTTTTTCGCACATTTCTTTCTTCTGACTTGTGCCATCCGTTATTTTTAAAGTATCAGAATGCATCCATAAAGACTGTACCATGATGTCTGCATAATCCAAGTAGAACTGTCTTAAACCAATTGCAGTGATGATAACAGTTAGCTAGGCAAGCATAGCAGTTGTATTGGGAGTGCTCATGCTGTTCTGAGGGAAAGGCAGCAGAAAGAAGGAGGAGGCAGGAAGTACTTTTGTTGTCCTACTTTTCCTTAGCCACTGAAAAGAGCTGCCCCTGCCCACTTTCTGATATTCTATATTCAAAGTTCTGTATCAAAGGCAATTAAGGATCTTAGTTATTGATTACAGTGAAGAAGTCTTGCCATCCCAAATATATTTTTAAATATGGGAGAAAATAGTGCTAACATGGGCCTATCTATAACATTCATAATAGAATTCTTCCAAATCTATTATGAAAAGCAGAGGACAGAAAAAGATTATCCCAAGGGCACTGGGAAGGATTCTGTAGGAATCAATGGCAAAACGGATGCAGCCCTGGAAGTAAATGGTGAGTATTTAACTATACAGCATTTAGGCCTGATCCTGCCAGTCTGCCCTCTGTGAGAGTAGGGAAGTCAACATAAACACAACATCTGCTTCAAAAAAAGCTTCTTCATTGTTAGATGAAGCTGAACAAGACTTCCTGTACAGCTGCTTTAACCAAGACTCTGAAGGATATCAGTTCTGGATCTGAACTATGAAATCCCATATTGATTTCAAATCCTAAGTTATAACTTGCACTTAGGTTACCATTTTTCTCCATGTTAATTTTAAACTTAAGAAATTAAGAAATTCTTAATATTTCTTGTCTTCAGTTTTCTGCTGAAAAGCCCACAACACACAAAAATGATGAGGTTCCAATTAGGAAAAATCTGTACTTATTTTTATTACGTAACTGAAAAATAATCTCTTTAAAAGTGACTTGGAAATCTCATACAAAGTGTCCTCTTGCAGTCTCTGCCAGAGAGGATATCTTTCAGTTGAAATATCCTGTCTTGATCCTGGGTGCTTTTCAGGATAAGAGCACCCCCGCATGGACACACTGCCCCTTCACAAGGGTCTCTAATGCTTGTCAACCTACTGAGTCTCTCAAATTGGAAGTGTCTCGCTGGGAGAAACTGGATCCTGGGGGAAAAGCAACATAAACTACTTGATTTTTAGGCAACTTGTTTGGTCAGCCTCTGAAGAGTTCTACTCCTCTCCAGGAAGAGAATGAAGAACCAGGACCCAAACACAGACCTTTACAGGATTATCTTTTAGATGAACTCCTACTCTAGAGTTCTTCATATTTTGAGTCTTATTAGTATTTTGTAACTTAAAGATGAAGCATAGTTATATTCACAGTTCACCTCTCCTTGTAGACCTCTTATTACTGATACTAATTACTTTATAACATCCTGTTTTAAGGGCACAGCTGGAAACTTCCCTACTGAAATTGGCCTTAAGCCTACCTAAACCTTAGTTTGTGCAATCTGAATGCAAACTGGTTTTAAAATGCTGATCAATTAAAACTACAGAACTGAGTTGTGAAACTCATTCACTGAGTGCAGAGCTGTTAAGCACACACATTGCATGGCCCTCTTCATAAATTTACAAAGCCCTTTTCTTAAATCCACTTTAATTATTGCTCTTCTCACTAGTGAGTTACTACAGAGCTTCATTCATGGGGTGATTAGAAACTGGCTTATTATTTCTTTTTTATTTTCTCCCTATAAATTTCCACGTTCTTTAAATTAGTTTACCTCAGCCCTTGTTTAATCTCAGGGATGTGCTCTAAAAGAGCAATTGTGTCTCATTTTCATTTCAACAAAATAAATCATTATTGCCAACTAAAGGTGATTGGACTTCGCTTGTGAGATTAGTAGCTGCTCTCCAGTATTGACCTCATTCATTAAAAAGAAGCACTCGAGTAGAAAGCGAAGACCTTCATACTATATAATATTCCATTTCTTCAGCTTTGAATGCTGTGGGTGTTAGCCTTGAAGTGGTTGGGCAGTTGGACTAGATTATCTTTAAAGATCTCCTTCAACAGGAATATTCTGTTTTCTCACAGATAGTTCTCCCACACAGTATAAGAGTACAGAGGCACAGTGGTGTAGTGAAAAGAAAAGCAATTTAAAGGTAGTTAAGAGGAAGGCATACTTCTGCCCTTCCTCTGCAGTCTTACTGAGTTTTACATTCAGTACTTCATGCACACATGCTACAGATAACTCAGTGTAGGATTACTCAGTTAATGCAGCAGCAGAATTATTGCATGGCATAGAAGAAAGTGTGTTTTTATAAATGCCTTTCTGGCTTATAGAGAATTTTACCCTTTTGACAGCTTGCCATTGCAGTTGTGTACCAGATCAACAAAAAACACTTTATCTGCGGTATACCTGGAGCTGTCTCAAACACTTGCAAGATAAAACCTTTGCTGTAATAACAGACTAACAACTAAAGCTGTGGTCAGAGGAGGCAGCCCTGTGGAGGCAGAACTGCCGTGCTCTATCCAAAACTCCCCTTTTGAAGGGAATAATACAGATGTTGACCGCAGGCGTGTTGACTGCAGACTTCACCAATTGAGCAGGCATAAAGGATGTCTCAGAGAAGCTCAGATGGAACTCTGGGACTTCGTAATATCATAACTAGTCCAGAGCTCTCTCACAAACTGAGGACAGCCATTTTCTGAACCAGTGCTGGAATCCAGATCGGTGATCTCTGTCTCCCTGTCTCTCTCCTGTCTTCTCTTTCTCTTCTTTCTCTTTTCTTTTTTTTACTCTTAAACTTAGTACTTAAACTCTTGAAGTAGCTTGAGGCTTATTTCAGCTTCTGGTAAAGCTGTATAGTTTAGCCACACAGCTTAGATAGGTATTATTGTAAGAGTGTTAGTACTTTTAAGACAATTGTATTATAGAGATTCTTATTAAAATTGATTGTGTTTGGACCTTGAGTGTCATTTCAACTAAATTTGGAAATGTGGTCACCCCTCCCTGCCTTCACTGGCAGGATATGACAGGTTGGACCTAGACCACAAGTGCATTATGATCAGAATGAAAAACCATGTCTTCTGGTGTGCATCATGGAAACAGAATAAAAGAAAATAGAAGGAAGAACTCATCTTCAGTGCTTGAGCATGATTAGAGCAGACCACTACCACATTTTTTCAGGTCTGTCCTGTATCAAATCAGAAATTCCCCAGCTGTTGTTTCATATTTCTTCCTGACTGAAGCTATATACCACTTCCCTGTGACACACCATTGCTTCAGCTTTTGGAATAGCAACTTCTCCTCTACCTTAACTTTTCCACCTGTTAGATTACAATTAGTTTGTTTGCTCAGTCTGACTTTCCCTTTCTGAAAACAAACATCTCTGATGCATCCACACAACAAAACGGTGGTTTTGGGCCACTATCATTTTCTTGAGAATATGCATATGTTGCTAACACTCAAAAACATGAGCTACATTTTGCAGTTTTGTAATCAGTGCCTCAAAGTGCACCTTATGTTACCCAACAGGGCTTGACGCCAACAGCGTCATTCTGTTTAACACCAAAATACAAAGATGGGCAATGTGATAGAGGGAACAGTAACACAAGGCTAATGTTTGTGAACTGTAGAGGGAACAGTAACACAGGGCTAATGTTTGTGAACTCAAGGATGTAAAGCTGAAAGTAAACATTATGTGTAGAGGAAACCATAAAGGGTGCCAAACTCAGCATATCTCTCCTAATACATACCTTTTTATGCCCACATTCATAAGTAAAGGAGTGTCCTTTCTCAGACTGAGTTCTGGAAACACTCAAACACGGGGAAAACTGTTTCCTTAGAGCAATCTTGTCCCAGAAAATGTGTACGTGCTTGAAGTCAAGTGCATACAAATAACTGAAGAACCAGAATCTTCTTTTAAAAAACTGTCTTGAATTTTCCTTTGCTTATGGTGCTGTTACTCTCATGCAGTGCTGCTGAAAATGAACTAAAACTGCTAGAAGTGGCAAGGAGAATAAAACTCAACACAGGAAAGATAAATTTCAGTGGACACAAATCTGGAATATAATCACTGTGGTTGTTTCTCAAGACCATGCACTGCATCTCAGGCTGTAACACATGAGAGATATCCTCCACCTATACTGGCTGTTGTGTGAAGTCAACAGGAATTGGTCATTAATAAAATATTTTCCAACTTACTTAAAAGATTTGATTAGGATTAAAACTATCTTTGGCTGAAATCCCTATCAAAGATGCCACTGACTTCAAGAAAACATGGTAATTCATTGCTGGCTGAGATTCAAGATTCCAAGACAGTCAGTGGCAGATGCTTGGGAAAAAAAAGCATAAGACAAAATATGTAAACTATAGTCCTTGTCCTGGAAAATAACTTTAGTGTTTGACCAAGTACTTGCATTCATGATTTCATTCATTTTAAATTTCCTAGAAACAGTCAACCCAAACTCTAAGGTGAAACTAACCTAACATTTGTCCTTGTTGGTACTTTGAGGGAAAAATGTTGCATTTTTTTCAGAAATAGGTACAGTAAATATTGTACCATACAAATTCTTGGAAAAAGAAGACATGCAGAAACAGGGCTTTTTAATCACTCTTTTAAGCAGTGAAGTGTCATTAGTGTCTAAAAATATTGTTTTTCTTTCAGACCAATTGTTATCTCTAAATGTTATAGCCAGAGTGAGAGAAACACAGATTGCGGCCAAGACATCAGCAGAGAGGGAGCCCAAAGGGTGTTAATAAGCATTTAAACATCACTTCCTCCAAGCTCAGGACCAGTGCATCTCTAAGAGTAAGAAATGAGGGAAAGCTGCCCTGAGATGCAATGAGCAAGGAGCTCATAGATAAATTCAAAAGGTAGAAGAAGGTCCATGAGATGTGGAAAAAGGTCCTATCCACTTGAGAATAATATAAGAATGCTGTCAGAGCTTGCAGAGATGCAGCGAGGAAGGCGAAGGCCCACTTGGAATTAAATCTGGAAAAAGAGTTCAAGGATAAGAAGCGAGGCTTTTTGAAGTATGTCAGTAGTAAAAGGAGGACTAGGGAATATGTGGGCCCACTACTGAATGAGGTGGGAGCTCTGGTGACAGGGCATGCTGGAAAGGTGGAGATGCTGAATGTCTTCTTTGCTTCCGTCATTACTACAGATAATGTGCCTTGGGAATCCTCGACCCTGGAGATAAGAGAGTCTGGGGAAGGGAAGACTTCCCCTTGGTCAAGGTGAATCTGATCAGAGAGCATCTAGCCAAAATCAACACATACAAATCCATATGCTCTGATGGAATACACTCGTGTGCTGAGAGAACTGGCAGAAGTCATTGCTGAACCACTCCCTACCATCTTTGAAAGGTCTTGGAGTATGGGAAAGGTGCTAGAAGGCTGGAGGATAGCCAGTATCACTTCAGTCTTCAAAAAGGTCAAGAAGGACAATCCAGAAAACTACAGACCAGTTCCATCCCTGGAAACATGATGGAACAACTTGTTCCATGGATGCCATCTCAAAGCAACTGGAAGAGAATGAGGTTATCAGGAGTTGTCAGCACAGATTCAACAAGAGGAAATCATGCTTTACCAATCTGGCAGCCTTCTACAATGTCATAACTGACTGGGTAGATGGGGAGAGAGCAGTTGATGTTGTATATCTTGACTTCAGCAAGGTGTTTGATACTGCCTCCCACAGCATCTTTGTAATGAAGCTTAGAAAAAGCAGGACAGATGAGTGGATGGTGTGGTGGGTTGAGAACTGGATGACTGGCAGAGCTCAGAATGTTGTGATCAGCAGTGTAGAGTCTAATTGGAGGCCTCTAGTGAGCCAGTCCAGTGGAGGGCCACAAAGCTGATTAGTGTCCTGGAGTATCTCCCATACAAGGAAAGGCTGAGAAACCTGGAGCTGTTCAGTCTGGAGAACAGAAGGCTGAGAGGGATCTCATTGTTTATCTAAAGTGTGGGAGTCAAGTCAATAGGGGCAGAATTTTTGCCACAGCAGAACAAGGGCAATGGGTAGGAAGTGGAATACAGAAAGTTCCATACAAACACAAGGAAGAGCTTCTTTACTGTTAGAGTGATGGAGCACAAAAACAGGAACAACCAGAGAGGTTGTGGTGTCTCCTCTGCAGATATTCAAGAACTGTCTGGATGTCTTCCTGTGTGACCTACTGTAGGGAACCTGCTTTAAAAGGGGTTTGGACTTGATGATCTCTGAAGGTCCCTTTCGACCCTTACAATGCTGTGATTCTGTGAAAAGTGGAAAATAGAAAAAGCAGGCATCGTTCACACATAGTCTAGGGGGGGGGGGGGATTATATTTTCTGTAATATAAAAAAAAAAAATTCAGTGTGTTTAATTTTGACAATACACTCAAACATTAAATTTTCATCTATCAAGAAATGTCAGGATAAGGCAGATGCTACTTTCAGAAGTTAAATAAAGTTTTATTAGAATCATCTTACTACATTCTTAATTAAACATCAGCGCTATTTATTAAATCTTCTCATTTAAAACAGTGTCACAGTGTTAACTAGATCAATCTATGCCTGTGACAGGGGGCAGTGGGCCCCTGTCCCTCTACTCCCACTCTGGCCCCACATGAAATGGGAAGGAAGGAGGGGGGGGGGGGGGGGGGGAAACAGCAGCAACAATCTATGGAGGAAAACTTATTTTATTATGATATTGAAATGCAAAATAACACAATATAATAAGATCTAATTGAAATTGAGACTAATAAATCAAATAAGATAGGAGAGAGAGTTCCCGAGACCAAGTCAAACCTGAAAAGCTTGGAATGGCTAGGAAAAGCAACCCCCAGCACCCACTGCCAGGCAGTAAGAGACCGTGCCCCTCCACCCCCTCCCCCAGAAGGGTCAGATCCCATGACTTCTGTCATATGCAGGGATAGGTACATGGAGCTGGAGCATCAACACTTTAGTTCCAGTACACTACATGATGTGTTGATGTGGAATACTGAAAACCAAAAAACGTAAAACCATGACAAACAGGATATATTTTCCAAGATAAACTTACTCCGTTCACATATTCAGTCCTTCAATATTTGGAAAATTTGTATTTATACCTACACACATACAACGCATTTCATCATTTGGTAACTATGGACATTATTACAATGTCCGAAGCAATATTACTCGATTTATTTTATTTTATTTTATTTTATTTTATTTCTGAATGAAACTTAAAGAGAAAAGAGTCCAGAAAACTCAAGCTCTGCTGTGTGGTTGTCATTGTACAGGTGAACTAAGCACAGCTCATGTTGAAATCGTAATGATACCAGAGTGCTCCAGCCCTGCTTTAGCCCTGGGATGTTCTTACATATGCGCTGTTATATATGCACAAGATCCTCCCTGCTGTAAGATATACGGACCATTAAACATTTTATATCATTTTTCTGTGTTCCGGCTACAAAATCTGTGATTGGTCTATGCTGAAACTTCTGCTGAATTCCACAGATGCATATTCCTAGGATAGCTGTATGCAGAAAATAGCAAGTGATAGATGTCATCAGCGTTAAAACTCTTTTGTTTGTCTTTGTCAGTGAACTTCACATACTACCATGTCTAACTTAGCAAGGTACAGAAACACTAAAATAAACAAAAGAGAGCTTAGCTTTCTTCTTATGAGCTATCCTTTGCTCTTTGTTCAACAACTTTCTCTTAATTCCTAGAAAATGCCAGACAGCAGAGGTTGCTGTAGTCTTCTAGGAAATGTTTCATCCTCTTTCTTTCTCATGCTGGAGTCCTGCAATCTATTCGACTGTGCCCTTCTCATACTTGTTTTTGACCCTCTCACCATCTGCCAGTTCTCCAGAAGCTGCCTTTACCTGAGCAAGTTTTATGGAAGAATTGATTTCCTTTTCTCCTGGACTCAGAGAGCTACAGACAAGAAAAGGCTACAGGAAGCCTGTTTGGTGCCAAGGAAAGTGTATTTAATTAACGCCAACACAGCAGGTCTTTGACTGCAAAAACAAGGAAGACAAAAGGCTGTTTAAAAGACTTAACTTTCAAACACCAGAAGTTTCAATGCCTTTCTGTTCAGTGTAAGCCGGCTTCTTTACCAAAACAGATTTTTTTGCACTTCATTATTGGCTTTAGATCTATGACCACAGATCTGGTGCTGTTGTGGACATCTGGATATAGATTGTTAGTAAGACGCTAGCAGCAATTAGAAAGCCCCTTCTTCAGGAGGCATATAAACCTTGTATTTTCCACGTTCTAAAATTTGTTGCAACTGATGCAAGTTTCTAAGAATAAAAGCAAAGTTACCAATATTTTTCTGATCTTTTTGTAATTTGCTCCATGACTTTTATCATCAGTGAAGGTTTCCAGTGTCACATGTATTCAAAACAAAAGAAAAAGGATATGTTTTTTTTCTTCTCAACTGAGACTTAAACACATACAGTGTGTCTATTGTTTGAATCCTAAACAATTATCTGTCTGTTAAGAGTGACTTTCTGATTCTTCTGTTGAGAAACTGTAACTGCATGCAGCACACCAAGATATTTTTTTTTTTACTAATACAGGATTCTGTCACATACTTTGTAATGTCTACAGAAGAAGAAGATCTGGGAAAAGTTTTCAAAATGTAACATTATAAGAAAAAAAAATATTGAAATAAAATGCAGTATTTAAGTACATAAAGTATGTTTTTCTACATCATTGGGGAAAGAAAAAAAAAGAAAACATGACAATAAAAAATCATGTGTTAGGTTTATTTTGCAGTGTGACTGTCATGGTTCTTTTTTCATTTCCATGGAGAGATATTCTGACCACAACAGACTATGACATTTGAAGGCACACCAAAACAGCGTATCTTCTCCATTCTTATTTACCCCATTGTCCATTAGCATTCACCACTACTCTCTGTGTTTGGCCATCCAGCCAGTTCTTTAACCAGCTAAGATCGTTCCTGTCCAAGCCATGGGCTGCCAGCTTCTCCAGGTTAATACTGTAGAAGACAGTGTCAAAGACTTTGCTGAAGTCTAAGTAGGCTGCATCAACAGCCTTTCCCTCATAAACCAAGTGGTTCACCCGGTCACTCGACCATAGAGGGAGATCGAGTTGGTGAAGCAGGACCTGCCTTTCACAAATCCATGCTGACGGGACCTGATCCCCTGGTTGTCCTGCACATTCCCTATGGTCTCACTCAAAATGATCTGCTCCACAACCTTTCCGGGCACCAAGGTCAGACTGACAGGCCTGTAGTTCCCCAGATCCTCCTTGTAGCCCTTCTTGTAACTGAGATTCACAGTGATAAGCAGAAAAGCATGAGATAATCCCCCCATTCAGGAGGAAGGCATGACCCTGTGACTTAACATTTTTTACTACTTGTTTCAGGTAGTCAAAATATTTTATTGCCTGTTTTAGGATGGGATAAATCATTTCCTAGTGGTGTCTGCTACTCTTGCTAAGCACAAAGCACAAGTGGCCAGCTAACATTGGAGAAGTCCGGTACTCATAAAATTGTAGACACTGGTGTAGCGGGGGTTAAGTTCCCCATTTAACTGATCTGTGCTCATCTGTCCACTCTTTTGATACATCCACAAAGAAAAAGCCATGAAGGCATTAAGTTTAACTTATATATAGTATAGCGTATATAGTGTTGAAAGGCTCGGGTCAAGATATTGGAAAGAAAAAAAGTCTGTTTTTGAAGTATAAACATGAAGGAACATTGTAATAGCCAAAAGAAGTGTGGGAGCCATTGGGAAAATTTACCCATCCTAACAATATCTGACTTTGCATAAGAGTCTCAGACTGTCCATGAGCAACTGAAATAAGGTTCTATCAGCAGAGAATGAAGATGGACTGCTAAGAGTAAAGGTGTAGCATCAAAAAACACAGGGTCAAAGAGGTACCTTTAGTTATTCTTCTCACTGAATTGCATGAAAAATGAGAAGAAAGAAACCTTCACACTGATTTGTAAGTAGGCTTAACAGGATGACAGAAGATTTCAAGGTTCATCTGCCGGATGAGGGAAAGGCTGTTGATGTGGTCTACCTAGACTTCAGCAAAGCCTTTGACACTGTCTCCCATGGTATTCTCCTGCAGAAGCTGGCAGCCCGTGGCTTGGACGGGTACATTCTTGGATGGGTAAGGAACTGGCTGGAGGGCCGGGCTCAGAGAGTGGTGGTGAATGGAGTTAAATCCAGCTGGTGACTGGTCACGAGTGGTGTTCCCCAGGGGTCGGTGCTGGGGCCTGTCCTCTTCAATATCTTTATTGATGGCCTGGATGAGGGCATTGAGTGCACCCTCAATCCTTACCTTACCTTAGAGGCAATGGTTTCAAACTGCGCCAGGGGAGATTCAGGCTGGACATTAGGAAATATTACTTCTCGGAAAGGGTGGTCAGGCACTGGAATGCACTGCCCAAGGAGGTGGTGGAGTCACCGAACATGGAGGTGTTCAAGAGACGTTTGGATGTAGTGTTGAGGGATATGATTTAGCTGGGGAGTATTGGTGATGGTTGGAATGGATGATCTTTTAGGTCTTTTCCAACCTTGATAATTCTGTGATTCTGTGATTTTGTGAAGGTTACTGGCTCTGCAGATCTGAGCTTCAGTCATTACAGTTTGTCTTAAGTTAGCAACTACATATTTAGAAATAAATATTTATAAATATTTAGAAATTCACATTTCCAGTTCCATAAGTTATTTGTCAAAAGATATAGGTTCTAACTATAATAATTATTCCTAAATAGCTGCTTGATTCTTCATCTGCTTAATGTGACTCAGTGCCTAATGGCTATTTAATTGTTCTTCATTGTGCAGAAAATTTCCTGAATTCACATGCAATGAAGCATGCATATGTGAAAAACAGAACTAATCAGATGTAATATATTATGAAATTTCCTGTGAAGAAGAGAACACAAAACAATATCTCTTCTCATAAGACTCAGGAGTCTCAGTTCAGCAAAATTCTTATCAGACACTGCACATCATTATGCTTGTGCTTCTTTTAACACAGAGCTCAACATAATTCCATCACTTTGTCATTCAAATTTTCACTGCCATATTCAGAAGTACAATCCATATACTATGAGCAGCATTGCAAATCACACTTGACAAACTCATGTTGGTCAAAGTGAACAGTTCATAAGCCAGACATAGTTCATAACTGTATCTTCTAATAATCTGTGAAAAATGAACACATTCATTAGCAATCTAATGGTCAAATCTAAGCACAGTACAAGTCTATACACTGAGCAATTCCAGAACAAGATCATTTAGAAATCTTTGGTCTGGATGCATTTATGTAACTCTTGCCAAATCTAGAGATGAGGAACTGGGCTGGAAAATCTGATTTGGGAATGTAAAATTCACAGTGGGAAATTGAACCCAAACATCTTCTCTTTCAACTGCAGAGGGCTGGCATTGTCTCTACATGCTTGTTAACTTAAGAAGCCCTGAGAGTTCTCAGGAGAAAACTGGGGTTCTGCATGATTAAATTCTAATTGGAGGAAGTGATTGCTTCACTATCACATAACACAGCTGCTTCTCCATTGGTTTTTTTGGGTTGTCTTTTTTTTTGGTTGTTTTGTTTTTTTGTTTTGTTTTGTTGTTTTTTTTACTGGATTTTAATGAACAATTCATTTGCATAGAATGTTTTGTTTCCTACTTGTTGAATGTTGAGGGAGGACAGAAGAAAGGATTAACGTGTCCCAGTTTCTTTTGGTTACATGCTTCTGGAGATTATCCAGAAGCTAGGAAATAAGATTGTTCTGGGTGTACTGAATAGAGGCATTCAAACAAAAACATTTGATTTGCCATGAAAGGTATTCAGACACAAAATTCATCTAATTCATCTAATCCAACTGGTAAATGCAAATATTTTAACAAAAGTTGCTATACAAGAGGAATTGGGTCAGTATATCAGATATGTTAAATTGTAAAGACTACAAGTTAGGGCTTACTCTCCAGATAAAGCTCAGAGTTGTCCCTTTGTGTTGTTAATCCTTCCTGCTCTAAGTCAGTTTTGGATGTACATCATGTTGATCATAGAATCATAGAATGGATTGGTTTGGAAGAGACCCCAAAGTTAACCAGTTTCCAACACACCTGCTGCAGGCAGGGTTGCTAGCCACTAGGTCAAGTACTACACCAGGTTACCGAGGGCCCCATCCAACCTGCTCTTAAACACCTCCAGGGACGGGACATCTACAGTCTCTTTGTGGTGTTCAATGTGTGGTGCAGTTTGCTTATATACATGCCATACTTTGTTTACACCCCTTAGGCACGTGTCATAAATCAATCACAGAGCAGGGGAGGTCCTGACCCGTCACATACCAATTCCTTGCTATCACCTACTACAACAGTCCCCAGATGAATTCCTGGGGGACAGTGCTCATTATTGGCTTCTATGTGAACATAGAACCATTGACCACAACATTCTGGCTGCAACAATCCAACAAATTCCTTACCCTCTAAATAGTCCTCCCTTCAAATCCACATCTCTCCAGTTCATAGATTAGGATGTGATGGGAGAACACATCAATGGCCTTGCAGAAGTCCAGGCAGATGACATTAGCTGCCTTCCCTTTGTCCACCGATGCCATCACTACATCAGTTGATAGACGGGGTGAGCCTTTAAGACCATAAGAAATTAAGCATTCAGCCCATATGTTGGCATAGCCTCTTAAAGTTTTGGCCTTCATGTCATATCAAAGACCAAGAACTGGTTATACAAACCTAAGGTTTCCTACTTAAAATATTCAAAGGCTCAGGACCATTTTTCCAGTCTAATCTCTTTAGAAAAAACAAAGTATGTTCCTTTCTCAAAGTACAAAGAACATATTTGAAGGTACAGCTTTGTACCAAGAAAAAATTAACATTTGGACACTGGATTATGAAGAAAGTGTTGCTTCAATACTCAGTGTATCCACACATAAGCAGGTTTTAGTGGCAAGATTACAAAAGGGGGAAATTTGACGGGATAGAATCATTGTTCAGGATCAGTCATCACCTGAAATGCAAATGCTTTGTTCATCAAGCTTAAAGCACACTCACAACATTTTAAAAGTCTCTGATCTATCTATTTCCTTGTTGCCACCTCCATAATAATATTGGGCTCAGGAGTAGATTTAAATCTGTAAAACATGGGTATTATCAGCAAGAGTTGACACCTGTGAAGCAATTGCTGTTGTCCTCATCGAAACAAGTCAGACTGAGAGAAGCTGCCTGCAGCAGATGGGGTTACCTCCTGCATTAGCTCTCAGGAGTTAACTTCGCTCCAGTGCATTATTTTGGTTGACTAAAAAAGTACTGGAAGTCCACATAAGTTGAAGTCTATGACTGGGATAAAAAAGTGAAAAAGCAGAACAGGTAACATGTCTGTCAGGACTTGCTGATGTTAAGGGTCTTTTCTAACCCAATTGATGTAATGATTATAAGAATATGGTACTGTCACACTATTGTGGATTGTCACAATCACACAACCTCACGTCCATCCGAATCTTATGGAAACATTATCTAATGTATGCTCAAAATATACCTGCACGTTATAAATTCAATGCCAAAAAAAATGAAGGATAGACAAGCAATATACAGCATGAGTTATTCTGACATGACAATAATTTAATGTAGCAACACTGTCACCATGCTAGTGTGGGCAGGATAGTCCTCTGTTTGAGCTGCCCTCATTTCCCATTGCATTTGCTTCTACCAGAACTAGCTTCTCAGGAATCAAAGCAAGCTTTACTTCATGTCCTGTTTTATGAAGATACGTATTTCCCTGAACACACAATATTTGAATTTATTTTTTTTTTAATTTCAGAAGTGCTTTGTCAGAAGAATAATATTGAAATTCTATTTACACTGAAATTCTGAAGATACAATTATCTGTATTCTATCTGGAGATAGAATGCAATGACACCATTCAGAACATCCACTAAGTCACAGATAAACAACTTTGCAGAACGAACTAAGAAATAAAGCAGCACTGAATGTAATTAAAAAGAAAGGACCCTTTTGCTCTATTAAGATACTTCACCACTATTATTGTAATTCAAAGTAAGAATATGAAATAATTCCCCTTGATTATTTTGCATCTAGAGATAGAATAATTGTAGAGATGGATTACAAATAAATAAATAGGAAAAAAAGTCTGACAAATCCATTTTGAAACTATTTTCTAAAACCACATAATCAAAATCCTTCCTGAATCCACTTCAGTTGATCAGTAATTGTATCACTAAGCGCTATTGTAATTGAAGCACTAAGTGCTATTTTAAATTATTTAGGTTCGTGCTCTCTCCAGAGCCTTAGAGGAATCTCAAAGGATGTGGCCAAAAGCCTGTTTTTCCTGCCTGTGACTCTTTCTTTCTGATGTGGATAAACTTTGAGCAGTGGTTCACATCTTTGTCTCCTTGTTTTTATGTTGAAATGCACCACTGCCTTCAAACAATGATGAATTCATATTAAAGGGAAAAACAGAGAAAACATTTTCTGTCATTTTGTTTAAGCAATACCAAAAAGGAGATTTCAGTAACGTGAAAATCTGAAGGAGTGAAAGTACTTCACAATTTCCTTATTTCTGTGGATAATCTTCCATACAGAACAGGAATTTCCAGAGTAAATCTATAACTGATTTAGCTATAGTTAATATTACCTATGCGAGGTTATAAATTAAACAAAACTAGCTAGGCCAGAGAACAAAACATTTGTATATCAGTACTGATATTTTTGGAACATTCTTTGCATGCAATGATACAGAACTGCTCCAGGAAGAGGTGACTCAAAAAGACAAAACATTTCTAAGAAATTCAGGCGACGTCGCACCTCTGACACCTCTGATCTTCATGCAGCTGCAGGGTGGAGACACTGGTGATCAGGATAACCACACTTTTGAAGGTGTTTTCTTTTCCCATGTACTCCTGTAAATCACCTGGCCAGAAGAGATTTTGAAAGGAGAGGTTTCCTTCTAAACAAAGTGATGAGAATTTTCATGCAGTGTCACATTCTAATGTAAGTGCTGCAAAATAAAGAAGAAATTTTGGGCATAAGCTCCAAAAGGACAAAAGGACAGGAGTACCACCTGTGGAAAAACACCAAAGACCAAAGATAAGTAATGATTTGGTCTTTATGTGATCTTTTGGCTTCAGAAGCACAACCCTACCATGATAGAAAGGACCCCTCACACAGAGGAGTGGTTTAATGGGAAAGCTTTGAAATTAGTTACCTATTTCTTGGAACTCGCACAAATTGCTTGCAATGTTAAGAAGCACATACGTGTTACATGAATGGAAGAAACCCGTTAACTGGAGAAATTCTTTCTGAATCTCAGTTGCAGTCATCTCACCCAGTTCTAGGCATGTAACATTTTGGTGTCTAGCCTAGGTCTCATCAATGGCCAGTAGTGAGAGAACAAGTACTCCATCCCACCTATAGAGTTTGTCATTCCAGAACAGGATGATTTGCCTCTTGGTATTGACTGTGTCTACATATTTAACAGTACATAGAACTTGATAAATGGAATATGGCAATTTTCAGATGGCCAAAATACTTATTGCTGTGCTTTAATCCAGCAGCTGCTCAGCCCCACATAGCTGTTCACTCTCATTGAGAGAGGGGAGAGAGAATCGGGGAAAAAAAATCAGAGTGAAACTTATGAGTTGAGATAAAAGCTATTTACTAAGACAGAAATGAAACAGAAAAGGAGAATGATAATAGTAATGGTAATATAAGATGTATTTACAAAACAAGTGGTGCGCACTGCAATTGCTCACCACTCACCAATGCACAACCATACTCAAAGCAGCAGCTGCACACTCAGGCAATTCCCTCCAGTTTTATAGATTTTTTGATGTCATATGGTACAGAATATCCCTTTGGCCAGTTTTGTCCCCTCCCAACTATTTGTACCCCATCAACCCCTCTCACTTGCAGGGCAGCCTGAGAAGATGAAATGTCCTTGGCTCTGTGCAGCACTGCTCAGAAATAACCAGAAACCCTGGTGCATTATCAACATTGTTTTTCTTCCAAAGCCAAAGCATAGCATCATACCAGACGCTATGAAGGGAAAAAAAAATAAAATAGAAACAATTCTTTCTCAGCTGAAACCAAGACGTATATTCTGGCTCTTCTCATAAGTTTCTTTCTTTTGAAACAACTGTTTAGTTGGAATAGAAGATGGCAACCAAAATGCAAGTTTAGGATAGAAACAGATTTCTTTTGTTATTATGATTGAATGTAATGGGGTGAGAATGAAAGAGGGAAATGGCATAAGTAGGCTAAACTATGATCCACTCTAGCACTGTTTACTAGGAGAGAGATGCCACGGGATAATCTCTAACACTGCCCTTAAAAATTAATCTCTGGAAATTCCCACTTTGGGGGGAAAAAAACCCACTTGAATCAGTCTGTATTCTTTTAATTCTCTGCAGCCCTTGATGCTGCCCATACCATAAATGGGAATACAGTAACTGTTGACTTAACAATTGACTTAACACTTCAGACTTGAAATAAAATCAGTTTAACAGAGAAGGAAAATTCAACAGCTATCATCTTCTGGGTTCAAGTTACCGTAGCTACTGCTTCAGCTGATTGTTTTCAAGCATCACCACCACCAGCTCAAATGTGCATTTTGTTATAGCACTGAAATTTTTTTCCTATTTGATGGGTTTCATGTTGTGCTAAGTCATGTATAAGGAAGTGAAATAGAATAAGTGGGAGGTGATAATGAGAAGAAGAGAAATTTTGGACATTTGGTCATGTTCGTTTGCTCAATCACTTACCTCCTACCAGCAAAATCTTGTTGCTGATTTCCATGAGCTTTGGATCCTGACCAGGATGATGACGCGGCAAACCAGGAAGTGTGAAAATCCAAAACCACTTGCATGCCCCAGCTAACAATTGTGCAATTCAGCAGGCATATTCACATCAACCATCACTCAAACATATTTGTTTCCTCCAAGGATTTTGTACTTCATGCCAAAGGGCTAAGGAACAATCTGTTTACAAGAATCCTTTCAGGAAGGGTTTTTACTGCTTCCTTCTATTTCATAGCTCTAGCTGAGAACAGGGGTGTATCTGCTTGGAAGGTTTAAGGTTACTGCACATGTTCTGCTTGTTGTCCATTACCCCTCTCAGCTCCCCATCCACAGTGCTGCTGAACTGATCCAAAAATATACCTTTATCTAGAAATGCTCACCATTTAATCATATTCCTCCTCTCAATCCCTTCTCCAGATGTACTCCTTATTCCAAGCCAAATTTGACTTTTTCCAAGGAGATAACTGCAGGGTTGGTGCCCCAGGAAACTGCAAACAAAAACACAATAGAACGTAATGACAGAAGCTAAAGACATTTATTTCAAAACTGATTTTATATTTTAGTTATTTTTATAATCTGAAAAGGTGCCCACATCAATGAGTAAGTTTCACTTCTCTCCTGTGGTGGAGCACAAGATCACAGCACAATAATATACATTCCAGTTAAAAATCTGGTGATCCATTTGCTGCAACCTGAAAGAAATAGTACAGCTATAGGTAAATTAAATATATGTGTGTCCTTTAGCAATATTAGTCTTCATTTTTAAAAAATATCATAAAAAAGCTTTTGATACTGAGAGAAAACGTGTATGTCCTTTGGAAAATTAGCTCAATAAGACCACCATTATGAAACAAATCCAAGAATTTTGGTACAACTTCAGCATTTGGAAAAGTGAGGTGCCCTACACTGCTGTGGTTCTAAGTACATACACATTTTCCCTAAATAGATAGCTATGGGCTCTTGTCATTGGAAGTGAGTATCTGGCCTCAGAAGAAATAAGTGAATAAATAAATGTGTGTATTAAACACAGAATAGTCCTTTTTAGAGTGGCAGTGATGGCAGGAGTGGTAGAAGCAAAAGTGGTTTCACATTCAAATAGCTGAATCAAGCAGATTACAAAATCCAGAGTTGCCATGGGCCACTGAATGACGCTGCACACAGACAATACTGCTAAAAGCTTCCGAGGGACCTTCATTCATTCTTGCAGCCAGTGAGAGAGAAAAGTGAAGAGTAATTCATAAGACTGAAGTAACATTTTTTCAATATGTGAAGATAATCAAAATTATATTGTTCATTGTTAGATAATTACTGGGAATGTTGTAACACCTTCCTTAACACTTTCCATTACTGTTAGCATCACAACATTGACATACAGTTGACATCACCGTGGCGAAATGCTGTGGCATCAGGATGCCCAGCCATGAGAAGCCATCTGCTGTGTTGTAAAGACAGAGGACAAGTAATCAATGCTGCCTGAAAGGAAAAGAATTCCCATTTTACCAGACTGTGTCACCCACACAATATCACAACTTTTAGCAAAAAACAATAATAATAGTTTGTAATCATTACACAATTCTTCACAATTCTGCCAAATTTAATAAAGTCAGACATTTTTTCTTTGGAAGAGCTACTGCTTTTAAATATATGTAAGAAAATGAACAAAAATCCAGAATGCAGAAGAATGAAAATGTATATAGTGCTATTTTTGTTCCAGTAAAAATAAATGAATAAAATAAATAAATCCTGTTCTTATGACTAATGCACTGTGCCCTTACTGATATCCTTTTAATTAAGTTCATATTCTCTTCTGCAATACTATTTCCTTCTGGAAGACATGTTATATGCTGCCGGGAAGGGATAGCTCAACGAACTGTATGACAAGCAACATGTCATCTCTACAAGGTACAAGCCCTAACAAAATATGCTAACTGATTCCATCAGGCAACTAACAATACTGACTTTAAACTACTTCCCTGGTTATTTTACAGAGGTTGTAGGGCTGTAAAATGACAAGCAGAGCTTTATGAGACCACTGGCATGCTGCAGTCATTCCTGCAGCATGCAGAGAGGAAAACCAGGTGCTCCTCAGTCTTTTACACTGCCTTCACATTGGTGTGTGGTCAAGAAAATTGATGCTGGCCGTGATCCAGCACACCCATTATTTTCTTGACCTCATCAAAGTTTATTGTCTTACACATAGTTCATCGGAACTACAAACTAGTAATTGTTTTTCTACCTTTCATGTACCTTTTTACTGAACTTGAAGAACATGTAACTGCAAGGAGGAAAAAGTCTCATTTGGATGTTGATGTCCAGAAGCGTCAGAAGGATACTGCCATTCTGCAGCTGTGGAACTGAGCAAAGGCACTCCTTTGCATGCCTGCAGCTTTGAGCATGTGGATATCTATGTAGAATATTTCAGTTTACTAGAATCCATGGCACTGTGAGAAAACAGTGCATGCAGTGTACATTTGTTCATGTAAGATCATACCTGGAAAATGTTTCACTTATTTTTGTTTATGATCTAATAGTCAGAGAATCAAAATTCTGGTTAACATACCCCTGTCTTCCTAAAACCCAATGTTGCACTTGGAAATGCAGTCCCAAACGTCCAGGGAGAGTAGTAGGTAAGAGGCTGATGTCTTTTTAACCTGCTGTCCTTAAAAGTTTCTTGTAATGGAGATTTGAAATCTCACCAGGTGATCTACTGCAACACTCAACTATCTTGACATGAGAGCACATTTTCTGCCTGCTAAGCTAAATTTATCCACAGCAGGCACTGAGAAAACTTCCTTCCTTCTTTCCCCTTTGTCACTATGACCCATGCAGCTTTGGAGTGGTATCACATCTTTCTTCAACTCTCCCTTCTCCAGGCTTAGCAGCTCCACTGCCTTAAGCCTTTCCACATAGATTATGTTTAAAATAGCACTCCTGTGACTCACCACTGTGCTCTCTCCAATTGCTCCCCAC